>OY992506.1:4871154-5471154 GCA_963921215.1 Scoparia ambigualis
GATGGTTTAAAAGTGACGAAGGAGGGCTGTATATGCCTTTAAGTCACTGCACTTTGGGCGTTTGTGGCTGTATATGCCGCGGCGCTGGAAGCTCTTAAGAGGAGCTTGATGTTTGTGGTTGTGTTTTTGCGCATTGGAAAGTTTCGACTTTTGGCGTGATGACATTCTATTTGTTAAGTTGGAATGTTTTAATTCCTTTTTTTATATATTTTAATATTATAGGTTAGATACCTTGATGGAAGGGTTCAATCTCCGGACCGTTGGAAGGCAACGTGGTGATAGTCCTGAGGAAGGTGGCCATTTATTGGCGGGCGTGTAGGCTGCTTTGATGGAATTCGGTTTTTTTTAGTTGGATTTATTTAGGGGCGGTTAGCCAAACTTTTAGGTGGTGGTGAATATTTGTTGGTTTGGGTTGTGGGTTTTTTTTTGGTTTACGGCTGCCCAGCCGTGTAAGAAGTTTACTGGGCATTACTTTAAAAATGTGCTTATAGGTAGGAGCATTTAGATGTTTGTGTATTGAGGAGGTATCGTTTGTTAGGAAGGATAGACTTGGACGTGTAGACGATTCTAACATATATTTATTATTGTATAGCTCTTTGGGTTTCGTCTTTTCCATGTTTGTAAATGGATCAGACCTAACCTGTAGAACATATATAGACGTTTGGTGTATATATTTATTAGTTTGTGCCTCTCTGGGCTTCGTCTTTTCCATATTGCTTAATGGATCAGACTTACCCAGTGGGATAACTGTAGGTCTATTTCAGTAACCTGTATAGTTAAATAAGCCATTCACCCCAGCGGATTAGTGACTGGTACCAAAAGCCTTAACGCGAGGCGTCAGTGCGGCTGGTGACACTGTAATAATAGGTTAACTGTATAGCCACCAGTTTTTATGTTTATGTAATAATATCATTATAACCATAATTAGTGTATTTAATATATATAAAGTAATCCATCATTTATAATCTAGTATTTTAGTAATATTCATATTGAACTCCTAAAGGTTTGTCTTTTCCATATTGCTTAATGGATCAGACTCACTTTGTGAGTCTATTGTGGTGACTTTTCAGTAACCAGTATTGTTAAAAAAGTAAGCCATACACCCCAGCGGATCAGTGACTGGTACCAAAAGCCTTAACGCGAGGCAACAGTGCGGTTGGTGACACTGTGATAATATGTTAACTGCATAGCCACCAAGTTTTTAGATTTATGTAAGAGTATATTATAATTGATATTATTATATTTATTATGTACATTAGTTTATATTCATATAGAAGTTTGTATATTTTTTGGGATATACAAACTATATATATATGGGATATTTGTATATTTAAATATATATATATATATATATATATATATGAAGAATTGTCGTACACAAGGCTGCGTTTTGTTGTTTTTTTACTGTCATAGCATATTGTATAGCTATTTACAGGAAAGTTTTAAGTTATTGTGTAGTGCAGCTACACGGGTAGGTTTCTTTTGGTTGTTTGTGCTTGCTTGGTTGTTTGAAGTGTAGTGTGACGCTGGAGGGCCAGCGTCGAGATTTGCCCTGGTCGGTCAAATCTCTGGTGGTTGGGGAGGTACTGTTACGTTGTAAATTCGTGGCCCTGTCTGCCTTTACTAATCTACAAAAGAAGTTCGCAATGGTTGAATAGGACTTACCTGAAATCATCCTTTAGAATGATCAAATGTCCAAAAACATTAGTCCGTGTAGCTTGTTTGAATTAAATCCATTTTTCTTCACATTAAAGACATGGAGCCTTGGCTGACACATTACAAGACACACTTTTCTTGCATTTTCAATTAAAACATATTTCTAAATCAGTTTTAGTAAGACTTAAACTTACATCTAAAGAGATTTTATTCCGTGTTTACGTTTTGTATTTGACATAACACCATAGACAAAATGACAGCCACCGTAGCGACGCCTAGCGGTAGCGGGGCGAAGTAGCAGTCAGCTTTTAATTTCACATAAAAGATTCAATTTTAAAAAATAGTCGAAACAGTTCTAATAATAAATTACATAATAAATTAATATGTATAATAATTACTTTAAGTAATTAAATTTAATTCAAGCAAATCCGGAAATAGAACTAATTTTTTCTATAAGGACTTTTATCTAGAACATTCGAACGGGAGTAATATTTTTTATATGGATATTGTCTCTGCCCGTAGGGGTTACCAGAGAGGAAACTAATACTCCTTAATATTAAGACAGGGTGATTAGTGAGTTAAATATCACAAAACATAATTTTAAATTAAAGAAAAATGCATTTCCCATTGCTAAACGTTAATTTTTTTTTTAGGTCGTGTGTTGTTATTGTTGGCAAATTCTGTTAGCAGAGGGCGAGTTGTGACAGACGTCATATTTGATGTTTTGTTGGTTTGAAGGAAAATTGTAAAAGAACAATTTCTTATGAATTACCCGACAATGGAAGTAGAAATTATAAGCTGGCCTTCGATTTATAAGTGTTTCCGGCGAAGGGAGAGCTGCGGAGTTGCGACGCCGAAACGAGTGAATCTCTGGTGTGAAGTGGTGCGATAAGTTGAGATCAAGGCACTCAGGAATCCGTGCCACAACCAACCGGTCGTGACGCCGCTGGCAGCCACGCGTAGATATAAGTTATCCTAGCGCATGCTTCGAGAGGCCCGTCTCGCCGCCAGGATTTAGAGCTGGGCCCTAAAGCCTGGACGCGAGACCTGCCTCTTCGGGGCACCAGCGGCCACCTGCTGCCAGCGAGCTGTCGCCGCACAGGCGTTGACGGTTTTTTTGTACCCCCACTCTGGGTTTAATCGTTCGTTATTCAGGAACATATTTTTACATTAGGGTTTCGAAACCTTAACATAGTATTTATAGTATTTTCTTTTATATTCAACTACACCAAGCGTTGGTGAAGTTATGAAACCTTTGAGGATCTGCGAGTTCGACCTGTGTGAAGTTGTATGGTGAAATCGTCTCCAGATTCGGGTCTACATCCAGACCCTGGCGCCCCAAAATTAGTAATTTTATATCGGTATAACCCCACGGTTCTTTAGAGTATCGGCTTTAAACGTGTGAGAGTTTTAATACGGTTAAACGGTTTAAAACATTTAATTTAATATTTCAAGAGACGGAGTAATTTAATTTTAATTTCAACATCATACTCCAGACGGTACTGGTTTATCCCGACCCCCCATGACCCTAGCTCGTACGACTGAGATATTAGCTGGCTGGTTAGGCAGTAGTAGGAACAGTATTATAAAATTTATTTTAAATTAAAATTATCACCGACCCGCTTGGTCATTTTTGACTCTTAGGATTTTAGTGTGTTTTAGGGGGTGATATAGCTTTGGAATAAGGTTTAGATTACTTTAAACAGGAAATTATAGTTGGCAAAATTAATAGAAAGTTTGTAGAACTTTCATTTGAGATTGACCCTAGGGTCAATTTCAACTGATAGTTTTTTTTTATGTTATTTCCGGCTAAATAAATTAAAAGGTGTAATGTAGATGATTTATACCTAACATAATATAAGGAAAAATTGTGACTAACCCCCTCTTTTGAATAATAAGAGTGAAATAAAATTTATTAATTTTATTTTATTGTTGTTGGACAAAATATTAGTGTGTGTTCTTTTACAATATACTGCCTAGCTGTTGAACATTTTATGGTTTTATTGGATAACAACCCACTGAAGCTTGCATTTGGGATTTTCTTCCTTTTCCCCAAAAGGGACAAAATCTCAAATGTAACACTATATATATTGGAATGTTGCGTTTTTGTAAAAAAAACACCTATATTATTTACTGAAAAAGATGTAGACTCTTGCAGAAGTAGAAGGTATCGCGGAAAGTTATTCTTACCCAAAATGCAAACCCAGTTGTTTAAACTGTTTTCCTAGCTATATAAAAATGTATAATAGGTTGCCACACTCTTTAACTGAGCTTGATATGCCTATATTTAGAAATAAGCTATTAAATTGGTTGAAAATGAAATGTTTTTATTCAGTTAAAGATTTTTTAAATTGTAAAATTGACATTTAAGTAATTAATGGAATATTTTTAATATTGAGTAATCTAATTTAATTTACTTAAATAAATATTATTAGTATTATTATAAATCGAATTACGTAAATTCAATAAATGAAGAGTTAGTATTTTATTATTTACAATGTTGTCTACCTAAGTACGAGTATATGCATGTGCTACCAAAATAAATCGCCCTGCGCTGGCAAGATAGACGATCTATTTGCATCATACTCCATCTTTATATCTCTATTTTATGTGAATAAATTATATTTCATTTCATTTCATTTCAATACTTCCCTGTGGGACACCGGTTTTATTTTCGTGAAAACTGGACGAAAACGATATAATTTCACTATTCAATAATTTATCCACTGTTACATATTGCTTACGGTTAGATGGGTATGATGATAACCACTGAAGGGTTATGCCTCTCGCGCCTATATTTTCTAACTTCTTTAAAAGTAAATCATGTGAAACATGGTCAAACGCCTTAGATAGGTCAAAAAAGAGTCCTGTTGACCAAAAGTTGTTAAATTACTCAAAATATTATTCATTAAATCAAAAATAGCTAATGTCGTGGATTTACCGTTCTGAAAGCCATATTGGCTATTATTGATATCGTTATATTTGACGCAAAAATCAACCAGTCTCTTGTGCACGCACCTTTCAAAAATTTTTGACAAAATAGGGACAAGAGTGATGGGTCGATAGTTTTCAACATTATCTTTTTCACCTTTTTTATAAAGTGGTCTGACAACAGACAGCTTTAAAGCTTCAGTAAAAGTTCCTGTGTAAAACGATTGGTTTATGAGGTAGATGAGAACTGATAGTATTTCGTTAATGCAGTTTTTTATTATTTTAGTATATTCTACTTATACCATCATAGCCTTCCGCATTTGTATTGTTTAATTTTGTCCCTTCTGTTTTTACTTCCTTCTCTGTCATCGGCATTAAGAACATAGTATTGGATATTGTTGTGAAAGTCTTCTTTTAACACGTATTCTTTATGAGTGTAGACGAACAAGACTGGTTATTGATAAAATGATTATTAAATGCATTAGCTATGCCCGTTGGATTAGTTAATTTTGTGATATTATCAATTTTTAATTCAGATATATTATTACTATTTTTTAAATCCCCAACTTCATTTTTTATAACGGACCATGTCGCTTTACATTTATTATCACTGTTATTTATAAATTTTATATTAGAGTTCTTTTTTGATTCGTATATAATTTTTTTCAATAATTTAGAATATAGCAGATAATTATTTTTATTGTTTGTGGTTTTGTGTGTATAATAGCGATAACGCAGATGTCTTTTGGTTTTACAACTTATTCTCAGACCTTGGCTTATCCATCTACTGTTAATATTATTGTGTTTTGGCCTGACCTTTATTACGAGAAAGCACAATTTATATAGAGCAGACATAACATCTCGTAAAATTTAGAAAAAGCAGCATCAAAATCAGCCTGTTCATAGACGTCGTACCATGTAAGACTACTCAAATACTCCTTTAACTTATTTATGTTCTCAAGCGAATAGTCTTTTTTTAACACAAAGTATTTCTCTGGTGACACGGGCTTCTATAAAAAGCGGAAACAATAGAGACATTGCCTTGTGATACTCCACAAGAATTTATCCGATATTTAGACTAGTAATAACACCTTTTTGACTCAGAAACTGTTGCTATCTTAGTATATTGATTGATAACTTTTAACCCAATCATGAGCATTATCAACCTCTTGTATGAAACAAAGTCGAAAGCGATTATTGAGTGTGTCAAATTATAATTATCCAAAGTAGCGAAACTGCTTTTAAAATCTAATAACTTTTGCTGGAATTTGAAATAAGTACAATAATTAAAAAAAAAATCTTAGCTGGACCGAAAAACGAAGCTGCAAATTAAAAAAAAAACAAATACCTTGTATTTCAACGATACCGATTAAAACAGTAAAAAGATAATAAAAAGCAGTCCTCTGCCATAGTCTACTTTTCACCAAATAGCATTTGTACATGTGCTCAGCGTGACAAGTGGTCAGCCTATCACCGCTCTATGCTGTTAGATGTATATGCAGTTTTTAGTCCGTTAGTCGCCTTTTACGACACCCGAGGAAAGAGAGGGGTTCTTTCACTGCTATGCTAAAAATCCAGTGGGCGCGATATCGCGCTCGAAACAATTAAAAATCTATTGTGTCTGGATTCCCGGGATTCAACAGGTTAATAAATACCTTAAAACTCATAGAAAACTGGCCTCAAGAGGATTATAAAGTGGTTATCCATACTGATCGAACTCCGAGTGACGAACATGAGAGGCGCTATGATACGACCCTGAAAAGTTCAGTTTAAAGCCTCTATAGGTTTTTTGTGGAAGTCGTACTTTTGGTCCCCACTAAAAGCTTACATGGTACTAGCATCATAGGTATTTAGAGCTTTTTTTGCTAAAATTTTGAATGGGTAAGATTGTGCGAGATTTCATGAAAATTTTCTAACAGAATGTGCAATGCGGCCGCTGCCGTTTAGCAGTTAGCCGCTGTTCCCGGGGTAGCCACGGAAACTCCTATATTCTGTAAGGTTCATTTAAAATAATTTGCATAATTCAATTTTAGTCTATTCTTAAACCAATAGAACGATTGACAATCTTTGATTTGACACATGTCATGTGTCGGGGACTCGGGGGGGAGAAGTAGGACGGCAGTCGGTGACTCGGTGAGTGAGGCATTCTGGCTTTGGCGCTTGTACTGTGCGGACTGTTAAACGGTGTTCATACTTTATACTGTGTGTGACTAAATGTAAAATATTGGTTGTTAAAGAAGAATAAAGAATATCTATCCTGGTCAGCAGCGTTTTACTACAAATCAGAAGTGGTAAGTACATGCTCACATTCGACAACGTTTTTCTTTAGCAGTGTTAATGTATAACTACTCGACTGTGAGGTGGCTGAATTTAGCTAGAAATTACCCGCAACTAATTTAAAAAAAAAGGCTTTCACACCGATGGTTAGACAAAATGTAGGGAGGTTTCGTGTAGTGTTTGGAATCTTGTCAGGGAGGGCAGTTTCCTTCTCGGGTCAATCTTCATACCTTGTTGAAGGTAAAGCCAGAACTAACTGGATGTGCCTGGTAGAATTGTGCCCAAGCCGATTTAATACCAGGTGGAGATTGTCTTTTGAGAGTGGGGTTTGTCTAGACTGGCAGGGGACAGCATACTAGTCGAAAGCATACTGTAGGATAGGCAGGAAATATTAAGTTAATCATGATTCGTTATGGTATGGTTGGGTTTGCTTTAAATTATTTGTGATTCCATCATAGATAATTTGACTTAAACTGTTTTGAGATAATTAATTATTAATATCTGCGCTGCGTATTTTAGATTTTCATCAAAAGACTTAAATTAGGTGACTACTACTATTTAAAATACAATACTACCCTCTTGTTTTTGCTAAGAAATGTTATAATCCCCTACCGATTGCAGTTTAGTTGTAAAGTCGAGGTCAAGGTCATTTGAGGTCAAAATTAAGTGTATGTTCAATTCAGTGGGATTTTTAAAAGGGTAACGAAATTTTCGTCTGTTTCGCGCTAGGACGCCCCGTTTCCGAGATATCTTGCATTTTCTTGGTAGAAGGAGGAAACTCATACAAGTTTTGTTTTGTGTTCGAGCGCCAGATAATGGAGCAAGACGGGAACGACGAAGGACGCCGCTGGCGCCGTCGCGTCGTCGTGATCTGGCGAGGGCTGCCGATTGCGGAAATTGCGGGTGTATGGCTGTGACGGCGACGACGACGAGGACAGCTGGAGTCGAGCCTTCTGCGTAGCGTGGTGCAGCACAGCGGGAATCGGCGCTACGAACGGTTAGAACGCAAGCGAGAAAGCCGGGCGGTTGGACAAGAAGTTGTGAATCGGTAAAGTAGGTAGATTGCTATATTTGGAAAGTAATTAATTATAAGTTATTATAGCCGGCCGGAAGAGTAAAATCTTTGTTTAATAGAGGTGCATTTTATGCTTTGTTTAATAGATGTATAGCATTTCCAAGATCTAGAATCTTCAGAACAATACTTTGTTGGGTTGCAGAGTTACTTTGATTGGCTACAGAGCTATATCGTATTATTAAAATATGTAAATTGGTCTAGGTCATGTATGTACCCAGGTGGGCACTATTGGATCTTTATCGACATAAATTAGCTTCCATTAAATATAGATTTCGATGAATAGTTAGATAACCGAAGTCTGGGCGGGCAGAGCTTGTATAGGTGTGGGTATTCGGGCAATGTTCTACGTTACTACTCCACGCCTACATACTAAGCTGGACAGCTGGAGTAAGCAAAGAGGTGACCACAAGAATAAATAAACTACATAGATTCAAGACCATTATCCCCAAAGGATAAAATTAGGCGGTGAGGACCGCAGAAGCAGTCCACTGCCATAATTCACATTTCACCAAATTACAACTGCAATGTGCTCAGCGTGACAGATGGTAGGCCCATCACCGCTCTATGCTGTTTGATGGATGCATAGTCTTTAGTCCGTTAATCGCCTTTAACGATAGTCACGGGGAGAGAGGGTGGTAGTATTCTTTTAGTGAGCCGCTACACGACCCGAAATAAATAAAAACTTAAAATAATTAAGTACTTGGTAGGTATCAGCTTTATTTGCAGACAGTAATAGCACAGTATTAGAAGCTAAGGCTGTGGTAATAGTTATAATAAGTGGAGATATATTTCGCGTCTAAAGATTGTTATAGATTAATATAAACATTCAAATCTATGCATTCAACAAAACAGTTGATAATGTCGTGCCGTGGCTTGCGAGGATGCGCGGGAGCGACTTCGATTGGTGAGGGGACGTAATGCTGAATACTATTATATTATACTGTGGCTCAGCTGTTGTAATACCGGACACGGCGGAGGCTCAGTTGTTGGCGGCCTCTGGGAGTCATGTGATAGTAACAAGGGCTTTATGATATTAACAATGACGGTAGAAGACCTAACTAGACAGCGGCAATAAATTTTGATTAGTTTTGCTATACATGATGGTGAAGGGCGCGGGCCTCCCATAATACTGTGTCTCACATAAGACAGATTTGGTCATCAATCCAACTATTGTGATGTGAGGCCTGGAAGTGAAAATAGGATTAAAGTCGATTTTGTATATAATACTTGATTGCTTAGAAATAGTGATAGGACGGGGTTGCATTAAAGATCCCAATGGGTCGACGTGCTGCTGCGAGAGGGAGATTTCTGCAGACCTCACTAGATAAGACAAATAAAACTTAAACGTTGTCATTACAAACATATTTAGATGAATAAATAATAAAGGGTCTGGGTTTGTCGCGGTATTAGAGTCATGCCGGGTTTAAATGTGTTCTTAGTGCAAGGCCAAGACAATCTATAACACATGATAGTCCAGGGTTTAATAAGATAATCCACAGTTAATAAACGTGAGATGCTAATTTTCCATTCGTTCGTACAATCATCATTCAGTTTACCGTTTCGTTTTACTCACAGGTTTTACTAGATGTTCATACTTCTTTTTAGTTAAATTATTTAGTTTACTAGTCATACAACAGGTTAAGAGTGAATCACAAGTTAAAATATGTCACAATTTGTCTTTTGGTTGTATTTCAACCTACTTGATGTGAAACTTGTGATGTAACTTTCATTTTAGACTAGAGTTATATCGTTGAAAGCACTATCTAGATTCTAGCTAGCGTGAGTGGGGCTGCGTTGCAGTCACTGTGCGCACGTGATTCAATACTGTTTAAACATTTTGTCAGAATTATGAAAATACCTCCGAAAATACTTATGAGTGTTCTTAGTTTATTTTGCTGCATTAGGTTGAAAGCGCTATGCGCTCTTATAAGGTATAGTGTGTTCATTTAAAACCAATGAAACACAAAAAAATTATATACTGTAAGTAATAGAAATAGTATGTAATCCTGTTGAAAATGGTTGTGCAGCAATGTAAATGGTTTTTAATATTTGACGGTGATTTAAATAGTTAATAGTTAAAGTCGGGGTCGAATTCATTTATTGCAAATTGTTTCGTAACAAATTAATATCACGTCAAAATGTTTTTCGGTTCAAACAATTTCTTTTTATTTTAGTATTTACAAAACTTGGTTTTTACAAAGCCTAAAGATTTGGTTTGTCTGCAAGTGCAGTCCCAATCAATAACAACTAGTCTGATTTTGATATTTATCACAATGATGTAGGTAAACATAAATAAAATCATCCACTAGAGAACGCGTGGGTTTATCTGCAGCACCGTAGATGGTTCATGCAATCATGCATGACTTCAGACTCAAACTTAGTTTTGTAATAACGTTTTCATTATTATTGGGCTTAAAGTTGGAAATCTTTAGATCATGAATATTTACTTTAAAAGTGGTTTGGAAATTAAATTGTACTTACTATCGTTTGGAAGTGTTAGCGCTCGTATAGAAATTGATAATGTAGAAGCTGATATTATATTCCTGGTGGTTGGGGACTAATTCCTAGAAGTACCGGCGCACATTTGACAGTCGTTAACTAAATAGAAACACGTGATGGTGCCTAAAAGCTCTGCTCTGTTCTTTTGGGAAATAAGGGGAAGAGTAGGTACCTATACAACTTCTTTATTCCCACATAGGACCGTACCTGGTAGTCACAGTTTTTAAAATGACCGTATGTAGGGTTGGTTCGGTAATCGGTCTCACAGATCACAGGCACTAAAAACACTCAAGACAGTAGCAGTTGTTGATCGAATTTTATACATGGGTCACATGATAAATAATAACAATGAAACGCTAGAGATAGTATAATTAGACAACTGAAGTACTTATTTTATGAATTTTTATTTTTGTTCTATTTTAAATATGTTGGTTTAAATCTTCGATCAATAAAGGTTTAAATAGATTACAAAAGTTTAAAAGTGTACATGCGTCCGTATGTTCTTGCACAGTGGATGTTTAATAAAATAGAAATCATTAGAATATTTATTGTTGAATTCAATGAGAATCTTGGTTGGGATACATTATTGAACCCTAAAAAGAAAAATACGATAATGATACGATTAACTTAAAGGAGCTTATATGATTTATGTAACGTAAAATGTAAAGTTAATGGATGAATTGCCTTAGTGCCTAATATTTATTTATGAATTAATTACTAACTTGAAGATAATGAACAAACTGTTTGTCAATTGTACGGAGAATCCCTGGTAGAAGTGGATGACTTAGCAGAGATTATTATAATTTACAATGGGAGAAGTATGGGAGAAATGTATGGGTTCACATAAGGGACTGTGTTTTCTTATTGGTGTGGATTCATTTCTTATTTGGTTGGATTAATAATCCTGTAAGAACGTAAGATGGGTTTTTACAAGATTCTTTGGTTTCTTAAATTTTAATTGTTATTGTTTAGCTTTACAATATACCTTATATGAGTTCTTATTCATTTTAATTTGGCACTCGGTGATTTGTGTACAGACAACGTAGGATTACAAGATTCATTGGTGGCTTAAATATTATTTGTTATTGTTTGTCTTTATAATATCCCTTATAAGGTCTTCTTCATTTAATTTGACACTCGGTGATTTGTGTACAGTTTAGGTAATGGTCATGAATCGGAGTGGGTGGAGTTTTCTGGTATTGGCATTCAAACGATAATTATCAAATGTATAGATAAGCTTCCGAAATTAAATTTTGAGAGAGATTAATTTCCTGTATTCATTTGTTTGTCTTAATAATGGGTTAGTCATATAAAACACTATTCACGCAGCTATATATTATTATATGAAAGTGCTATTTACAAGTTTAACACGCTATTGAAATTGAAAAAGTGAATATGAAATTGATACCATAAAATTACTTAAAGTAATTCAATAACAAAAGTTATGATGTATTAAATGATAAGAAATCACTTGTTCCTATTATTTTATGGCATTTTAAATAAATAACAATGTTTGTCTGGACATATCCATATTAGGCGGTCGTTGCAAAAGTGCAGAAATAGGTCCTGCCTATTCAGATCTATGGTCACAATATACAATACTACATCCAACAAATTATTTGTTACGTATGAAAGAATTCAATTTATTGTAATTTTATTTTATTTGCTTAGGTACTGTTGATATACGTTTTCTCTTTGCTAGGTAAATTGCTCGCTGAAAACAAGTCCGTAATTAGTATGGTTTACTATGACCAAATGTTTTGTTACTAAGGTATTGTAGGAAGAAAAACTGTAATATTTGAAAAAAAAACTACTTTTTGAACAATGAGAATTTGCCATAAGAATCAAAATGTTAAATGGAAAATGTAAAAATAATCAAATATAATTCAAAACATTTGTAAAGAGAAAGATTTGCCAAATGTATGTTTGTCAAGTGATTGTTAGTAAAATGAAACATTTGCGGAGCATGTTGTTATTAAAAATGAAAATTGGTTGTAAAGAAAAGGTTATCAGTGATCCTGTTTTATAATTAAGATAATTGAATGGATTTAAAGTCGGGGTTTTCCTAGCCGCAAGAGTCGGATGGGTTTGCGGCTAGAAGAATGTAATAACTTGTTAGAATTTTGGATGTGTTTACAGGATTATTATACGGTGTTTTCCTAGCCGCAAGACTTGGATGGGTTTGCGGCTAGGAGAATTTAATAATCCTGTGGGAATTGGAGGGGTTTACAATGAAATGAAATAGTTTATTTGTTTTAAGACACAGGATTTTTGGTAACTTTTAATTTGTTTCTGAATCATGTAAGAGTTGGATTAGCAAGAATTGGATGCGTTTGCAGCTAGGAAAATTTAATAACCCTGTATGAATTCGATGGGTTTACAGGATATTTGGTAACTTTTAATTTGTTTTTGAATCATGTAAGAGTTTGATAGGTTTGCAGGATATTAGTAGCTTATATTTTAATTATTTTGTTTTATGTATAAGTTTTTAATGTATTGGTTGCTTTTGTAAGTACTTACTCGCTGAGTGTAAGGTCTGGTTAATGTCTTGAGTATTTGCGCGCCTTCCTGGCACCGTGTATGAGGACGTGATGAGGACATACACGAGGTCAGGATGGACGAGTGTAAGGTTCATTTAAAATAATTTGCATAATTCAATTTTAGTCTATTCTTAAATCTATAGAACGATTGACAATCTTTGATTTGACGCATGTCATGTGTCGGGGACTCGGGGGGGAAAAGTAGGACGGCAGTCAGTGATTCGGTGAGTGAGGCATTCTGGCTTTGGCGCTTTTACTGTGCGGACGGTTAAACGGTGTTCATACTTTATACTGGGTGTGACTAAATGTAAAATATTGGTTGTTAAGGAAAAATAAAGAATATCTATTCTGGTTTAGCAGCGTTTTACTACAATTCTGATCTTTTTATGAACATCAAACGCATACGCAAAAACGTTTTCCGGGTTCCTCCAGAGGCCAAAAGGAACAGTGCACTGATTCCACTTGACTTTCATCGTTTAATTCATTTTTTTTTGAGCGTGGAAGGATTACCATTCCAAAATCTTGTGACTTCTTTCCTTTCATTGTCATAACCTTGTTTTAAATATTTGCCAAAAATTCGATGCAGATGTGCTCAAATATATCACCATGACTTGCTGCTGGCGCTGCAAAATTTCTTCCGCCATGTACTCTTTGTACTTATCTCACAGCGTTTGAAGATTGTAAAGGTCGCAAGATGAATACGGGTTGCCTAAAGTTCAGTGATTTCGTCTGGTGATAAGCATTGCACAGCTTCCTCCATAGTTTCGCCCCAGTTGTTATCGTTCACTAACAAACAAAGAGTTTCACATGCTTCTCTATAAGTTCCGCATTCCAGACCGTCGCTATTGGGGCTCTAACATGATGCAATAACATGTGCAGACCAAGAATTCAAAGTTCGTTACATCCTTTTTAACCCCTGCACAATCTTCAATTGGTGTACCTTGAACGGGGGACTTCGGAATACAAACATGATACTATTTTAGCGGATAGGATAGGGGGTTAAAGTTACTCGCATCCGTAGGCATATCCTTAAGACTCTACACGTGACCCCTGGGTGGTGCTAAATGAGTGACACTGACTGAATGGTAGAGCCACGCTGCGTTGCACCACGCATTGGGCCGGCTCGCCCGGCGTACTACCACCCTTTCACTAATATCCGGCATGAAATAATAGCACTTGGTGCTGTTGTGTTTCGTCCGGCCAGTGAGGGTTTTGGAGACCCTTCTCCCCCCCACCCCCAACATTCCTATTCCTTCCTAAAACCTAGTCTCTCCTTAAAGGCCGGCAACGAATCTGCGATTCCTCTGGTGCTGCGGGTGTCCATGGGCGGCGGAGATTACTCTCCATCAGGTGACCAGCCTGCTCGTTTCCTTCTTTTATAAAAAAAAAGTATCTGTTTGACAAAGCTCAAAAAAGGCGGTTAGTGTGGTGATGTTAACCTTTGCTGGAAATTACTCTCATCACAAAAAAAAACACGCATTATCTATGTACGGACGGCAGGATGAGTAACAGTCGCCTTTTTGTGTAAGGGATAACCAATGATGACTTATTACTACTGACATATCACCCTGATTGATAGAATTGTGCTCTCCCCCCCCCCCCCCCTCAGAACAATAACTAAAGCATAGAAACCGTCTGAGTAGAAAAAAAGCGTACCAGGCAATCTGTCATCATCTGTCAAAAGTGGAGCCAGTGGAGCCTTTTAATACTACCAAATTCAGTTAGTCGCTCTAACCATCTCCTTTGTCTGCCAACAATGACACATATAATTTTGTCGTATAATACATGGATCATTGGCGTGCGTTTCTGTTTAGATTGGAAAAGTGATAATTGTGTGAATACTGAAATTGGTTGCAACATACTGTTATAAATAAGTGAGTGAGAAAGCAATGAACTATAGCGTGCGTCGTTTAGAATTGTTAATCTCGCATAGGAAATAATGAAAATAATGGTGAAATAGTCGTATTCCACTGGTAAGTGATATTTCTATGTTTATTTACGGTTGTTTTGTTTTTATAGTTATATCTTAGTTCGACTAAGTATTACCAGATACCATTCATTATATTATATTGGAATAAATAGTTAAATTACTTCATTATGAGTTTAAAATCCATTTTACAATTTCGTCGTAGATGTTATGAAAGTGTTGTGAAAAATGTTAAGTATCGATAAATTAAAAAGTAATCGTAATGTTCACTTAAATGTTTTAGATTTCCTCTGCATGAAATTCGACGTGCACAGTGGACTGCTGCAGTGTCTCCCGAAGATGGTTAGACACCAAAAAAACGCCATCGAGTTTGTTCAAAACATTTTACTGTCAGGTAAAAGACAGAGGTACAGAGGTCTTTTACCAGTGACGACAAATGACGTAAACTGAGAGATGATGAATTGGTGAGTGACGGTCAAACAAAGTCGTATAATATTTACCTCAGCTACATTCTCTGCTTGAAGGTTCCCAAGTTGCCTCTAGCCTCTAATCAATAAAATATTATTTTCGATCATTCGTTTAAAAATTAATCAACTGAGCACCATTTTGTATGAGAAGGTATATTCTTTGGAATTTCTTAAAGTCGTCATTACATAATTTGTTCAAAATTATGGGATAATCTCCACCCCCTAAACCATCGGCGTGTACTGCAAGCAATATTTTTCCCAACTGGTTGGCCATGGCCGTTCTCCACGGTACATACATACCTACCATTACACCGTTTCTAGGCAGGCAGAAAACTAAAGAGTTGTATACTCATAGATATTCTTAACTTTCCAGGACACACACACAAGTGAGCTATCAAGCACTACGACTTCAGCAACTTTGCTGTTACCACAATTTACAAAATCTGTTGCTGCTGAGCGTGACAGCACCATCGCTAAATTACAATAGGAAATTTTTAGGCCAAAAACATTAGCCCAACCACAAACAATAATAATTGGTGGCAGCACTAAGTTAATTACGAAGGCTACAGCCGTAGGTCTTAAAAAAAACGAAAACTGATTTTAAAGAATATAATTAAAATATAAAAATACAATTTAATTCTAATTGCTAAAACCTAATGACCCGATCGATGCAAGATTCAAAAGTGTCGGTCGATGGCAGGCACGCAGCGACGGCGGCGTGCGGGGGCTCGGTGTTGCTTGCGCAGCAGGTCACGTAGTTGCAGACTCGGCATTTCCTTCATGTTGCAATATTTAATGCACTCATTTAGGTATTGCGGTGTCAGCGGTCTTCGTAGTGCCAACATATGTAATTTCTCCCCCCTCAGCTCAGCAACTATTTGAGAATTTTGAGAGCAAATGTTGCTGGTGTATCCCGGTTTCCAGATGTTCCTGGCTTTCTTGGTTCCGGGGGATCTGGCTTTGCATATTGATGATAGGTAGGGTTGGCCGGGTCGATGGTGTCATTTTTCTTAAGGCTCCGTAGTCCGTAGCGTCGTAGCATCACTACGATCGTAAGTACAGTCGCACCGAACAATATACTGTAGAAAGGTATCGTAGTATGGTACAATATTCCGGTTCCTTGTTGCTCGTCGATTTCAATCGGAGTCTGGAGAGATATTTTATCTTGGACGTCGTGAAGGCTTCTCAGGTCGATCGAATGTAGACTGATGCGTGTAGGATCTACATTCCTCATATCCAAGTCGGGAATCTTCATAATCTTGAGCGGTTGTCCTTTCACTTCGCCATTGTCGTTTGTGATAGTGAACTCAGGCGTGCGTAAGATACATTTCAACGGGATGGTGACTAAGTAACTTCCATGCAGCTGGGTGTAATCTTCGCTTCCACAGGAGAGTTGTACTTTTGTTTCTCGAGGCAGAGATATTGTGTAGTGTTGGTCATCTAATTTCTCCATCGCTTCTTTGAGTAGTGTGACGGATGACAGCTTGCAGGTCTTCTCCAGAGATTGCTTCGAGATGAGATGCTGGATGCAGTCAGGTACGGTACGAATTTGATGGTTTACTCCTTCTTCACAAAGATAGCCGTTACTTAGCTTCGGGCATTCAGCCTCTATATACACGAATGCGGACTCGCTAGTTGTCATAAAGGGATAGGAAGGGATGATAGCCTGGTGATTGCTATTAGGTACTACTGCTAGCTTATAAAGATTATAATTTTCCTCAGTAACGATCGGGATCCTAAAAACTAATGTTATATCTTTATTTATGTAATAAAAAGCGGGTTTTATAGTGTCATAAAATTCCCGTAACTCTATATCTAATATGTTATCTTGCTTATATAATTTTCTTAGCCTATCTATCATATTACGTAAAATATCTATTTTAAGCATTGCATGATGCGTACTTGACGCACATATGAATGCTAATATATTTTCTATACTAATTAACTCATTGCAAGTGTCTTCTACATTTTCGCTAATGATAGTTAGCAATTGAGCAAACTTTGCATATTTTATGAGGCTAGAATCACGGAGATAATTTTTATCTAATAGCAAATGTAAAGTGTTATATATAAGGTTTTGATTTTCTACTATCTGAGAGATAATGCCAAAATGCCTTGTCATCCATTCTTTACTATAACTTATATGGTTATTTAATTCAAATGCTAATTTTTCCTCATTGCTATGCAAGGTTTTAATCGCGGCATCATACTTTACTGCGTCATCGTAATCTAAGTTACCGGTTATGCTTTTTATTATAGATCCAAATGCATTTACTAGACCTCTTTTAGCGCGACTCGGCTCCAAACTAGCTAACTGTATAAAGGACTTTTCTATCTTACTATTCAGATAGTTAATTTGGATTTCATAAAGTTGATAAGTATCGTTAGGAAGCCTAGCCTTAAAAGTCTGTATTTGCGTCTGTAGTACGGAGAGTTTATTTTCGATATCATTTAAATGAATACGCTGTAGGAAAGTATGGTAATGAGTTATAAGTTTAGTCGGCCCTAACTTGAAAGGTAATAGTCCAGGTCCATCGTCGAGCGTCTCAAGTCTTATCTCCTGTGGGCTTGCCATCTGGATCAGAAGCATCAGAATCCTGAAACAATTTAGCATTTTTGGGCACACGTTTCAGTCTAGATTTGGCCACGGGGCCACGTTTCTTAGATGTATATATGTGAATCGGTAAATCGGCTAAAACGGTATCCTGGGTATATCTAGGAGCGACTTTTTGTCTGGTAGCCATGGGATTTCTTATGAATATTTGTTGTTGAGGGGTGTACTCTATTTCAGGTTCCCGGGTCTTATTCCTGTTTTCTATCAGAGACTTACGATTTTCTAAAGAAGTTTGGTTAATTAGTTCATAGACTGTACTCATTTGTGCCTTGTGATTTTGTAGATATTGTTGTAACAAGTGTGGGATAGGGTCAATATCTATGGGGTCCCTGGGGTCGAAGTGACCTGTTATCAAGTCGAAAGGTTTACACTTCGTAAAACTATGGATCGAGGAATTATAAGCAATGATAGCGTATGGCATCAAATTTACAACTGGCTCGTCTTTATGCTGTAACTTTAGTATGCGAAGGTGTTCGAGTAAAGTCGAGTGAAATCGCTCGATATTGCCGTTGTCATTCGGCGCGTGCGCTAAAGTTCTATGATGGTTAATCTTATGAAGTCGCACGAATTCAGCGAATAGTTGATTTGTGAACTCGGTTCCATTATCTGTTACTATAGTGTAAGGTATGCCATGGTGGGTGGTGAATTGTAATAGCCCTTGTAAAATGCTAATCGCTGTACCGTCTCTTAATAGGTACGCTTGACCATATTTAGAAAAGACATCTATGAAGGTTAAATATTTCTCGGATTGGGCAGTAAATAACACAATATGTATTGTTTCAAAAGGTTTGGTTGCAGGAGGCACTATGTTAAACTGTGGTCTCACCGGGTTCCTATCATATTTTGCCTGGCCACAAATCGTACACTCGCCTATATATTTTGCTATCTGTTCCTTCATTTTTGGCCAAAAGTATTTATTCGAAAGAGCTAGGTAACATTCGTTAACACCCCTATGGTTTGTTTTTCCATCGTGGTAGTTACGAATTATTTCTTGCTGTCTAAGATATTCTTTAACGTTTTCTATCTCCGATTTTACTAAGATGAGGTTCATAGATGAACTTTTAAATTTATCTTGAATGACTGGAATGATGGAGTACATGGCAAGAGGTGGATTCAGAAGCAATGCCGTTTTAACTTTAGGGCTAACATACTCTTTTATAGCAGTGACTATGTCATTTTCTAAGTTGCATTCGCTCACTTACTTGTATTGAAATACGAGTGTGCGTATCGAATGGTTTCGTTATCACGGCCTTACGTTTTACGCCCGGTACGATAGTGATGTGCAACTGTCGATGGAATTTATTTAGCGGCTCGTCAGTTATCGGTACTTCTAAAATAGGATTTTCGTGACTGGTATGTACGGTTTCGGTTTCGGAGTTAGATAATAAGGATGGTGGTTTCTCCGAGCAATTCGCGATTATTGAACTTATCTCCTCATTGTGAATCTCGATTCTAGAAAGAGCATCGGCGTTGGTGTTGCTTTTACCCTTTTTATAGATAACGGTAAAATCGTATTCGCTAAGTCTTAATCTCCATCTAGTTAGTCTCGAATTCGGTTCTTTCAGACTCATCATCCATTGCAATGGTTTATGGTCTGTAAGTATCTTAAATTTACGACCGAATAAGTATGGCCTAAAATACTTTGTAGCCCAGACGATGGCTAACAATTCCTTTTCTATAGTGCTGTAATTCACTTCGCTGTCGTTGAGTGTTCGCGACGCGAAAGAAACAGGTTTATCCGATCCTATTGGTCCCTGAGATAATACGGCTCCTATTGCGACGTTAGATGCGTCTGTCGTCAGTACAAACTCACGGGTGAAGTCGGGATACTGTAGGATAGGGTCATTCGTCAGGAGGGTCTTACATTTCTCAAATGCATTTACGTAATCAGAGTCTAAAGTTATCTTTTTACCCTTTTTTAAGCAATTGGTCAACGGTTTGGTGATACGGGCAAAATCGGGAATAAACTTACGATAATATCCAATAAGTCCTAAAAATTGCTTAATTTGTTTGTTAGTTTCCGGGATTGGATATTTTTCTATGGATGAAATTTTATCGGGGTTAGGTTTTATACCTTCCCTCGTTATGACATGGCCTAAATAGTTAGTTTCTAATTTAAGAAATTCAGATTTGTCCATTTGTATTTTAAAGTTGGACTCGCGTAACCTCTGTAGTACTGTTTCTAGGTTATTAATGGCTTCCTGTAAAGAGGTACCAAGGACGACTATATCGTCTAAATAAACTATACATATTTCGTTTTGGAGGCCTCTAAGGACGTCATCCATCACTCTTTGGAACGTAGAAGGACTATTCTTTAAACCCATCGGCATTCTCAAGAATTCATAGTGCCCGTGCTCTACGTTAAAGGCAGTTTTCGAAATATCGCCCTCATTCATCTCGACCTGGTAAAATCCAGATGCTAAATCCAAGGTCGTGAAGTACATGCATTTACCTAACTTGTCAAGGATGTCAGTTATGTTAGAAATCGGGTATTTATCGTCTATTGTCTTTTCGTTCAACTTACGAAAGTCTACCACTAAGCGCCACTTTTGTTTTCCCGATGCGTCTGATTTCTTGGGCACAACCCATATGGGTGAGCTCCATGCGGAAGTGGAAGGTCTAATTATCCCTTGCTCTAACATCTTAGCTATTTGATCGCGAACTTCGTTACGATGTATAAAAGGATAGCGGTAGCTTTTCGTATAGATTGGAAGTTCATCTGTCGTATTAATGCAATGCTTTATTTTATTTGTAAAAGTCAATTGCTCGCCTTCTAAATAAAATACGTCGGCGTAACGTGAGCATAAGGCCTCGATATTAGCTTTTTCCTCGGCGTTCATGTGATCCGTCCTGAGGCGCGATAAGACGTCGCGTGCGCGTGACGTAGGCGGCGGCCTGGTGCTTGTGCACTCTATGTTTAATATCTCCGCTTGCGCCGGTCGGTCTAAAGAAAATATTAAGTCGTTATCGGTTAAGTTATAGATCTCTAATATTCCACGACTATTTTTTACAGATGTTACGCATTCCTGAATAAGACAGTTACAGATAACTTGCTCTTCTACAAGTACATCGCCATCCGGGGCGTTAATTGGAATTCGAACCATCTTAGACGAGCGAGCCGGTATAATATCCTCGTAGAGGTTTACATTACAGGAGTTATGTAACTTTATAGGGTTGACTGCGTATTGTGTGGCTAATGACTGATTTTTTAAGTCTATTTTCGCTTCCCATTTCGTAAGTAAATCTAAACCTATAAGGCCGTCGAAATAATCATGAAAGCGGTACACGAATAATTTCATTTGGTCTGTATTATTAAATTCGGAAAAACACGGGAGTGTTATGGAATACTCATTACGACTAGTCCCATGAACATTAGTGACCTCAAATGGATCGTAATTTAAAGGAAAGTTATGGAAATATCTATCTACGCATTCCGGGCTAATAAATGACTGATTAGCGCCCGTGTCTATTAATAGCTTTAAAGGTGGATTTGCTATTTGAATGTAGGGCAGCTGTCTTTGCGTTTGCAAATTGAGCTCTATTTTAATTTGTTTGACGGGCCACTCTTCTGAAAATCCGACTCGGTATTAGAACATGACGCTTGCGGCTCGTCGCTCGGCTCTGCGCTTGTGGTGGGCTCGTAAAACTGAACTCTATCGTCATACTCATACGTCGCGTACGCGTCATAGTTATTACAGTCACTTACGTCATTATAATAATCTGTGTCGTAATAATTGTCTTGGTAATACGAATCGTCATACGCGCATTCATTTAAATTGATTTCCCGCGATTTAAAATAATTGTTCGGTGGTGGGTTCCCGAATCTACGCCAATCGTGTCCCGACAAAGTAGGGGGTAACGCCTTCGGTGTAAAATGCTGTACACCACTCATAGGTCGCGGGTTCGAGTACTGGGGTTGATTCCTAGGTGGTAGTCTAAAATTGTTACTTTGCGGATTGTAACGCGGAGGCTGTGCGCCGAACATCTGCTGAGTGCGAGATGGCATACGCTGTTGGAAATTATAATTTGGCGTATTGAATTTAAAATGTTGCGATTGCACGGGGTAGCGCTGTGCTGGGGGCGGCGGCATAAACCGCTGCACTGGCTGATTCGCTATGCTATGCATGGGTACATTAAAATTATTTATAGGTTTGGGAGTTGAGAAACCTATAGGTACGGCAGGTTGTGGGCGTAGTCCCACTTGTGGTCTAGGTAAATTGTCAGTACGTTGCTGCTGGTATAGAATATTTAACTCTTCCTGCACATACTCCAGAGCTTTCTCAATAGTATCTGGCCTCATGCATCTGATACGAGATCCAAGTGGTTCCTTTAAACCTCGCACATATGCTTGCATGGTCAATTTCTTATAAAGCGCTCGTTTGGCTTCGATAGTGGTTCCTATAGTCTCATGGAGTGTGACATAGGTCATTATCGTGCTAAACAGCGTTTGGCATTGGTCGTAAGATTCCTGAGGGCTACTATTGCCTTGCCTAGCTAAAGAAAGGTCATTGTACAACGCGATTTCATCTCTTTGATCCGCGAAATTATTTACTAAAGTGTTTCTTATGCCGGTCCAACTATCAGGGATTCCATTTGAATTTATAATAGTGGCGGCTGGTCCGGTAATTTTGTTAAGGATTCCATTTAATAAAAATAAGTTATTTAATTGGCTTTTTTGATCATCTCTCAGAAATTCATTACATAATTGATCGCAAATTCTTATAAACCTTGTTAAGACATTCGCGTTCCCGTCGAAATCGGGAACAAGGCGTAAGGCCTTATGGATCGTGTCCGGGTTATTTTCCATTTTTTCTGGAATGCTATCTAGACTAATATTAAACCTATTCGTATCTACTAATGCTCTCCTGCGAGACTGCTGATATGAAGCAGAAACGCTGGACCCGGAGTTTTTCGGGTGAAAAATGGTGAATAAAATTAAATGACTTAAGGATAAGATAGGAGGCAACACGAGAACGATTCAAGTGTACTCACATAAACATTTCGGCGTATCGATGTCTGGATACTGGACCTCTTGGCTGCTCCTTCAGGTTCGGATATTCGAAGCGCGACTTAGTAGCCACTCGGGCGGCTCGTGCGATTACGGAAATCTTCCCGGATGAAGCGCGAAACCGACCGCGAATATCCTACCGACTGCGCCAATTACGAAGGCTACAGCCGTAGGTCTTAAAAAAAACGAAAACTGATTTTAAAGAATATAATTAAAATATAAAAATACAATTTAATTCTAATTGCTAAAACCTAATGACCCGATCGATGCAAGATTCAAAAGTGTCGGTCGATGGCAGGCACGCAGCGACGGCGGCGTGCGGGGGCTCGGTGTTGCTTGCGCAGCAGGTCACGTAGTTGCAGACTCGGCATTTCCTTCATGTTGCAATATTTAATGCACTCATTTAGGTATTGCGGTGTCAGCGGTCTTTGTAGTGCCAACATATGTAATTAGTTTCATGTCTTGTCTCTTGTAGTCGCCTTAAAGCTTGCTTTTTTGCTTTTCAGTTAATATTTTTGACGCAGTCAGATTTTTGTTTTCTTTCAATATTATTATTAATAATATTTCTTTCACTTTTATGTTTTTGTTTTTTTTTCTATATTTAAAGGCTTTAGTCGTTCAACGACTATGTCAGCCTAATAAATTACATGAAATACTTAATTTCTACTCTTAAACAACTTAATTATGATGTGGTACAGTTTTACAGCTCGTTAAGATGTTGGCTGAGACAGTATTATGTTACATAGGCCGTGCCTTATGTTCTCCCTCGCCTCAAATTCAAACATTTTACGCTCAGCGGCAATTCGGACACACTCCACTAAAGCATGGTATGTGTCTTCTCTTGTTCCACATATAGTACAGTTAGGAGAATCAACGACTTTCATTAAATGCCCAAACGCATTTAGCGGAACGTGTCCGGAACGCAGCCGAAAACTAGTTACCAATAGTCTTTTCATTGGGACTTTGGTAAACCATGGTACCTTTGGAGGTTCTGATTGAATCGTTTTATACCATATGCCTTTATCCTCAGATCTTTGGTCAAAATACTCTCTCCATATCTTATAGCACTCTTTTTTAACATCATTCAAAAGGTCTGTGTAAAAAGGCATATGGTTCACAGTTATTCATTCATGTACTGCAGCCTTAGCTCTTTGACCCTTTCATTTTCTTCCAGATTTACATGTGATAGAATCCATTGAAATTTAACGTTTTTACCATTTTTATATGCTTCTAAAAATATGTTTATGATGCAATAAGCTATAGGAAGTCCTCTTTCACCCCGAGTGCACTTAGCTAAATGTTGGAGAGCACTTTTTGAGTCGGAAAGTACCACGTAGTTGTTAGCATTGCAAGACATTATATACGCAAGGGATTCACAAATCGCGTATAATTCGGCTCCCATTATGGACAGTTTACCGTCTAAGTTAAAGCTAACCGACACATTTATTTGCGGGTCGAAAAATGCTGCGCCTACACCATCGTCATTTTTAGATCCATCTGTGTAAATCTGATAGAAACCTTTATAGTTTTGTTCAATCATATATAAAGACTTTGTTAAGAGTACTACAGTGTTCACACTTCGCTTCGGCCCTACTAAATCATTGATTTGAATATTAATACGTGTCTCGATATCGATATTTGTCATCCACGTTTCCAGCGAAAACATTTCCAATGTTCGAGAACTATGTACTGTATAAAAAGACTGTAGTTCGTTATGTATAAATGCAAGCAACGGCTTCTTCTTATTGTACCAATAAGATGATTGTGCGCATTGTATAGCCAGTTTGGATATCATGGATAATGTCTCACCAGAATCAATAGATTTTGACTTAAGCCAGAATTTTGTCGCCAAATATCTTCTTCTTACAAATAAGGGAGGCAAACACAGCTCCGACTCCATGACGTGTATTGGGCTACTTTTGATGAATCCACCTATCACTCGCATGGCCTGATTTTGCACTTTGTTAAGTTTTTCAATGTTTGTTTTAGAGCTATTATCAAACAGAAAACTTGCATAATCTAATCGACTCCTTACTATAGATATGTATAACCGTCTCAAATGTAATGGATGGATTCCCCAAGATGATTCCGCCAAAACATGAAACACATTTAGCTTTTTTAAACACATTTGTCGTACTTCATTGATGTGCTTTCCCCATCTTAAGCTCTGATCCAGCCACAACCCAAGGTACTTGACAGCAACAATATTTTCTTAACTATCGTTTTTAACACTTATGTTGATGCGCCGACTTAACCTGCTCCTTGAGAAAACACATATTTTACTTTTAGAGTGTGATAGACTGAGCCCCAAATCATCTAGCATTTCTGACAAACAATCCACAGCTTTTTGTAGGTCATAAGTCCGATATTTTGACCCGTATTATATAAACAAAATCGTCTGCATATTGGGAAATGTATACGTCTGTTATCTTTTTACAAATTTCATTAGTTACAGCGTTACATAATATGGGAGACATCGGGTCTCCTTGAGCTAAACATTTAAATGTATGTCTAACAATAGAATTATCAGATGTTGATTCTGTAATAGTTAAGTGTCTGTCTTTAAGAAAGTTCCATAAATATTTGCAAATGCTTGAACCTATCCCTATGTCATCTAACTTACATACTGTTTTCAATATATCTACGTTATTATATGCGTTATCTATATCCACAAAGCAACCTACAGTTTGTTCTCTATTTGTAAAACCAATCTGTATCTGCATTATTAACCGTACCAAATTATCTAAGCAAGATTGAGACCTTCTAAAACCTACGGTATTATTGGAATACAGACCTTTGCTTTCGAAATACCATTCGAGACGTCTTGTTAATATAGTATGCAGGGTTTTGCATAAACACGCTATTAAAGATATAGGCCGCAACGAAGACATACTATTTGGATCACGTCCCGTTTTTTAGTATAGGAACCACTTTAATTTCTCGCCATTGCCACGGAACAATATTTTGAGACAGACATTTGTTAAACATATCGACTATTAGCTGCCGGTCAGGGAAATGGACTATCATGGAATATGAAATGTCGTCTACTCCAGGTGCTGTGTCTTTCTTTTTTCATTTTGTTTGCGAAAATAACTTTTTTAATTCTCAACAGCAGTTCACTAAAGTAAACACCGCGCGAGTTTTGTGTGTTATTGTTATTGTAGTTGTCCTTATCTGTTGATCGCTCAGCGGTGGGAGTGGGAGTGCAGTTGCCACCCGAGTGCGGTGTAGGCGGCCGGTGGCGCAGTGGCGGCGGCGGTGGCGTTGATAACGACAGCGGCGCTTCATAATGTTCTCGCTCCGACGTAGGCTGCGATTTACCGGAGTTGTTGTTATTCGAGTTTTCTTTCGCTTGGGTATGATTACGTGTGTACGCCAGCGAATTGGAGAAAACAATTGCGAATAGTTTAACATCGGTGTGTATTTAAACTTATTAGATTGATCTAGTTCTAAAGGCGCGAATCTATTACTAGACATGATTTAAATTGATTCGTCATCTTGTTTAGTGACGTGTACTGTGTCTGTTTCTGGCTGTGGGCACTGCGGGCGAACATACATGTTACAAGCACACCTATAGCTACAGTTGAACTCTGCCATAAGTTCTCGTAACCTTCTTTCCTTTAGGTAATCCGGACATTTCCTGTCTAAAGTCATATGGCTCCCGTGGCAGTTCGTGCATACAAAAGTTTTCGTGTCGCAATTCTCATAGCTCCCGGTTCATTTAGGACATACAATTTTTTTTGATGCGCATCTTAATTTAGTATGTCCAAATTTCCAGCACCTTGAGCATTGTGTGACAGGAAAGACATAGGGTTCTACCTTCGTACGTAAACTTCCTATGAATATGTGAGCTGGTAGGTACGAACAGTTGAAGGCCACACGAGCCACTTTACTTGGAATCCACTCACCTTCTTGGATTGTTCGCTTGAGTCTTTTCACAGATGATATTGAGATATTATTGGGACATGTTATTTAACTCAAGGTCTCGTCATCGGATAACTCCAGGTCTACATCTCTCAAAATGCCGTACGATACAGTAACGTCTGTTACCCGTTGAACTCGCCATCCTCTATCTCAAAAAATCACAAATTCGTCACACTTAATCACCTTGTCAGCGTAGTCATAGTGAGGGACCTCTAACCTTATTTTGTATGGGTTCATATATTTTATTCTAGTTATATCAGTCAATCCGAGGCTTGTAAATAGTTTAGCAAGGGCAAATTGTTTAGGCAACTTTTCCTTAGAGGTTAAAATAATTTCAGTCTTCACTTGATCCTGTTTTTTGGTTTTCTTATCCACTTTTACCCATTCGTTCTCGTCTTCCTCTCTGTCTCGCTTAACCGCTTTTGTGTATTTGTCCTTCAGTGGCATGTCCGTCGTATCGTCTATAATTTTCTGTGTATGCTCTTTTGTTTCGTACTCGTTTTGCGTCATGTTTTGCACTTGAGTACCATCTTCATCTTCACTCATTTCATTTACTAACATCTCATTTGCTAATAGCTCGTTCACACAATCACCATCATCCTGATACATATAAACTAATTAAATTGGCGATAGCCTAACTCGCAGGCACCGCGCTTATTTGATATTTGTGTATCCGCTCCGGTAGGTAGTTGTCGCGTACGATCGACACGAGTGCCGTGGCGGAACTGCACTTTTATGTTAAGTACCTACTAATAATTAGTCGGGTAAAAATAACAAATTACTTTCTTTAGTAAGTAAAGGGTTTTTTGTTTAAATTCAACACAATTAATATAAATTAATGTAATAATGGTTGTTTTATTTGAATACTATACACCTAACCCATTGGCAGTGCTTTCGCTGAACTACGCTCAGATGCATGCACTGCCACACTGGCTAAAATGTAACGTGATGCTCCGGGGCGAGACCAACTTAAGCTAGGTAAATTTAAAAAGCATGAAAAAAATGTAGATAAGATGTATATAATTGTAAAGCCAATTTATAAAAATGTATATCAATAGTTTTGTTGTAATATTTAAAATAAAGTGGGCGCGCTGGAGATGTGTCTACACCCAGCGGGATCACCTATCTGGGAGACTTATGAGTGATGCAGGGAATTAGATCTATATTTGTTCTATTGAATTAAGCTAAAGACAGAATTTGTTCCGTAAAAACAACGGAAATATAGGCTTTTCTAACCGACCTCCAGCCAGCGGGATATTTACCAAAGTTACGTCTGATGAAGTATAAATTGGTACTAACATTTAGATCTATCATTGATCTGTTCACCAAAACAAAAAACATTCTTCTACCGTCCTTAATTCAGCCACAATCAAGCTGCAAAGAAACCTCCAGTCAGCGGACTTTTTCTCTTAAGGCATTATTTTTGTAACTTTTACACTAAATTAATAAAATTTAAGCCATTTACGACTATAATTTTACTAAAATAACCTATTCGTACAACTTGTGTTAAAATTAAGAGTATGGAATTTGAAAGCTGTTATGTGGGTATAATACAAAATAATATTAATATTATAAAGGCGAATGTTTGTAAGGATGAATACTAGTAGTTTTTGTTCCCGTAGGTTTTCCTCCCCGGCATAGTCATCACATCACTTAATTAGTATCACACAACTAATTACACATTCAATTTTATATTATATTTAAAACCATTCAATTCTATATTCTTATTAATATCGGAAATGCAAATATCCTTTACGCATTTTTGACTAACACAATATCACTAACCGAGTTTTGTATTGCTTATAAACTATAAACAGCTTGAATTTGCATGTAACTTATTTGTAGTCTACCCACATAATAGAATTAAAATTCCATACTTTTTATTTTAACACAAGATGTACGAATAGGTAATTTATATAAAATTATAGTCGTAAATAGTTTAAATTTTATAATATAGTTATAATTATGGTCGTAAATAGTTTAAATTTTATTAATTTAGTGTAAAAGTTACAAAAATAATGCCTTAAGAGAAAAAGTCCGCTGACTGGAGGTTTCTTTGCAGCTTGATTGTGGCTGAATTAAGGACGGTAGAAGAATGTTTTTTGTTTTGGTGAACAGATCAATGATAGATCTAAATGTTAGTATCTACCAATTTATACTTCATCAGACGTAACTTTGGTAAATATCCCAATATGGCTGGAGGTCGGTTAGAAAAGCCTATATTTCCGTTGTTTTTACGGAACAAATTCTGTCTTTATCATAATTCAATAGAACAAATATAGATCTAATTCTCTGCATCACTCATAAGTCTCCCAGATAGGTGATCCTGCTGGGTGTAGACACATGCGCTGGAGAGCATACTCGCCAGCGAGCCCACAAGGATAATTCCGTTACTTAAGGCTTTTCAAATTCGTTTATGACCCCATTAAAATGTTGCAGGTTTGGAGCAACTGACGGCAAAGGGCGCACGCTTGTACTACCTTGCTAGAGACCTTGCTAAATTCAAACAGTACGCTTTCTGCTGGACTTCATATGGCAAAGTTTACGTAAGGAAAACTGAAAACTCGCCGGTTATCTGCATCAAATCGGAATCCCAGGTTCAACAGCTATTTAATATATGACTAGTTTGTATCTGTTGTTTAAAGGAGGTAAATTGCATGTTAATGTACACAACTTCTATTAATTCACTTATATGTATTCACATACACACACACACTCACCCCAACACACTCACACACACCTACACACAATCATATACTATCATAGATATCCAATTAAAATTAATGGCATTTAATGAATTATTGAACACACTGACAATGTTTTCTCCTGCATTATATATTCAAACAACGATGGCTTATTGTTTTCTGAGGTTTAAGCGAGCACTACACATTGAAATGAAACACTGGCTTGTCTGTGGTCGATCACGTACACAGTGCAACTGTCAACGTCAAATCTCATCATAACAACAACAACAAGACTATGGCTGAGGTATTAAAAACGAGTGAAAAATGGAAAGAAAATCACAGAGATGAGGAATGGATTACAGTGCAACGTTGAAAATTAAGAAATAGGTTTATTGGTAAAACAGGAAGGGCCGGCGTCGGGATGGAAAGGATGTTTAGAGCGGCGGATACGAAAATACCTTTGTTTATTTCAAACGTACACAAAGAAGTATCTGAAAATGATATAATGCAATATATTTGCAGTAAGACAAATGAGAATATTATACTTGAGAAGATTTCGATGAAGACAGATAAAAGTTACAATTCTTATAAAGTTTACGTGTCTAAAAACAAGTTGTCATTGTTCTTAGATGAAAATGTTTGGCCAGACGGTATTAGTTTTAGGCGGTTTATACATTTCCGAGCCAGAACTAATGGTATGGAGAAGACACAAACATCACAGACACAGATAGAGGAGTCGAACATTCAACTAATTAATAGATAATACAACTAGCACTAACATAAACACAAGCCTTACTTCCTTTGTGAGCTTCAATTGTAAATCAGTGAAGCGATCTATGCCAAATATAAAATATTTATGTGTTACAATTGATGTTATTGCTCTCCAGGAGACATGGCTCCTTCCTCACGACATTCCCTACCTTGGAACCTTCCATAAGAACTTTGAGTATACAGGCAAATCAGCAGTGGATACTTCAGCTGGTGTTCTACGATGAAGACCATATGGAGGAGTTGCTATACTGTGGCGAAGAAGACTATTTCATTCTGTGTCAGTGATTGAGTGTTTATCTAGCCGGTTGTGCGCAATTATCAATACTTGTATGCAGTGTTTACATGCCAACTGACTCGACAGATAACTTGTTGGAATTTACTGAGTGTTTGGCGGAACTTAGTGCTATTATAGAAAACAACGACACAGAAGCAGTGTTCATGCTTGGAGACTTTAATGCTGTTACGTTGTAAATACAGGGCCCTATCTGCCTTTACTAATCTACAAAAGGGGTTCGCAATAATTGAATAATAGTTACCTGAAATCATTGTAGATAAAACATCAGATGTCCAAAACATTAGTCATTGTAGCTTACATAATAAATTAATATGTTTAATATTTACTTTAAGTAATTAAATTTAATTCAAGCAAATCCGAAAATAGAACTATTTTTTCCATAAGGACTTTTATCTAGGACATTCGAACGGGAGAAATATTTTTTATATGGATATTGTCTCTGCCCGTAGGGGTTACCAGAGAGGAGACTAATACTCCCTAATATTTAGACAGGGTATTAACTCGAGTGGAATTGATTTCCAAATTTAAAAAAGGACGAAATTCTGATTGCTAAACGTTAACTTGTCTCTAGTGCTCTCTGCGAGTTCGACCTGTGTGAAGTTGTATAGTGACATCGTCTCCAGATTCGGGTCTACCTCTAGACCCTGGCGCCCTTTAATATTAATTTTATATCGGTGTAACCCTACGGTTCTCTAGTGTATTGGCTTTAAACGTGGGATAGTTTTTATACGGTTAAACGGATTAAAACATTTAATTTAATATTTTTATAGACGGAGTAATTTTATTTTATTTTCAACTTCATACTCCGAACGGTACTGGTTTTATCCCAAACCCCCACTACCATAGCTCGTACCACTGAAATATTAGCTGGTTGGTTAGGTAGTAGTAAGAACAGTATTATAAAATTTATTTGAAATAAAATTATCACCGACCCGCTTGGTCACTTTTGACTCTTAGGATTTTAGTATGTTTTAGGGGGTGATATAGCTTGGTAATAAGGTTTAGATTACTTTAAACAGTAAATTATAGTTGGCAAAATTATTAGAAAGTTTGTTGGACTTTCATTTAAGATTGACCCTAGGGTCAATTTCGACTGATTGTTTTTTTTTGTTATTTTCGGCTTAATAAATTAAAAGGAGTAACGTAGATGATTAGTACCTAACATAATATAAGGAAAAATTGTGACTAACTCCCTCTTTTAAATAATAAAAGTCAAATAAAATTTATAATTTTATTTTATTGTTGTTGGACAAAATTTTAGGGTGTGTGTTCTTTTACAATATACTGCCTAGCTGTTGAACATTTGATGGTTTTATTTGATAACAACCCACTGAAGCGTTGCGTTTGGGATTTTCTTCCTTTTCCCCAAAAGGGACAAAAACCCAAATGTAACAATGCCCATCCAACAAACTCTTTGGTAAGGAACTTATTAATTTTTGTTGTGAACAGAACTGGTTGTGTGCAGACTTTCAAAAATTAGGTTTATCACCTAATACTTACACTTTTGTAAGTGAAGCAAATGGCTCCAGGCGTTGGCTGGACCTTTGCTTGGTTACTTTGACATCTTGGAATACTGTCAAAAATATTTATGTAATGTATGATGTCTTGTGGTCTGACCATCTCCCTTTAATAATACAATGTGGTTTAAATATTGTGCCATCTAAATTATCTGAGTGTAATATAGAAAATAATAAAGCAATTTAGGGTGTAAGACTACCTGAGCAAATAGTGTTGTACACACACTTATGTAATAAAGGTCTATGTAATATTGATTTTCCCAAGGAATTTCAAGTATGTAGTAATAAGCTTTGTAACAATAATGAACATAAATTAATATTGAATAAAATGTATGACAGCATAGTTGATACACTAAGAAATGCAGCTGTAGAGAGCTATGTTCAAAAAGTATCTCACTGTAGTTCACACTATGTTGTGGGATGGAATAAATATGTAAGTGAGGCTCACAGAGATGCAAGGTTAAAATTTAATTTATGGTGTCAACAGGGAAAACCTAAGCAGGGTAGAATATTGATGAAATGTGTCATAGTAGAAAAACTTTTAAATGTAAACTTAAGTGGTGCCAGAACCATGAACAACAGATTAAAATGGATATTATTGCCACATTGCACAGAGGGAAAAACTTTGGTAAATTTTGGAAAGCTACCAATAAACTTAACATACGACCCAGTCGACCAACCAGAGTAGGTGATGTATCTAATGCTAGGTCTATTGCTAATAAATTTAAAGATCACTTTAAAGTAGAGTCGCCACTGGGTCGTGCTCAAAATGTGAAGATGTCTGAGACACTACATGATGGGTCACTGGTATATTTTACAGCTAAACATCTGGAAAAGACTATTATGCAAATGACCAAAGGCAAGTCACCTGGTCATGATGGTCTTAGTGTGGAACACCTGCAGTATGCGGGGGTACATGTACATAGAGTGCTGGCCATGTTTTTCTCCTTGTGTATTAGTCACAGTCTTCTACCACCTCTAATGTTAAAAACTTTGGTTGTACCGATAGTTAAGAACAGGACTGGGAACATCGCTGAGATGAGAATGTTAATCACCTCATAAGAGCTTTGACATTAATAAATAAAGAATAGCAATAAGGATAAACTTAGATATTGTTTGTAAGTGATTGTAACACTTCTGTCTAAACACACATTCTAAGTCCTAAATGCTGTGCAAAGATAAGACAGGCTTAAAACATTCACCGTCTTACTACAAAAAACCGTTAAAACAGTTGTTCAACACTCGTCCAGCTAAACACTGTCTAAACACAAAACGCGTGTTCAACAATTGTCTAACTTGAGGTTACCACAAAACGGTATCTTACTCATGTCTTCTTAAATCATGTCTAAATAATCATTCTCAAGAATGGTCATTCAACCCACAGATAACATAACTAATAGTTATATTCCGTCATTCTTTCAACTTTCATTTTACGAAACTCGTGTGGTATTGAGTATAATAATTACGTACAAAACTTATTGATATTATTTATGTTCAATTCAATAAATGCTATTATTGATTTTGTAATATGACTTGTTTAATTATATAATTTGCGTTTGTAATTTAGAACAAAAAAGTAAAAACACGAATATGAAGTAAATTCAAGTTCAGTTTGAATAAAAACTTTTTTCAGGCAGCAGTGACAGCAGGTCAGCATTGCATTTATTGTCTAGACTTCTTGACGGGAAAGTGAAGCCGTCATGTCAGCAATTTCGATTTATTTTCTAAAATTTGTCTTTTTGAACATTAATGTGAAATAATGGTGTCCGTTATGTCTTTGTTAACGTGCTTAAGTACATAAACTTTGAGGTTATCACAATTTTAATCAATTTGTACCGTTTGCGTTGACGGAAGAAGTTTTAGACACTACTTAAACTAGCATCCTCCCGTAACTAAATTTAGACAATGTTTAGGTCTTTGATTATATAATGTCTAGATGGAGCCTTCCGCTGCATTTACACGATTGTCAACGTGCCGGGTTTACACTAGCCTATATAGTGTGCGTACCGTTTCTATCTAATAGACGCGCTGCTATCGTAGTGTGCGTGAGACGGGGATGCCAGTTTCTTAGAAATACTCCTTGAAATGGGAGTATTTTTAAGGTCGGGCTAGTGCAGGCTAGTTAGTAAGGTATTTGAAGCCTTGAAATCACTGTAGGTATTTATTATTATAAAATATTGTGTGTGAGGAAATAAAAACGATTGGTGTAGAGTGTACGAGTATGTAAGTCCATGAGAGTGTAGGGATTATTTTCTTTGCCGCCATTTTGAATTTCTTGGTTTGTGCTCCGATTGCGTTCAAAACCATTATCTGGGGGTCTATTAAGTCTCTAAACATGATTTCGAGGAGAGAATTGAAAAAAACTGGCCGCCATTTTGAATTTCTGTATTTATGCTCCGATTATGATCGAAATCGATATCTGGGGGTCTAAGAGGTCTCTAAACACGATTCTGAATAAAGAATTGGAAAAAGTGGCTGCCATTTTGAATTTATTGGTTTGTGCTCCGATTAGATTCAAAATCGATATCTGAGGATCTAAAAGGTCTCTAAACACGATTCTGAAGATAGAATTGAAAAAAATGGCTGCCGTTTTGAATTTCTATGTTTATGCTCCGATTATGATCGAAATAGATATCTGGGGGTCCAAGAGATCTCTAAACACGATTCTGAATAAAGAATTGGAAAAAGTGGCTGCCTTTTTGAATTTATTGGTTTGTGCTCCGATTAGATTCAAAATCGATATCTGAGGATCTAAAAGGTCTCTAAACACGATTCTGAAGAAAGAATTGAAAAAAGTGGCTGCCGTTTTGAATTTCTATGTTTATGCTCCGATTATGATCGAAATCGATATCTGGGGGTCTAAGAGGTCTCTAAACACGATTCTGAATAAAGAATTGAAAAAAGTGGCTGCCATTTTGAATTTCTTGGTTTGTGCTCCGATTGCGTTCAAAACCATTATCTGGGGGTCTATTAAGTCTCTAAACATGATTTCGAGGAGAGAATTGAAAAAAACTGGCCGCCATTTTGAATTTCTGTATTTATGCTCCGATTATGATCGAAATCGATATCTGGGGGTCTAAGAGGTCTCTAAACACGATTCTGAATAAAGAATTGGAAAAAGTGGCTGCCATTTTGAATTTATTGGTTTGTGCTCCGATTAGATTCAAAATCGATATCTGAGGATCTAAAAGGTCTCTAAACACGATTCTGAAGATAGAATTGAAAAAAATGGCTGCCGTTTTGAATTTCTATGTTTATGCTCCGATTATGATCGAAATAGATATCTGGGGGTCCAAGAGATCTCTAAACACGATTCTGAATAAAGAATTGGAAAAAGTGGCTGCCTTTTTGAATTTATTGGTTTGTGCTCCGATTAGATTCAAAATCGATATCTGAGGATCTAAAAGGTCTCTAAACACGATTCTGAAGAAAGAATTGAAAAAAGTGGCTGCCGTTTTGAATTTCTATGTTTATGCTCCGATTATGATCGAAATCGATATCTGGGGGTCTAAGAGGTCTCTAAACACGATTCTGAATAAAGAATTGAAAAAAGTGGCTGCCATTTTGAATTTATTAGTTTGTGCTCCGATTAGGTTCAAAATCGATATCTGGGGATCTAAAAGGTCTCTAAACACGATTCTAAAGATAGAATTGAAAAAAGTGGCTGCCATTTTGAATTTCTTGGTTTGTGCTTCGATTAAGTTCAAAATACATATCTGGGGGTCTAAAAGGTCTCTAAACACGATTCTGAAGATAGAATTGGCAAAAGTGGCCACCATTTTGAATTTCTTGGTTTGTGCTCCTATTAGGTTCAAAATCGATATCTGGGGGTCTAACAGATCTCTAAACATGATTCCGAGGTCAGAATTGGAAAAATTGGCTGCCATTTTGAATTTCTGTGTTTATGCTCCGATTATAATCGAAATCGATATCTGGGGGTCTAAGAGGTCTCTAAACACGATTCTGAATATAGAATTGGAAAAAGTGGCTGCCATTTTGAATTTATTGGTTTGTGCTCCGATTAGGTTCAAAATCGATATCTGGGGGTCTAAAAGGTCTCTAAATACGATTCTGAAATAGAATTGAAAAAAGTGGCTGCCATTTTGAATTTCTGTGTTTATGCTCCGATTATGTTAAAAATCGATATCTGGGGATCTAAAAGGTCTCTAAACACGATTCCGAAGATAGAATTAGAAAAAGTGACTGCCATTTTAAATTTCTTGGTTTGTGATCCGATTATGTTCAAAATCGATATTATTATTACTAAAGAATCTCTTAAATGATAAGGTACCTCATTTTAAGGGCGAATTGTTTACAAATATTCTTCCTCCAATTTACGTACACAGGCGGACACAGCACTAGCGCCGGGGTCAAAGAACTCACATGATTAGTGATGGGTCGCGAGAAAATTCTCCAAGTGAGAATATTCTCCAATCGGTAATATTCTAGAATTTTCCTTTTAATTAAGAATATTCTCAGATCAAGGAGAATTTAAGAGAATTTGAAATTGGACAAAGATTTTCTTATTTTTAGGAAAAAATATGTATTCTTTTAGAGGTTTTGAACAACGATGGCAGTATTGTATAAAACAAGTAGGTATCTCAGTTTATTAAGCTAATAATGCTAATAATTATCACAGTAACATCGTTTTTGCCGATAAGCTGCGAGTAAAAATTGATTTTATGTTTCCACCGCAATATTTTTTTATGTACTGCTTCTGTGGTCTAGTGGCTAAGCCACCGGTTTCAGACCCAGAGGTCCCGGGTTCGATTCCCAGCGGGGGGTACATCTTTGTGTGCTCGGTTTGGTTAGTGGTAGGGCTGTTAAGTCCGCCTGGCTAGCTACCACCATCTTATCTAAGTCTGTCGCCATAACAACGATATTTATAGCATTGTTGTGTTCCGACAGTTTGAGATAAGATTGCCAGTTCCTCAGTGATTGAGGATTCCGGGTGAAGCGCGCTTCCACCTTCGGCCTTATTATCACATACTATCAGGCCAGTTGAATGCCAAGCGCTTACCCGTTGTAGAATAATAAAATAAAAAAAAAAACGTTTTGTTTAGTTGCGCTAGTAGCGTAGCATGTCCGCGCCCCCTCCCCGCGCCCCCTTCCCGCGCCCGTGTTGAATCTTGAGATCTTTATTAAAGCTGATAGTTTGAAAATACTGATGTGTCTATTTTATCGCCAAAATGATATACTTATTAAACTTTGCAGGAAATTTAAAAAGAACTTACGAGAATTTTCTTTGAAATATTCTCGAGAATATTCTTGCTTAGAAGAATTTAACCTCAGGAAAGACAATAATTTATATTTTCTATGTAAAATACTTATAAATAAAGTAGAAATACAATCGCAGTTCCATTAATTTAATAAGATTATTGAGATAGTCATCCAATTTATAAATTCTCTTAAATTCTCTCCCAATAGAATATTCTCGAGAACTTAACAGCAAAGTTCTCACTGAAAGAACATTCTCGGGAATTTCCCATCACTACACATGATTCATTACATAACCTAGCCTGCGCATGCTTTCTGTCTACTTTATTTTCTGTTTCTATATGTAAACTTTTTTTTGTAAATACATACTTATTTATACATAGAAAACAACCAGAGTAGTACAAACAAGAATGTTCATGCTCATAAATGTTTGTACTGTGCGAGATTCATTTGCATGCCTACATTATTGCCGATACCTTAAATCATTGTCTTAAATCTTAATGTTTTGTACATGATATTCCGCAAATAAATGATTTATAATTTATGATTCGAAGTCGCAACCTCTTTCCTTGCTGGTTTGAATCAGGAACGGGAGATCTACAGAAGTTACTAAGGCGACCGACATTATAATAACCTAGAAAGTTGCCAAATTCATTTAGTAGAACCGTGAAAAGATTAAAAATTGAAGAAAACAGAAAAGACGGGAGGGCTACAAATGCGATTCAGTCGCGATTCAGCATCGATACAATCGCGGTGCAGCATCGATACAGTCGCAAATCCTTGTACCGCCTTAATAAAAGTAGCGACACAATCGCGATGCAGTCGCACGACTGTCAAACGCGCGTTTGTTTCGCTGCAAAAAGTCGCAATGTATAAGTATCAGTATTACAGTGGCAAGAAAGGAACGGGATGCATACTTACCTAGGTATATGCGGATAAAAATTCCGGAATAGGTTTGACCTTTATAATCAGAAGAAATTAATGTACTTTCCCGTGATAAACCAACATTATCAACCTACCCAAATTTCCAATAAAAAAATTTAAATTAAATTAATATATTAGCGAATAATCAAGTTTAGGTAAATATGCATCCGATTATACGATCTCCAGTGAATACCTGTATATTCAATGAAAAAAAACACTGACAATGTACTTTGATTTATTCGTATCACGTTAAAAAAAATCAATGACCATCCCTCTGTATTTGTATTTTGAATAATTTTCATTTTGCGTTGCTATTCACATTGTCCAATTTTAATTTATAATAATACCTCACTGACTAGTACTTTTCTACAATCAATCTTATTAAATGAACTTGGTGAAGCATGCCGCAGATATGATCGGTGTCTACTGGAAAAAGATTCACATCTCCAATAAATTTTTTCATCACAGTGGATACTAATTTTGTATAATTAGTGCTTGTCATTACATAGTCCTGTTTAATAAACTGACGAAAAACTGTTTCAGTGGTTTTGCAAACAGAATAGACGTCAGATGAGGCATAAATCAACCCACCTTCATCTTCTTTAATAACTACATAATTTAATTTAACTAATACTAACAACCCATCTCTTCCCTTGGGTGTCGTAAAAACGACTAACGGACTAAAGACTGCACATACATCCTACAGCATAGAGCGGCGATGGGCTCATCAAAATAATACTACCAACCCCTCTCTTCTGTTCGGTGTAGTAAAAGGCGACTAACTGACTAAAGACTGCACATACATCCTACAGCATAGAGCGGCGATGGGCTCATCAAAATATTACTACCAATCCCTCTCTTCTCTTCGGTGTAGTAAAGGCGACTAACGGACTAAAGACTGCACATACACCTACAGCATAGAGCGGCGATGGGCTCATCAAAATAATACTACCAACCCCTCTCTTCTCTTCGGTGTCGTAAAAGGCGACTAACGGACTAAAGACTGCATATACAACCAGAAGCAAAGAGTGGCGATGGGCTTATCAAAATAATACTACTAACCCCTCTTTTCTCTTCGGTGTCGTAAAAGGCGACTAACGGACTAAAGACTGCACATACATTCTACAACATAAGCAAAGAGCGGCGATGGGCTACTCAAAATGATACTACTAACCCCTCCCTTCTCTTCAGTGTAGTAAAAGGCGACTAACCGACTAAAGACTGCACATATATTCAACAACATAGAGTGGCGAAGAGCTCATTAAAATAATACTACCAATCGCTCTCTTCCCTCCGGTGTCGTGAAAGGCGACTATCAGACTAAACTCTACACATACAACCAACAGCATAGAGCGGCGATGCGCTTATCAAAATAATACTACCAACACCTCTCTTCAGTGTCGTAAAAGGCGACTAACGGACTAAAGACTGCACATACATTCAACAGCATAGAGCGGCGAAGGGCACATGAAAATAATACTACCAATCCCTCTCTTCCCTTACGTGTCGTAAAAGGCGACTAACGGACTAAACACTATAAATACTATAAATAAATAAACACATTTCAAATGTCATCTACTCAATAAATATTTATTCTAATTTAATACTAACTCGGGAATTTTGCTTGTCCTAGGGCAGGCAACTCAGAAAAATGGCGGGCTACGAATTACGGCAAAATACGCTTCGCTCAAAATTGACGATAAAACATTAACTACATTAAGATAATTCAATGTTTACTTACCGATGGTAGGTAATTGTTTTAATTGTTTGATGTCGACCTTTATAATTTCTGCACACTGATAGCGCAAACCGTCATTTTTAGTAAAATTAAAAGGCGTGCAAAAGATGTGCATCATCTGCGGCGACACAAATGGCACTGAGCGATAGGTTTGAGCTTAGCGGCCAACAGTTGGCTGATATTTTTTTGGACGCTTTTTCGCGGTCGGGGCTCTATCTAGACATTATATAATCAAAGGTTTAGGTCGTGTTTATCTCTGAGCAGTCGTAAAACGTAGTTTTGTGGTAACGTTTTTTTTAAATACGTGCTCAACAGATGTTTAACTTTTTTGTAGTAAGACGGTCAATGATTGGTTGGAGTACTTACGTAGTTGTTTCATTCAATAATATAATATCAAATCAAATGATCTTACTATAAACGTCCTACTGCTGGGCAAATAAAATTAGTTTAGCTAATTAAACACACCTAATTTACCTGCATTAGGCATTGGTTTTTGACAGCTGCCAAAGACGCAAATAACAGAGCCTGTTTTACTCTGAATATCTTTTGTCGTCCGCTACTTATGTTAGGACGTCGAAAGCGTGTTCCAGCCGGATTGAAGTGGTTTCTTATGATTTGATCTGGAGATGCTAAATATTTTTTCTTTAATTAAATAATGTTTAATTAAAGAGAAAATCATATAAAAGAAAAGATAATATATCACTTAAAAATTTTGACGCTCAGGGCAAGCGTTATTGCCCTGTGTTTTCTCTATGGTCTATGGTTTGGTCACTATGTTTTTGTCTCTGCTTGAGTGTTCATTTGGATGTGGCGTTGAGCGTTCAAAATAACAGCTCAGTTTTTTTTACAATCGGTTGATATAAAAGGCCGACTCGTGCTGGGAGAGCTCTCTTTTACTGCTGAGTCTAACTACTCTCGACACTACCTACCACGTCGTGCTGTTGAAATTCTGCGCGAAATATAACCCCGAAATCTTGGGCTTCTTCCATCGGGTTCCAGCTACCACCTGGTCTGCTGCCACTACTGCTGCCCTACCGCAGCAAACTACCGCTGCCCTGCCGCAGCCTAGCTACTGCAGCCTACTGCAGTCTACCTACCCACCGGGTTCCTGTGGGTGACTACATCTGCGGGTACCGGGTTCCTGTCGGCGCGGTCTTCGTGTACGCGGCCTAGCTTTCGCCTCTGTACGCCGTCCTTCAGGAAGATTAGCCAAAGCTAAGTCTGTTATTTAAGTCCTAGTCAAGCGGGCAGAGTGAGCGATCCGTGTACCCTCCCTGAGTTTTGTAAATTCTTTGCAAAAAGAATAGGAATAAATTTTGTTTACCTATTCGCTGTTTTCATTCCTATCCTGAAGCAGGGACTAAACCACTACATACTAATTGTAGGAGGTTTAGCCCTCTAAACCGCTTCAGTGGCGCTCAACTCGCTCAGGATGGCTTGCTCTGTGTCGTTCTTTAACAATTATTAACAAATATTTTTTTTACAGTAATAAGTGGTGTCAGTGAATTTTGGTTTTTATTTTGTGATTTTGCACTGTGTCTTCCTTAAATCTGATCACGCTTAAAGTTTATAGTATTTTATTCATCCCTATTCATTTTAAAACCGTTTTCAACATCATCATTTTGTAAAATCTTCAAATTTTTTAAATTTTAACTCGGTATTTTTTTTTCCGGACACCCACTTAAATTATTTCGTGTTTCTTTTATTTTATTTTTGCTGAGTTACTATGGAACCAACTCTAGACAGCTCACCCAGGTTTAGAATCCTCGATTGGACCATGGCAGAATACACTATAAATTTTTTATCGCTTCAAAAAGCCGAGCTCGAATACGAAGTTGCCTTGCGCGGTGCTATTCCGGGTGATTCCGTGATGGAATTACGGAGGCAAATTATAAAGCTATCTAAGAAGCTTCCCTCCGAAGATATTTTAGTATCGCATTTAGTTCCGGTTTTGGATATTGAGGGTATTGAACTTGCTCTGAATAAATCTTTAAAAAATTCGAAAACTCTCAAATCTAACTTTGATAAAATTTTGTTTTGTAGAACGGAAGTATTGTTGCACCACATTTATCATCGCCTTAATAGGGTCGTAGTCGACGACGATGACGACTTGTTGGAAGCTAAAAATAATAATGACTCCCAATATAAAATTTTATTGTTGCTTAAACCTGAAACTGTTAAACAGCCAACATCGTCCCAAGGCTTGATCGATTTAGAGAAATCGATAATAAATTTAAATATTGAACGTAACGCCTCGGATGATTTTAATAAAATAAGATTTAACGGTAAAACATGTGTGCTATCTTTCATACAATGGGTTGACGAATATATCGTGTCTAGATGCATGTCTCACGATAAGATATTGTCATTCGGTTACCAAATTTTTGTTGACGATGCTCTGCATTGGTTTAGGTGTGTAAGACCTAACATCACCAGTTGGTCTGAATTGGTGACATTATTAAAATCTGAGTTCAGTCCGTAAGATTTTGACTATAGATTTTTGGCTGAAATTCGTTCCCGTACACAAGGTAGGGACGAATCCATATCCGTCTACCTAGCAATAAACGGTATGTTTTCACGTTTATTCAAGTCCTTGTCAGTAGGGGATAAATTAGACATTTTGTTGCATAATGTAAGACCGTGCTACGCCAATGTTTTGAGATTTTGAGAATTATTAAAGGGTACAATGCCAATTCACAAATTTTCACGAGCCTCCAGGTCCTAGTGCTCAAACTCTTGCTCCCGAGTTTTCTTATCGGGGGAATAATAATTCTACTTCACCTTCGGGTTTTCCTAGGAAATGTTTTGTCTCGGCTATTGAGCCGCGAGGAGTCTATTGTCCTAGATGTCGCACTAACACACATAGGCTCAGCCAGTGTAGGAAGCCACGTGATATAATATGTTTTAAATGTGGCAAAAAGGGTGTTCGTGCTCCAGAGTGTCCGGATTGCATTAAAAATGGCAACTCTATACAGCAGAAAGGTTAGGATTCGACAGCTAAACTTTCAACTAATAATGAACTAAAATAAATAAAATTTTACTTAATGAACATTATGTTTCTCCTATACTGGAATCTAAAACCAGTACATTTCGACCTTTTGTCACGGTCAATGCTGATGGCAAAAATATTGTTGATCTTTTGGACACTGGATCCAGCATTACTATTTTAGGGAATAATTCCCACAAACGCTTACTTAATTTACCTTGCAAATTAAATTAATGCAATCCATTACAGCTTTCTGCAGCTGGTGGTCAAAAACTTTACACTTCATCATATATAAATATGCCGCTAGCTTTTAAGGATCAGACTCACACTATAAAAGTTTATATAGTTCCTGAGATAAAAAATAATCTTATCTTAGGAATGGATTTCTGGAGAGCTTTTAATTTTAGATTAATGTTTTATATTTTAGCGTTTTATTAACGCTTAAATATACTTAAGTAAAATTTTAAACACTGAAAAAAGACGACAACCTCAGGCGGGAATCGAACCACGCACCTGCCGCATTCCGGGCGGCTGCCTTAACCACTTGGCTACCGAGGTCTGGCTTTCAACCGTCGAAATTTGTCAGTGCTTGATGCTTATGTTTTTAGTCAACATTGCTTTAAATTTTAGCTTTTAATTTATTTCCCAATGAGCTGGATTGCTTGGTTCTAAATTCGAAAACTTGTGCTTTATCTACAGCAGCTATAGTTAATAATAACCAAGCCGCCCCTAATGTGTCGGATGCCTGGTATCTAAAAATTTAAAATGGTTGTCTGTTGACTCCCACTTCATTTTTAAATTATAGAATATCCAATTGTAAACCTTAACGTTTCATAAAAAATATGAATACCAAAAATCAGAAATTCACATGGAAGAAAGTTGTTCCTAACGAATTCAAAGCGGACATTCTGAAGAAAAATCATACCAGTCCTACTTCTAAACATTTGGGAATTTTTAAAACATTAAGAAGCTTATCGCTAAATTATTTTTGGCCTGGTATGCAAAAAGACGTAGCTAATTTTGTTAATAATTGTGACGCATGTAATTCACATAAACATGCTCAGCATACTACTCTTAGCATAATAGGTCGTCCTAGGAAATGTGTTAGACCAATTAAAAAGTCTACTAATGACATAATGGGTACCTTGCCTATAACTAAGAAACAGAATACGACTAAAGTGTTCAACCAGGTATAAGGTTCCTTAGTAAGGTCTCATACTAGGAATTGTGGTCCATACAATCTACGCCGTAAAAATCATGAATTTGGTGTGGGTGATATTGTATGTCGTAAAACTTATTACCAAAGTGACAAAGACAAATACTTCTACAAGAAACTTGCTCCTAAATATATTAAGTGTCGATTAAAGCTAAATTGTCACCCTTAGTGTATGAACACGTCGACATGCATGGTAAAAATCTTGGTTCTTGGCATATCAAGGATTTTAAAATAAAAATATAATTAATAAGTTCTTATTTTTAAAGTTTTTTGCTGGAAAAACCTTATTAAATAAAATAAGTCTATAGCTACACAAGCTATTTACACTCTTAACATTTTTATTATAAAACTTATCATGAAAATGAAACAAGTTTATACTGAATAAAGTTTTACTTATAGAAACTTTAACTTATACACAGATGCACAGCAGCGTAAACATAAGCTAAACAAATATACTGAAAAATCATAACTAAAAGTAGCCGGTGCAATGACTAAAAACTTAAAGTACTCATCAGCCGATGGTTATTCTATAACTGCTTAAATACAGTTTTAGTTTTTTATATACATTATTCTAACAAAATAGAAATACTAAATAATGAAAAAAAAATGGGGAAATGCACTTTTTCAGGTCTTCGGGCGAATATTGTTTTGTTGTCCGGCGAAATGTGTGCAATTGCACACCCTTTTCGGGTCTACATGTGCTAAGGTTGTGGTTGGTTCTATCCCAAGCTGAATTCCCAGATTAAAAAAAAAAGTAAAAGAAAAATGAATATAAAAAGAATACCTACCTATACAAAAATTAAAAAAAAAAAAAATGTTTTTTTTTATAGATAGGGATCGTTTATCAACGGTAACCGTTTCAATTACTGTTATTGAATCTTATTGTCTCATTTTTTAAACTTGACTCTTACTGTCTTGTGAGTGGCAGGGTTTCCGTCAATTCTTGGGATTGATTTTGTCTTTGGTTACAGTTGTTAATGTCTTGGGGGATTGTTATTTCTTCAATGTTATTTAACACTCTTACAGTTATATTGGGTGTTTAATTAAAAATAGGCTACTGGGATGTAAGTTGTAATCATATGTTAATTTATGACTGCATTATGAAGAATGTGGAGACTAATGAATGGAAATGAGGATATATACGACGATGTATGCAGATGAATTTGGTCTTCTGTATTAATCTTGAGGATTGTTTTTCTTACATAATTGGATTTTTCCTAGGCAAAATCCTACTCTAAAAGGGGGGATATGTAACACTTCTGTCTAAACACACATTCTAAATCCTAAATGCTGTGCAAAGATAAGACAGGCTTAAAACATACAATGCTTGGTTGGAGTACTTACATAGTTGTTTCATTCAATAATATAATATCAAATCGAATGATCTTACTATAAACGTCCTACTGCTGGGCAAATAAAATTAGTTTAGCTAAATAAACACACCTAATTTACTTGCATTAAGCATTGGTTTTTGACAGCTTCCAAAGACGCAAATAACAGAGCCTGTTCTCTTACTCTGAATATCTTTTACAGTCCGCTACTTATGTTAGGACGTTGAAAGCGTGTTCCAGCCGGATTGAATGATTTGATCTGGAGGTGCTAAATATTTTTCCTTTAATTAAATATTGTTTAATTAAAGGGAAAATCATATAAAGGTAAAGATAATATATCACTTAAAATTTTTGACGCTCAGGGCAAGCGTTGCCCTGTGTTTTCTCTATGGTCTATGGTTTGGTCACTCTGTTTTTGTCTCTGCTTGAGTGTTCATTTGGATGTGGCATTGAGCGTTTAAAATAACAGCCCAGTTTTTTTACAATCGGTTGATATAAAAGGCCGACTCGTGCTGGGAGAGCTCTTTTTTACTGATGAGTCTACCTACTCTTGACACTACCTACCACGTCGTGCTGTTGAAATTCTGCGCGAAATATAACCCCGAAATCTTGGGCTTCTTCCACCGGGTTCCAGCTACCACCTGGTCTGCTGCCACTACTGCTGCCCTACCGCAGCAAACTACCGCTGCCCTGCCACAGCCTACCTACTGCAGCCTACTGCAGTCTACCTACCCACCGGGTTTCTGTGGGTCTGTGGCAGTCTTCGTGTACGCGGCCTAGCTTTCGCCTCTGCAAGATTAGCCGCCTTCAGGAAGATTAGCCGAAGCTAAGTCTATTATTTAAGTCCTAGTCAAGCGGGCAGAGTGAGCGAGCCGTGTTCCCTCCCTGCATTTTGTAAATTCTTTGCAAAAACAATAGGAATTACCTTTGTTTACCTATTCGCTGTTTTCATTCCTATCCTGAAGCAGTTACAAAACCACTACTTGTAGGAGGTTTAGCCCTCTAAACCGCTTCATGATCACCATTCTGAGTTCGATGGCGCCGGGCGCGGCGAAGGCTCTCTGTTTGTGACGTCAATGGATGCCGAAAACCGTGGACGGTTTACGTTTTGTCATTTTATATACAATTCGGTTTCAGCTGAGTCAGTTTATAATATTTGTTTTTCTGCGTTAGTGACGCTCAAATAAACTCAAACATAACGAAACGATGAAACAAATTACTACCTCAGGTAGAAATGGAACCCACATACTCCGCAATCCAGGTGGCTGCGTTGATCATTTCGCCACCGAAGTTATTGGTTAGACCCGTCGCAATTTTCCAACGCTTTTTATCCTTTATGTTTTAAGCTTTAGCTTAGTGTTTTTTCCTTTTTGTTTATAGCTTTACCTTAGTTTTTTCTCCTTTATTTTTATTTATAGCTTTAGTTTAGTTTTATTCTAATCACCAATTTGTTAACAGTCAGTACATTATCATCATCTACATCTTTTATCTAAGTCACAATCTATACATCTTTGTTTAACGCTAAAGTTGATCGAACATCGACTCACCTGGAGCAAAAATTAATCCATTTCCAGTAAGGGTTTTCAGGAACTTCAAAATGTCATCTTTCTTTAAACACTTCTTCATCACCGCTTCAGCGTCCACGGGATCAGCGACAGCTGCAATTATTTCAACAAGATCACTAAACTGTTTGTGTACAGTTATATGGGGTACATACATTTGGTATATAAATATACACGGGGTATAATTTTGTCGCTATAACATTGTTGTTTCGACAGTAATGCGACAAGATACCAATTTCTTAGTATAAGAAGGTGGAGAAAGAATACTTCGTGGTGTAGTTAAGTATTTTGTTGTTTTAAAACGTTGCTATTGTGTTTTTCGTTTGGTTTTTCTATGATGTTTAATAGAACAATAAGAAAATAGACGTAAGAGGTATACAATAATTAAAACACTTTAACATTAAAATATAATTTGTAGTATATTGAGATTGTAGTCTTGTCGGACTTGAAGTTGAATTAATACTGAGTGGATTTAATTAAAGAAATGTTGACATTGAAAAATAAAACCTGCAATGGATGTCGCGGGCAAATTAAAACAAAGGAATTCATGAAATGTTTGCTATGTAAGAGAGAATATGATTTATCGTGCTCTAGTCTAACAGCTAAGCAATTTAATAACATGAGTCCAACTGACAAATTAAGCTGGAGATGTCCCGAATGTCATAATAAGTAGCCTAAGAAGGACAATACAGACACTCCTGTTCATGAACGCTCGGTTTTAATAACAGAAGACAGCATTCCCTTACTGAACTATGAGTCTGAATCTACATCACTGAACTCTTCCTCGGAAGTCTTGTCTGCTTATGATGCAAATGTGACCTTGCGATCAACCAAGCGTTCTGGAGTGAAACGCGATGGCCAGCCGAGCAGTACGCCTGATGTCAAGATTGACAGTCCTATTACAATTGATGGTATATCCGAAATCATCAGAAGAGAGATTCATGCTGCCATGCGTTCGGAAGTACCATCTTTGACAAAACAATTGTTTCAGTATAATTTGGATCCAATCAAGGACCAACTGAGCGCACTGCAAACTTCTGTCAATTTCATGAGCGATCAATACGATGAAATAAAGAAGAATATGCAAGTAATAACCAAAGAAAATAAAGATTTGAAAACGGAATGTGTAAAACTTCGTGAAACCGTTTGTAATCTCACCGACCGGCTTAATTCAGTGGAACAGTATATGAGAGATTCAAATGTTGAGATCCAAGGTGTCCCGGAGCATAAGTCGGAAAATATTGTTAGCATTATTAAACAAATAGCGCAGGTTGTAACAATCAAGTTGACTGATAATGATGTATTGAGCTGTACCAGGGTAGCTGCTATGAACAAAAATGGAAATAGACCCCGAGCCATAGTTGTCAAATTAAGAAGCAATCGCTGTCGTGATGAGTTTTATTCTGCAGTTACAAGATATAACAAGACGCACAAAGACGACAAACTAAACTCTTCACATCTTGGTATCGCAGGTGACAAGTTACCTGTTTACGTCTGCGAACACTTGTCTCCAGTAAATAAAGCATTGCATGCTGCAGCCCGCACTAAATCTCGGGAACTAGGTTTTAAATTTGTATGGGTCAGGAATGGGCACATATTTATGCGTAAAGATGAGACCTAACGCTTTATTCATATTAAAAATGAACAGACATTGTTAGCCCTACAGTGAACCCCTTTTTTTTAAAAGTGAAATATAACATTCTTCCCTCTCTTTTTAAAATACGATTCCTTAACTACGTTATCGATTTACTATCAAAATGTACGCGGTATTAGGACAAAAACCATTGATTTATGTAATTCTATATTAAGTAATAATTTTGATATAATATGTCTCTGTGAAACGTGGCTCGATGACAATATTAACTGTGCGGAATTTGTTGATGAACGATACATAGTTTACCGTAGAGACCGTCCTAAAGACTTCATGATTAAGTATAAAAAAAGTTATGGTGGAGGGACACTTGTTGCTATGAAGAAAACCATACTATCCGAACATAAAACTGAGTGGCAGACTACTGTAGAAGACCTTTGGGTTCGCATTAAGTTGCAACATTTCTGGATAAATATTTGTATCACTTATCTTCCCTCTTACTTAACTAGTGAACATTACTTACAATTTTTAGATAACTGTGAAAGAATAACATCATTATCCACTGATGACAAAACTCTTATATTAGGGGATTTCAACTTATGTGACATAGACTGGAGCGGGACTTTTAATGGACTACCACAACATTTTAATGACGTTAAGTCAGCGTCTCTGAATGAATTCATGGTTACCACGGATGTGGCGCAAATCAACACGGTAGTTAATCATAATAACAGAATTTTAGATCTTGTACTGGTGAGTTCGGGCTTATCGTGTTCAGTTAGCCGAACTATAGGTATGAGTCGAATAGATGAACATCATCCGCCACTAGAAATTATGATAAACACCGAAAAAATACGCATAATAAAGGAGATTGCAACGCCCAGACTCTTATTTCGAAAAATTAATTATGATTCATGTATATCTGATTTACTGCAGGTGAATTGGGAACAATTCACTGACTTGTCCTGTAATGATTTTGTACACAATTTCTATAATATTATATGGGAAATAATTGAAAAACATACTCCCAAAATAAAAACTAAAAATTTCAAATATCCCACTTGGTTCAGTCCTAGTTTGATTAAAATTTTTAAGGAGAAAGACCGTTATCACCATAAGTACAAGAAATATGGCAATCCGCGTGATTTTGACACATTTTCAATGCTTAGAGTGAGGTGTAAAGTTGGTGTGGATAATTGTTTCAAATTATATATAAGTCGCACTGAGGAAAACCTCAACAATGATATTAAATCGTTCTGGAGATATACAAAGTCAAAAAAAGTAACTAATAGCTATCCTGATGAATTGTTTTATGAGGGTCAATTTGCTAAAGGTGGCATTAATATTGCTAATTTATTTTCAAAATTTTTCGCATCTGTCTATAGCAGCTCTGGCCGGCCAGTGTATGTCCCGAACTTTGTACAACCAGGCTTCACTCTCGCCTCAATTTATATTGCTGATAAAGATATAAAATCCTGCGTTAAATCAATTGACACAGGAAAGGGAGCAGGGCCTGACGGAATACCGCCTGTATTTGTTCGCCGATGTTCAGATGCTCTAATAAGGCCTTTAGGTATTATTTTCAATAAATCACTTATGAGTGGTAACTTCCCCGAACTATGGAAAATTTCGAAAATAGTTCCCATACACAAATCTGGCGATAAGAAGTGTGTATCGAACTACAGACCTATTACCATACTGAGTTGCTTTGCAAAGGTTTTCGAGAGCCTGGTATATAAACATATCTATGCCCATTTCAGATCGGTTATTAGCCCTAGGCAGCATGGATTTGTGAAATCGCGATCTACTACCACTAACCTATTAAGCTATACACATTATTTAAACGCAGTTTTTGATCAAGCTGGACAGGTGGATGCGATTTATACAGATTTTGCGAAGGCATTTGATAGTGTTGATCATGCCATACTATGTATCAAGGCTGAACATCTGGGTGTCCATGGCTCTCTCTTGCGTTGGCTTCATTCGTATATTGAAAATCGATCTCAAATTGTGACAATTTGCGGTCACGAGTCAACTCCATTTGTAGCTGAATCTGGTGTTCCTCAGGGGTCCAATTTGGGTCCGTTGTTGTTTTTAATTTTCATAAACGATTTATTGGATTCGTTTAATTGTAACTGTTTGGCTTTTGCAGATGATATAAAAATATTTAGAAACATTAAATCGGTTAAGGACTGCATTGCGCTTCAGTCGGATGTTAACACTCTTACAGACTGGTGCGTTAATAACAGAATGTCCCTAAATGTAAAAAATGTCAAGTTATCAAGTTTACCAAGAAGAAGAATACAATAATCTTTCCATATAATATCATGGACATCCCATTGGAACATGTAAATGTTGTACGTGATCTGGGTGTTTGGTTTGACTGTAAACTATCTTTTAGAGTACATTTAGATTCGGTCATCTTAAAAGCCAGAAGAACTATGGGTTTTATAAATAGAGTGACAAAGCCATTCAAAAAAAGGAAAAGTATGATAATTCTATATAGTTCTCTCGTGAGAAGCATTCTTGAATATTGTTGTACAATATGGTCACCTTGTTATGATAACCATATAAACAGGCTCGAGTCGATACAGAAGTGGTTTGTTCGTGGCCTCTCCTATAAACTGGGCCTAGGCAAAATGTTGACAACGTACGAAGATAGACTGAAGAGGTTTAATCTGGATTCTCTTCTTGTGAGACGGCACCTGAGTGACCTTTCAACATTACATAAAATTCTAAACTCTAACTGTGATTCTGATGTCTTGAGCCATGTATCGCTGAGGTTTTCACTTAGGTCAGACCGTAGGCAGCATCTATTTTATATACCTTTAGCCAGAAATAATGTATCAAAAAGTAGCCCGTTGTTTCGTATGTGCAGAAAATACAATCTTATATGTAAGGACCTTGATATATTTCATCAGAGCTTAACATCATTTCTGAGAAGTATCAAGTGTTCGGAGAATATCAGCTTGCTTCTATCTTATAAGTAAACACAAAAAAAAAGTATTAAAATTAATTAGAATAGAACATTTCATTTGAATGTTGTGCTCGGTTGTCATCGAAATGCAAATTTAATATTGTGTAATAGATATAAATAATTTATTGTAAGGGTTGATTTGTATTTTGTTACCGTGCCAAAGAATAAATAAATAAATAAATAAATAATGATTAAGTAGTGGCATAATTATATTTAAAATAGACAAGGGTCTACGTTGAATTTGCTGCACAGACTGCACATACATCTAACAGCATAGCGCGGCGATGGGCTCACCAGCTGTTACGCTTAGTACATGTGCAGTCGCTATTTGGTGAAAAGTGGACTATGGCAGAAGATTGCTTCTGCGGTCCTCATTACCTAGTCTCTGACTTATCCTTTGGGGAAAATAGCGTGATTTTCTGTATGTATGTATAATAGTCATAGTCATCATTGTCAACCTTAAACGTGTCACTGCTGGCACAGGCATTTTCACATGGGCAACAGCACATGGAGAGAGAGAGAGAGTGGGCCAGTACCCACCACGGTGGCCCAATTAATGTTGGTGAGTTTCTCATGGAAAGTACATTGGGAATCGAACCCGGGTCTTTGGGTCACATTAACTGTATTCACCTAGCAGTGGGTTTTACCGACAAAGAAAATAGATTTAAACTATAGTAACATGTGAATAGCAGTTCTAAATATAGAAAAAGGTACGTACCTGTAAAACAACGTTGGGTCATCCAGAAGCTCGTCAGTCCCCCATTTCTAATGGCATCATACCCCATTTGTTGGAATACATTTATTCGATCTGAAATAAAATAACATAGTTACGAGTGTGCACTGTCACGGAAAAATATACCTTGAGCAGGCCTGGCGCACTCTGCGCTTTGGTTTTTTTTTTCATCCACAACCGGTAAGCGCTTGGCCTTTATCTCATCTAATGGTATCCGGCTATGGTATATGGCTTCCGGTTCCTCACTAGACAAAACTGTAACGAGGTAACCTTTAATCGAATTAGGCAGAAAAATTTAGTTATTTTATGATAGATAAAATTAAGTAGGAATAAGTACTTAATTATATAAAATAAATAGGTATTCTTACATATAATATCCATATGAAGGTATTTATAATAAGTAAATATATAATAAATAAAATAAATAAATAATTATTGTCCATAATAGTAGTCTATACGTACATGAATATCAAGTTCGAAATACAAGCAAATCTTCAAAACTGTCGTATGTCAGTGTAGTAAGCCACTATAGGTAATACATTTCGCTTCCTCTGTTTTCTTGTTTTTAATATCGCAGTATTTAGCAACTACATTATAGACGCGTATTTTCACAAGGGCACCAAAGCGTCGAGCAAAACTAGTCTTGGCGGGTGGAAGTTTTATCATGTATACTCTTTGCTTCAAGACATTTTCATAGTCAGGGTAAGACAACAGTGACTTATGCACGGACAGGGAGGTCTTTAGTATGAAGAGCTGGCGGACGCTCAGCACTCCAGCGTCTTTATACACAAAGGTAGTTGGGTATCTGTCGGGCTTTTGAAGCATTACCTTCAGTACACAGATCTCTGTGCCCTCTCAGCCCTAATGATAAAGGTTTTTGCTGCACTGCCCCAGCAAGTTATACAGTATGTTATTAGGGACTGACATAGTGCGTAGTAGACAGATATAAGAGTGCCAAAAATATTAATCAGTTTTCTTATTCTGCCCGAGAGTACCTACATCGATAAGCTTTTTGAACACGAGGTTTTTGTCTATATAGATTCCTTGGTATTTGGTGACTTTAGTACGAGTCAAGGCTTCACAAAGACAGGATGGTAGTTGATTGCAAGTGCAATCATGGATTTTAATAGTTGTGTCAGATTTGGGAGCCGAAGCAGCGTTTTATGAAAACATAGTACACCGTTTTTTGAGTATTTAAGGTAAAAAGGTTCTGATGCAGCCATTTAGAAATAATGCACAACCCCGTTCCGCTGAAGCACAAGCCTGCGCCCACGTTGGCCCATTATAAATTATTGCAGTGTCATCTGCGTAACACATAATATCAGCATTGTCGATTTCAACGTCATGAATGTCGTTTATGTATCACCAGTTTGGATTTTGGGAGAGCCTTCGACTGAGAAGAGGCTGGCACTTTCTTCTCCCTCATAGTAACAAAAGTTACGTTACAGAGAGCAAAGGATTGACCCGACCGGGAATTGAACCAGGGACCTCAGAGACGGCGCAACGCCAGACTCGGCGTGCTAACCACTCGATCACGGAGGTCGTAAATAATTATTAATATGAATGGAGAAATCGCAGTTCAATCTATAAAGCTCGTTTGGAGTATCCCATAATAACGCAAGCTGTCACTTTTCGGAAGGGTTAACAAGTACACTACATAAATATGAAAAACTTAATTCCGAAACTTAAAATCACGAATTTCAAAACTCGGAATTAAGTTTTTCGGAGTTTTAGGGTGTTCCCGTTAACATGACTATTAATTGATGTGTTAAAGTGCATTACATAATAATAGGAATATTTTTTTTATTACAAAAAAGTACATACTTTGGTCATCACCAATGAAGTAGTGACTGATCCCCACAGTGGCATCTGGGGCATGTTGCTCTTAATTTTGCTCGTCATATCCCTTTTGGCTCTGTTTTTCCATCGCACAATCAGAAGCCAAAATAGCGTGACAATTAAAACAAAATGCCACAACATCACTGTACTTTTGTTTACGAACCTTAGGTGGAAACTTTATAAATAAACTTTTAATTTAAAAAATAGTTCATGTTACAATAAATGATTAAACTAAAAATTATTTTATTTATAAGAAAGAAGAAAAGCTGGTTCCACAACACTGTAGTTCGAAGCAAGAAATTTCGTGAAAAACGCACAGTAGTAGACCGCCATCTATCAAGGTGATGTGGATGGAATGACAGTCGATTGCGTGTAGTGCGGTGAAGGAAATCAGCGGCAGGGATCAAGCCGAACAATTTCTTAGAACACTAACCGTGATATATGCGGTACTATACATAGACAGAGAGCCGCAACGTCTCTCCGAAGAGCCAGTGGATCGAGCTGACCTGAAATAACCACGTCGTTGACAATTCGAGCAGCTCTGCGTTGAATGCGGTCAAATGGATGGAGTTGGTACTGGGGTGCTCAAGCCCAAAAATGGGAGCAGTATTCCATGTCCGCACCTATTAAACTACTGTTGTAAGAGGTGGGCCGGCATGAACTACTGACGGTTCAGTCGCTTAATGTACCTTTCGCATAATGCACCCTATGCGCAAAACTTCCCTTTCGCAAAATGTACCTATCGCAAATCGTGCATAAAGGCTTTTAGCCCTAAATTTAAGGCTATTTATTGGTGCATGCTAATGGTGCGTGGTATTATGCTAATAAAGTAGCCTTTTAAAAAGACTATAGGGTTGCAAATAGCCTTTATTGCAGTAATTAGGTTTATTTTAAGGCTAAAGCCTTTTTTAGACTAGGGCTGAGTAAGGGGTGCGTATAATTTTATATAAGGTGACTGCTAGAAACCGCAAAAAACTTCTAGGGCTGGTCAGGTCAAGTGTTTTAAACATGACAAAAATGACAAAAAATAAATTCGTGTTTTTTTGATTTTTTATTAAATAATTAATTTTGTAAATTTTAATTAGAAGGTCTTTGGGTATCTAATTAATTTTAAACCAATAACATAAGAAAAATAAAATTAAAAACAATTAAAAATAAAGATTATTTACAACGCGCGGGCAATGAACGGCTGGCCGGCCGACTGTTGACCCGTGCGCGTTGTCAGCTGGGCGATAAGTACCTACGTTAGTCTGCAATGTTTTGAATTAGGCGTAGGTATAAGGTGCAGTTATTAAGTCCAACGACTATCGATAGCATCAAGTTATGTTATGGCCACATTTTAACTGTAATTATGATAAGTGTATGAAAGTAATTTCAAATCAATCCTAGTAAAAATCTATTACACCACACATTATGAGAAGTTACAATTATCTTTCCTTACAAATGAAAGATCAATGGGTAGTTATCTAATGTCGCGTCCGCACGCTAAGCACTTGCCGCTAACTCCAAACCAAATGACCAGATGACCTTTCATGTCCTCGACAACTAAACAGCCTAAAGCATTGAGATAATAAGTATCAGTCTTACCTATTTATTTACACTAAATTAAGTTAAACTAATGTCTCGCAATAAAGGCAACGTTAATACCTAAAAAGCTGTGTAATTAATAGGTGTCGGTAGGTACTTACATGGTGTTAAATAGCATTCCAGTATATTCCAGCGAACAGGAAAGGTGATAAGCTTCCCATCACACTTAACAGGCTTTCAAACTAATGTAATATTACATAAAAATTAAACCTCCGCCAAAATTACGTACTTAAATAAAATAAAATTTAATAAAGGACGAACTAAAATAACTTTTGTGATCGGCACATATTTATTATTACACTTATTCAACGTGTTTAAAACAACACCACCTATTCTACCTACAAGTCTTAATACGACTTAACACCCATTTGTTACTCAAATCATTAATTTATTACTTAACTGATTACTTTATTCACGATAGCCTATTCATAATAATACTAATCCTTCACTAATTAACTCATACTAGTTATTAGTTTAATCGCGCATACACAAATGCACCGCACATACCACAACACAACTAGGTACCTACACTACACAACAAAATTTCCCCGAGGAAACTGAACACACCTGCTGCGCATGAGAATCAGTGAGTTCAGTGACTGACTCAGCACAGACAGCGCAGCGCAGTGCCACAGTGCGATTCTCTAAGTTAAAGTCGTAAAGTTGGTGCCGCTGCGATGAGAATGACTCTGTCTCTTTCATATTCATAGAATTGGAAAGAGACAGCAGATCACAGTCATGCGCACAGCGTCTATGTGTCGCTTGCATTCGCATGCAGTCCGGCAGATCTGACGAGAAATCCGTCAATTTGGCAACACTGTGTGTGGCGGCGTTTCTTCAAAGACGCTTGCGACGATCCATATCTATTTAGGGCTGCCGCTAACTATGAGCGGTTCTTTTTCGATATGAATTCGAATTCGTAATTCATATCGTGTGTAAATTGTGTAATGGATGTAAAGTGAAAGAGGTTTGATGAGACACTGTTGCTTAAAACACAAGTCAAATGCGTTGAAAAATTTTGACATGTCAAAAAATATCTAGATGGCGGAGTGGTTAACGCCGCCCGCCTCCCGGATTGCGGAGGATGTGGGTTCGATTCCCATCTGAGGTAGTAAACTTTTTTCGACGTTTTAATATCTCAAAACGTTGTTTATTAGAAAAAAGAAACGGTGGCGCGAATAATTAATAAATTGATTTCAAGTACCTATGTAGCATCCACATAAAAAGATCTAATTTTGTTGTTGATTTATTTTTCTTAATTCTGAATTCACGTGGTGCAGACCAAAAACAGCTAGTCGCACTAGTAGTGATGCGATGCGTACCAGTTTGAATCTCAATCATTACCATCAGTAGCTTGTTTAACCATTCTGTTATGATCCTTTTAAACTTTTACGAGCAAACATTTTTGGATATTTTTATGACCAACACAACAAATCCCATAAAACTGTAGTCAATACAGTAACATGTTAATCTTAGAATTGATATTCCAAGTGTGTTAGTTTGTGTACAATGTAAACCTGCTGGTGCGTTGTGGTTATAGATAATTAAAGTTTTTGTTTTTTTTTTCTATTGAATTGCAATCCAGATTTATTAACATTTACTTGATAGTATAAGTTTTTTGGTTTACCAAATTAACTAATAAAAATTAACAGATAAATTATTGATCTAATCTAATAACTTTTATAATTGTAAATTCGCTTAATATGCAAATTTGGACGATAGCTTTAATTATTTAAGTTTGTCTATTCATGTTTGTAAAAAAAATGTGAAAGAGTTTGTTATCAACAAAAGGCCAAAGTTTTGACATGTCAGTAACTTCTAGGATCTAAGTAAGTAATGGTTTTATTTTCTTGTGCGTGCCAACCCTAATCACGTGACCTACACACACGGCTGCTTTGATTTTTTCGGCAGTCAACTTATGCATTCTGGTGCATTCGCGTCTCGTCGCGTGTGCGTAAAAATGCCTAGGTATACGAACCAGCAATATCTTGAGATGCTATTTTGCTATCGTGAGAGTGACGAGGTAGTAAGTGGTGCTATGCGCTTAAACGAAGAGAGAGTTTTTTAGTTTTAAGGTGTAAATAAGACTTGTAAATACATAGGTGATGAACTTTTAAACACGCCGAATTAGTGTAATAATAATCATGTGCCGATCACAAAAGTTATTTTAGTTCGTCCTTTAATAAATTTTAATTTATTTACGAAATTTTAGCACAGGTTTTCACTTTTATTTAATTATTATTACATTAGTTTGACAGTCCAAAGCCTGCTATGTGTGATGGGAAGCTTATCACCTTTCCTGTTCGCTGATGTAATAAACTGGAATGCTATTTAACACCATGTAAGTACCTACCGACACCTATTAATTACGCAGCTTTTTAGGTATTAACGTTGCCTTTATTGCGAGACATTACTTTAACTTAATTTAGTGTAAATAAATAGGTAAGACTGATACTTATTATCACAATGCTTTAGGCTGTTTAGTTGTCGAGGACATGAATGGTCATCTGGTCATTTGGTTTGGAGTTAGCGGCAAGTGCTTAGCGTACGGACGCGACATTAGAAAACTACCCATTGATCTTTCATTTGTAAGGAAAGATAATTGTAACTTCTCATAATGTGTGGTGTGATCGATTTTTACTAGGATTGAATTGAAATTACGTTCATACATCATAACACTTATCATAATTACAGTTAAAATGTGGCCATAACATAACTTGATGCTATCGATAGTCGTTGGACTTAACTGCACCTTATACCTACGCACATTTCAAAAGATTGCAGACTAACGTAGGTACTTATCGCCCAGCTGACAACGCGCACGGGTCAACAGTCGGCCGGCCAGCCGTTCATTGCCTGCGCGTTGTAAATAATCGTTATTTTTAATTGTTTTTAATTTTATTTTTCTTATGCTATTGGTTTAAAATTAATTAGATACTCAAAGACCTTCTAATTAAAATTTACAAAATGAATTATTGAATAAAAAATCAAAAAAACACGAATTTATTTTTTGTCATTTTTGTCATGTTTAAAACACTTGACCTGACCAGCCCTAGAAGTTTTTTGCGGTTTCTAGCAGTCACCTTATATAATGACATATGAACAAATTACAAAGGACATAACATTCATTGGATATATTTTTTACTTGATCTATATACACTTCCCATAACAACATTACGTATACCAGTCATTTGATATAATACTCATATTCTATAACAACTTTTTCTATGAAGCTATATTGGTATAATGAGTGCTTGGCCACGTAGACGGGCTAGGCGCGGTTGCGGGTGGCGGCGGCGGTTGGCTAATTTAACAAATGTATGAGATTGTATAAAGCATGCCACGACGCTCGCGCGGCGGGCTAGAGCTAGAGCGGCTGCTTCTGGCGGCGGCGGTCGGCGGCAGCGGTTGTGGGCGAGGCAGGCGGGTGGAAACAATGCTATGGGCTAGTTTGCACCTGGCCATGGTGCACAGCGGTTTGTCGGGCGGTTAAAAAGGGCTAGCGCGGGACGGATCGAGCGAAACAATATTTTTTTTACTTCTCTTGCTCAAAAAGACCGTCATTGTAGCGGGGCGTCATTAGAGCGGGGCTAAAATAGCTTTTCTTGCCCTAGGGGAAAAAGTATTTTTTTTTAAAATTTTGTCTGTTACATGACAATGAGCCTACAAAAACGAAAAAGTATTTCGTCTTATGTAGAATAATCATAAATAAAGACTCGACTTATTACTGTTTACTTAGATCAACAACTTTTTTGAGATAGTTATTATTAAAGTTTATGGTAAAATTAGTAATCATTTGAATCTATGGACAACACAGACCACGCTTCAGCAAGAAAAAACTGCACAGTCTGCACATGTGCTTAGGTGGTGAGCCTATAGCCCGTTAGTCGCTTTTACGACACCCAAGGGAAGAGAGGGGTTGGTAGTATTATTTTGATGAGCCCATCGCCGCTCTATGCTGTTCTATGTATGTGTGCAGTCTTTAGTCCATTAGTCGCCTTTTACGAGACCCAAGGGAAGGGAAGGGTTAGTAGTATTATTTTGATGAGCCCATCGCCGCTCTATGCTGTTGGGTGTATGAGCAGTCTTTAGTCCATTAGTCGACTTTTACGACACCAAAGAGAAGAGAGGTTGAAAGTATTATTTTGATAAGCCCATCGTCGCTCTATGCTGTTGGATGTATGTGCAGTCTTTAGTCCGTTAGTCCCCTTTTACGACATCGAAGAAAAATGAAGGATTGGTAATATTATTTTGATAAGCCCATAGCCGCTCTGTGCTGTTGGATGTATGCGCAGTCTTTAGTCCGTTAGTCGCCTTTGACGACACCCAAGAGAAGAGATGGAAAGACTGCACATACCTATTATCCAACAGCATAGAGGGGCGATGGGCTCATCAAAATAATACTACCAACCATTCTCTTCCCTTGGGTGTCATTAAAGCAACTAACGGGTTTAAAGCGAAAGACTTTAAATGATTGAAAAATATATTTATTGTTAACACAACTGGTAAGTACATACATAAACTAAGATATAATACGTCACGCTTAAAGAGATTCGCGGAGGATATCGTTACTCAACCGTTCCCTTCGGCGATCGGGAAGCTCTCTCTACGGGCGCCGGCCAGCGGACCCTAGCGTTGGCGCGGGCCGCAGGCGGGCGGGGGAAAGAAGGCGGAGGCATGCAGTGATGTTCGTATGCGCAGCACTGGCTTTGGCAATACTTTTATAAACCCCGCGTTACATTCTCCCCCTCTAGCCTAACTAAGGGTCCCCACAGTTGGGCTAGTCTAAAAATTTACGCGGTCTACCCCGTTTACGTTTCTCCCTAATAGGAGGTTCTACTTGTCCAGTAAAGGGCGTGAGATGCGAAACGTGATATTTGCCCACGTTTTTGCCGGTCTGAACGTTCTCCAGACTGTAAGTGGTGGGACTCACAATTGTCCCGATTTTGTATGGGCCGTCACGGCGTGGGATAAACTTTGCAGTCTGTCCACGTCCTGCGTCGTTCGGTCCCTGCGCTTTAAGTAAAACGAGGTCACCCACCTTATACTCTGGCGGTGCCCTCCGCTTCTGGTCAGCAATTTTCTTCTGGACGGCCTGCGCTTTCTCATGTGTGTCCCTAGCGTCGTCCAAAGTTGCAGCCATCTTCTTTAAGTAAGGTGTGATGCTGGGCACAAAATTATCGTGCTCTACAATCGCCCTCATGTCCGTTGCAGCATCGGAAGGAGCTCGCAGCTCTCTACCGAAGGTCAGGTATGCCGGCGAAAACCCTGTACTTCCTGTAACTGCAGAGTTCATTGCAAACCTGATCGCAGCGAGGTGTAAGTCCCAGGTGGTATGGTCTTGACCTACGAGCATGGCCAACTGAGGTTTCAGGTCCCTATTCTTCCGTTCTATAGGGTTAGCCTCGGGATGGTAGTAAGGTGTGAGTGACTGGCTGATCCCCAAAACATGGCAGACTTGCTGCATCACCTCACTCACGAACTGCACGCCGTTGTCACTGATGAGGCGGCGTGGTACTCCATACCTTAGAAAAACTTCGTTTGCCAGAGTTTGACCACATTCGACGCTGGTGGCACTTTCTAGTGGAAACAATTCCACCCAGCGCGAGCAGACGTCTTCTACAATCAGTACCCACCTGTTCTTCCTGGATGTCTCTACAAGAGGACCAAACAGGTCCACGGAGACTACTTCAAATCGCCTATTCACAGCAGGGGTTTGCAGCAATCCTGCCGGTTTGCGGTTGTCAGCTTTATACCTCTGACAAGGCACACAGTCCTTTATATAATTTGCGATGAACGTGCGCATGCCAGGCCAATAATATCTAGCACGAACACGGCTCAACGTGCGCTCTACGCCAAAATGTCCAGCAGTAGGCGCGTCGTGGAGGTCTGCCATGACTTGCCGGCGTTCTTGCTCAGGCACCACTAAGCAGCAGTCCTCTCCGTCGTCTGACTCTAAGCTGTACCTATAAAGGATTCCGTCTGATATGGTGTATCCGCGGTCGGACCATGGTCTCCCCCTAGAAGGTTCGTCGGACTCAATGTCTTCAATGATCTTGCGCACCTCTGCGTCTAGAAGTTGATTACCGCGGATCTCACTGCTGGTCCTCTTTGGCATATTGACAACTGTCATGCAAAACTGACATTCGCCCTGATCCTGCAGAGAAACGGGTCGCGACAGAGTATCTGCAACCACATTCGAGCGGCCGGGTGTGTATTCGATACTAAGGTCGAACTTCTGCAACGTTAGAGCCCACCTGGCTAATCGACCGCTGGGTGACCGTTGACTCATTAGCCATCGCAAGGGTTGGTGATCTGTCCTAACAATTACCTTTGCCGTTTCTACATAGCCGCGGAACTTACTAAGTGCCCACACGACGGCGAGAGCCTCTCGCTCGGTCGTGGAGTAGTTTCTCTCGGCGCTGGTGAGGAGTCGACTTGCGTACTCAATGAGTCTCTCGTCGTGTCCCTCCCCCTGCATTAAAACAGCCCCCAGGCAGTATGCGCTGCTATCAGTGCAGAGAACGAACGGCTTCGACTCATCTGCCTGACACAGAATAGGAGCAGATACAAGAAGAGACTTAATGCGCTCAAACGCCTAATGTTGCTCAGCGTCCCATCGCCAAACACTCGTCTTCTTCAGGAGGTTGGTAAGAGGTCTCGCGACTTCCGCGTAGTTATCAATGAAACGTCGGAACCAACTGGACGTTTGTAGAAAACTCTTTAAGTGTTTAACATTTTGAGGGGCAGCCATGTTATCAATGGCTATCGTCTTTTCAGGATCCACTTGGATTCCACCTGGAACGATGACGTGCCCTAGGAATTTGACAGACTCTCTTGCAAACGAAGTCTTGTCCCTGTTAACCCTTAATTTAAACATGGCCAGTCGATCAAAGACTGCTTCTAGGTCAGCCAGGTGCCTCTCGAAGGGTTCTGGTGACAGCAGAATCAGGTCGTCCAGATATGCCAGGAGTTCCACCTCCTTCAGGTTCGAACGGAACCTGTCCATCAACCTTTGGAAAGTGGCTCCAGAATTTCGAAGTCCCATCGGCATCCGCTTGAATCTGAAGGTGCCAAGAGGTGATGTAAACGCAGTCTTGTCTTGGTCCTCTGCGCAGACGCTGACCTGATGGTAGCCTGACCGGAGGTCCAGCGTAGTCATGTACTCACTAGTTTTGGCGGCGTGCAGGATGTCCTCGATGCGTGGGAGCGGGTACCGGTCCGGCTCTGTAACGGCGTTGAGCTTCCGGTAGTCAATGCAGAGCCGTAAGCTTCCGTCCTTTTTACTCACCAGTACGACGTTGGAAGCCCATGGGGATTCGCACTCCTCAATGACATCATCTCGCAGCAGCTTATCAAGCTCCTTCTGCAAGGCCTCTTTCCGGTTTTGAGACATCCTGTATGGCGGACAAGCAATGGGTTCCTGTTGTGGACTTACCTTAATTCGGTGCGTGGCGAACTCCGTAGGTGGTCCGTCACGTGCGAACTGTAGCGCGCGCTTATCGATAAAAGCGTTGAGTGTACGCTTCTGCTCTGGCGTTAACTTCGTACCTTCATCCGAGCGCAAAGTTAACTCAGTAGAGGCGGAGCGCATCAGGTTAGTATCAGCCGAGCTAAGCGTGTAGGTACAAACAAAATCATAAGAGTGTCCGGGATTGTCCGAAAACATCCAAGTACGCCGGGCAACGTCTATGATCATACCGGCCCGTGCTAAGAAATCTACACCTAAAAGCGTCTTCGTGTCATCGCCGGGCAACACCAATAGTTGACAACGTACGCTACGACATTCGATAACAATATCAACTTCGGCTGTTAACAGATCTCTCCAACCCTGTGTTCCGTCAGCTAAATGTACGTAACGCCTAGTGTCACTAAATTTTACTCCTGAGTCAACTAAGACTCGGTATAAGAGGGGACTCGCTATACTATGTGTAGCCCCAGTATCTACAATCGCAACTCCGTTACGGCCCATAACACTAATATTTACCATCGGGTAGGATTCGTGCGCACTCACTGTCGTTAATTGTACACACGAATTTCTCGTACCCGTACAAACGTTACTGTGCTTGTTCTCAAAACCGTACGACATTGGTTTGATACAATTATCACATTTCGACCTCACGACCCCCGGTTTACCGCAACCGTAACAACGCAGCCCTTTCTGTGTAGTGTCGCTAGTCGACTCCTTACTAGTAGAGACTTTTTCAAGATTGCGACACTCGTCACTTGTATGACCGAATAATTTACAGTACGTACATCGCGGTCTTATCTTACTTCTATTGTTATTGTTACTTGCCGCGCGCGTAGGTGAATTAGATCGTGTCAGGTTACTGCCGATCGTGGGGACCGGCAATGTTTTGGTTTGGGAATGCGAAAAGGAATTCCTCGTATTCGTATTACTTTTAATAGTGTTCACCTTATGGGCTTTGTATGTATCCTCCGCGATCCTCGTTTTGTACATTAATTCATCTAAACTACGAACATTTTCGCGGGGCACTCTTTTCGTTACACGTCTATGCAATAATCCGTAGCAAATGTCTAATTGCACCACTTCATCGAGCTTATACGGAAGTTTCGATAATAACGCGCGCACTTTACACAAAAAGGTTTCTGCGCGTTCATCTTCCCGTTGCTCGGCGGCGTAAATCTGCCGTAGAATTTGGTGCGCGGGCTGCACCACGCCATACATAGCGCGAAGACGGGCGATGGCGTCCGGCCACGTCGACACCGACGCCTTGACGCCGCGCCACCATACTGCCGCTTCCGCTTCGAGTAGCATTGGTAATCCCCGGAGGGCATGGTAGTCACTCACCGCTGCGCACTCCTTAAATACCTCGACGGCGTCCAGGAATGCTTCCAAGACTTCGGCGTCTTGGGATGACCCGTCGAAACGCGCCGTGCACTTGGAGAAGTTGGCACCGGCACCGGCGCTGGTACTGGCGGCGGCGCTTTTGTCGCACGCCTTGGTTGTTGGAGAGGCCCCGACTGGGGAGGAAGTCCTTAATTCGCCACTGGACGTCATTAGCGAGTTAATGAGGGTTCTGTTGGCTTCTGTTTGCGCACGCGTGATCGACTCGATCAGCGTGGACAGGAACTGTTCCGTCGGCAGCTGGAACGCCGGTGGTTGTGTCGGCCTCGTGCCGGCACTCGGTTCGTCAGCACGGCCGGGTTCAACGACAGTGTCATCTCCTTCAGTGAGCGTGAGGTCATTCTCATCTTCTTCTTGCTGTTGACGGAGCGCTTCTCCTTTCCTCGTTATCGGCATCTTCACGTCGCGAACTTACGAGTGATGATAACACTTAGGATAAGGTGGAATGTCCGTACTTCTAGACAAGGTAGGTAGATGGTTGGGCACGTTTCACGTACACGGTTTTTATTGTTTATGTAAGTATAACTTTGTTACACACGCGGTTCGAGCCCCACGTTGGGCGCCAGTTTAAAGCGAAAGACTTTAAATGATTGAAAAATATATTTATTGTTAACACAACTGGTAAGTACATACAGAAACTAAGATATAATACGTCACGCTTAAAGAGATTTTCGGAGGATATCGTTACTCAACCGTTCCCTTCGGCGATCGGGAAGCTCTCTCTACGGGCGCCGGCCAGCGGACCCTAGCGTTGGCGCGGGCCGCAGGCGGGCGGGGGAAAGAAGGCGGAGGCATGCAGTGATGTTCGTATGCGCAGCACTGGCTTTGGCAATACTTTTATAAACCCCGCGTTACACGGGTTAATTTTTAATAAAATAAACCAATTCTTATTGTTTTGGATTGTTTTATTTTCTCGCATTCGTAGTGAAAATCAGAGTGTAACACACGGCGCTAAAAACCCATTAAAACTCGGTTTCTATTTAACTACCTCGTATATAATTGGTCATTTTAGCCCCTTGTATCACAATCTACTATTAAACGAATCTACGAGCGGTGGGTCTTTATTATGGACACTTATCTGGCAATATAAAAATAAAATATTTGTCTCTCTAGTACTAAACACGATAGTGTTATTTTGCATGCAGTCTCTTATCAAGATGATGTAGATGTCCTCCTAAGTACAAACATTTTGGAAAGAACAACATATTCCTGAAATAAGAAGGGAGGATATATCAAATCCGCATATCTGCGAGACCGAATTTTAAAACTCGGTATACTTTCGTTTGTTGACTACCAATCGTTAATCGATAATCGATTTCATGTTCAGCTACCGCTTAAATTAAATTAGGAGTTAAAGTTCGGCAAATCATTTAATTTGGCATTGCAGCGATTGAATGGCCGTACAAAAAGGTTTGATAGGGACCCCGAGCTGAAAAAGACTTACTATGAATTTATTGAGGAGTATCTAGAGTTGAGGCACGCAAAAATCATTGATTTAGCATCATCAGAAATACATATTGATCTACATTATTTATTTTATGCCTCATCATCCAGTCTTTTCCATTTCGCAAAACATCATTGAGGCTAAAATCTGATTTTGTTTTTGCGCTCCCATCAAAGTCTAAGTTTTGTTGTAAGGCTTGTTCCCTCCTCGCCTTGATACTCCTCAATAAATTCATAGTAAGTCTTTCTCAGCTTGGGGTATATTTGAAATATTAGTGTTGTTTCAATCATATGAGTTTTTAGCTATATGCGACGTCCGTCAAATGTTTCGACAAATCAATATTGATCCCTCCCTAGTTCATTTACAAAATATCGTTTGGAGAAGAAGTTTTAACACAAATGTATTTTAGCTTTTATTTACGTAGAGTATATTTACCTTTTTTAGATCTCCTTAAAATTTCATTGAACAAACAAGTAATTTCTTTTTATTGTAATATTGGTATCAGACACCAAATAAAATTGCAATATCATCTAACTATTTCAAAATACACCTTTTTATCATAGAACACCATCATAATGCACTATTACTATGGTAACATTGTCTTGTGATTTCCCTCGAGCACTATCGTAAAGCTACTTAGCGTGACAATACTATAATACTTTTTCAGTAAAGTTTATTTTTATCGTTTTCTCCTTTAATACAAAACCTATTAACCAATAAATTATAAGAATAATGTGTAAAAAAAACCTCACTTCTTTTGGTAAAAGAATGGACTTTATATGTTTCATAGTTCCCGAGATATTCGCAAAAAAACAGTTTTTGCCGTTTCCTGTAAAATCTGTATTTTCCTATTACCATACTGTTCGTTGGGGACGGCGAAATGAAGTTGTATTCGGCCTTCTCGTAATTTACTATCAGGCGAATGAATGTCAAGTGCATCACTGATATACTGGAGTGAATGTAGTGAGTGATGAAGTGTTACCGTCCACATCACTATCAGAAGTCATCATTGTCAAAATACTACCAGAGTGTATTTTTTATTTTTTTCTTTTTTTTTTCTTTTTATATTTATTCATTAAACTCAATTAATAAGTACTTAGAATCGTCCAAATCTTTTTTAACCTACCACCCATTCAGGACATAATTTTTTAACTTTGGCAAAGAATGGGCGCAAGAAACCACAGCGCACAAAAGCAACGACATTTACAAACAAAAAAAAAGAATATGTTGTTACCAGGTCAATACAAAATATGAATTTAAAAAATAATAAATGATGCTATACAAAACTACAATACAATTTAGTATCAATTAAATAAAGACAGTTAGAAATAGCTGTTGGAGTGCTTGGGCCATTTCAGATCGAAGCTGTTTTGTCTTCTGTGTAATCGGACACTTTATAATAAGCTTTTTTATAAAGCTTTTCTTTGATTTTGATTTTAAATTTATTAAGATCTTATTTCTGAATATCATTTGGTACTTTGTTGTAAAATCTTACACACGTACCCTTAAAAGAATTATTTATTTTATGGAGCCTAGTATAAGGTATGCTAATTTGTTCTGACTTCTAGTGTTTACATTGTGAATATAGCTGTTTTTTGAAAATATTTCAATATGTTTATGAATATTAATCAAATTTTCATAAATGTATTGTAGTGCAACAGTCATTATATTTATATCCTTAAATCTCGCTCTGCAAATAACAAAATCAAGAAATAAAGTACCATTAATAGATGCACAGACGCATGTTTCGTACTACGCCTATGTCGAATAATGGGTAATTGTTCATATTGTAAGAACAGTGTTAATTAATGAAATAAATATATAGTTGTTTAATTGGAACAACGAGCACTGTGCATCACACTTGCGACTTCGGTTATCAAAATAAAACGCTTTCTCGATCCTCGACTAAAAGGCATGTACGCGTTTGGCTGTTTAGGCCCACCGTCCAGGAATTTCTCTGATTTGAAGATATCTGCGTCTGCTCCACAGTATTTCTCGTTTCGATGCTGCGTCTGCTCCACAGAATTTCTCGTTTCGATGCTGCGTCTGCTCCACAGTATTTCTCGTTTCGATGGAGTGTCCAAATGTTTACCATAATTGCGATATCTGGTGTCAGAGTCTGGCCTGACGCTCTGAAAAATCTTGTTTACATATTTTTAGCATTCATTCTTGTCGTACTAAACGTAGTCATTCTTTTCGTACGTTAATAATTTCCTTTTTTGTATCAGGTGTGATAGTTTACATTAATTAACATGATCATAACTAGTGTGTCTGAACATCGCTTCGAAGTGTAAAAAATCTTTAAGTCTCATTATGTTACAATGTAAACTATATCTTGTTGCACCTATATAAGAATAGGAAGTGACTTGTGGAATGAGTAGTGAGTATATTTATATGTAATTAAGGTTGTTTCTTTAATTGCATACTCTCGCAAAGTAATGGCCTTATCAACATTGTGAAGGGCAATCGATAAAGCCTCATTGTTTCTTTGATTACTGCGTCTAAATATTCCAGATGAGGCAAATCTTTTATTGTAACCGTACTTTTGGAATCACCGAAGTGTTCTTTCAATCTATGACAACAAAATATACTCGTATAATAATATTTAAAAAGCGGCCGCTCGCGTTTTCACCCGCGTGGTTCCCGTTCCCGTGGGAATATCGGTATAAAAAGTATCCTATGTGTTAATCCAGGTTATAAACTATTTGTACTTATGCCAAATTTCATCCAAATCCATTTAGTAGTTTTTACGTGAAAGAGTAACAAATATCCATCCATACTTACAAACTTTCGCGTTTATAATATTAGTAGGAAGGATAGTAGGATTCAAATTTTTTCCTTTGATTGGTTGGTGGTTTTTTCATCGTAGTAGCACTTAGTGTTATCGGGATATTTTGTGGTACTCCATCCTTTCACTCATAATTCTCAGTGAAGTTGCCTGTTATAATGTTGAAAATGTCTTTGAGGATTAAGACTCTGAATTCATCTAGTTTCGGGAAGGCTAATCAGAGAGACAAAGGGCTTGGAGTGTTTTGTATCAGGTAGCTCCCGCGATCAATAAATATTTTGTTACAATGCAATGTAAGCGGGTTACCTTAGTTTGGCGTAATAACACTAAATACTAGGCTATTAAGTAATATAAAAGCTTTCTATAAAAGGTTTCTACTTCATAATCTAGAGTAGTACAGTTTGATTAAATTAGGATGGCGGTTGTGAATTTAGCTGCGCGTGCCGGTGCGCGCAGCGTACATCGCGTGACCGAGCGGCGGAAGGGCCACCGCAGGTTGCGGTCTGCTAGCGGGCGGGGGTGCATTGCTAAAATTCGCTAATCCGACGCGATTTGTGACTAGCTTCAAGGACGCCATTCTATTTGAATCGGACTGTAGAAGTAGAAACGAAGCCGGCTATTGAACGCGGATAAGTGCTCCCAGGCAGTCATTTGTTGTTTGGTACATAATAGGTATTCGCTATACATTTTTAATGTATTCAACGCGAACACATCCCTACTTACATTATTCACGATTATTATCCCCGAAGGGTTTGTCAGAGATTTGAGGACCGCAAAAACAGTCCTCTGCCATATTCCACTTTTCACCAAATAGAGGACTCAAGGGAAGAGAGGGTGGTAGTGGTATTTTTTAACAGCTACGCGACACGTATTGTATACATACTTACCCTTTGTAAACTTTTTCCTCTATATTCTAATAGTGCGACAACATGAGCGCAGTAAATGATACTTACCCTTTGTAAACTTTTTCCTCTATATTCTAATAGTGCGACAACATGAGCGCAGTAAATGATACTTACCCTTTGTAAACTTTTTCCTCTATATTCTAATAGTGCAACAACATGAGCGCAGTAAATGATACTTACCCTTTGTAAACTTTTTCCTCTATATTCTAATAGTGCAACAACATGAGCGCAGTAAATGATACTTACCCTTTGTAAACTTTTTCCTCTATATTCTAATAGTGCAACAACATGAGCGCAGTAAATGATACTTACCCTTTGTAAACTTTTTCCTCTATATTCTAATAGTGCGACAACATGAGCGCAGTAAATGATACTTACCCTTTGTAAACTTTTTCCTCTATATTCTAATAGTGCGACAACATGAGCGCAGTAAATGATACTTCCCCTTTGTAAACTTTTTCTTCTATATTCTAATAGTGCGACAACATGAGCGCAGTAAATGATACTTACCCTTTGTAAACTTTTTCCTCTATATTCTAATAGTGCGACAACATGAGCGCAGTAAATGATACTTACCCTTTGTAAACTTTTTCCTCTATATTCTAATAGTGCGACAACATGAGCGCAGTAAATGATACTTACCCTTTGTAAACTTTTTCCTCTATATTCTAATAGTGCGACAACATGAGCGCAGTAAATGATACTTACCCTTTGTAAACTTTTTCCTCTATATTCTAATAGTGCGACAACATGAGCGCAGTAAATGATACAGCGACACCAATAGTGTTTAAACTTGCTAACATGAGACTTAGCAACTCTTCTTAAATCGCTTTATCAGTCAACAATGGAGCTCTATTTGAGGTATCAACCAGATATTCCATGATTGATTTGAATTCTTCTACTTTCGTTTTTAGAATAAAATAAACAAAATTGGCGTTGTACTCAGTAAGTAAGTTTAATTTAGTTGAATATCACAATAATTTACATTTTCCACAGTGCCTAATCGGATTAGGCCTTGGCTTATAGTAAACTATGAAATTCAAACCCAAACAACCCAGAATTTTGAAGTTAAGTACTAATCTATTAGATAGTTCATTTAGATACGTTAATTATGAAATTTTACTAGAATTACATACGGATATAATATCTTACCACCAGAATTATTTAGATTTTTATATTCTTTTCTCATAGCCTCACGTTTATCGTCTATTAGCTGTAACAAAAATATTAATCTTTAAATAATTGGGTGTCAAAATTGCTCCAAAAAAGTAGAAAACATTTCCAGCACTTCCAGAACAGAATGCCATTTCATTCTATGAAATATATACGATCTAATATTAAACATACGAGTAGGTACTTACTAAACAGCACTTGACAGTTCGAAAATGCCTCTCAAGAGTTTTTATAAAACATCAATAGTCTAATGCACATCTTAATGAAAATATTGTCGGTTGATGGCTCCGTTCGCATGTTGTCTGAATCACGCAAGCAGAGTTTTAATGTAATTGCTATAATTGACCGCAATCTTAGAGTATATTTGTTAATATGTACTCCATATAAACGAAGTGTGAATTTCGGGAATTGATCATAAAAGGAGTTAGGAAACGTGCACCGAAACGGTTATATCAAATGAAATATAGTATCTGAACGATAGACCATAAAGTATTTATATCAAACATTACACACCCGTGCCTAAACGCTCAGCCCCATAACCGGAGGAGGTCCACGGTTAAATTACCAGGTCAGGCAAAGTGTGTTTCAGATAAATATTTGTATCAAACATTACACACCCGTGCTTATGCACTCAGCCCATAACCGGAGGAGGTCCACGGTTAAATTACCAGGTCGGGCATAGTGTGTTTCAGATTTTTTGAGAAGTTCATGTCCAGGCCCAGGATCAATGACCCGCCACTAACCCGCATTTGGCTAGCGAGCTGATAAAGTCAATTCTGCCACTCCCTCTCTTTCCATGAGTGTGTCAAAGGCGACTGACGGACTAATGAATACATTCAACAGCAAAGAGCGGTGATGGGTGTGGAGTCTTAGTAATAGGTTCCCGTTTATTTATTTATTTATACTTTATTGGACAAAATCAAGTACAAATGGCGAACTTAATGCTAAAAACATTCTCTACCAGTGAACCAGTAAAAAGAGTTAGAAAAAGAAGATAGACGGCGCAAAAAAAAGATACCTACAAAATATATATCATTTATATAACAAATAAATCAAAAATGTTTATTCATATCAAGTTAGTTTTAACAAAATAATTATGTTGAGGTCTCCTTTTTAGCATAAAATACTTGTTCCAGGAGACCTCGCTCTTCCTCGTCGTACAATACGAAATAACACAAAAGTAATAAGTACAATGCTCGCTTAAATAATAAGTGTTCAACTTAAAACAAAAGAATAAAATTAAAATCAAATATTGTAACCATGAATGATTTGAATAAACCTATGTGGTGCGTGTGTGCGCGCGTATGTGCGTGTGTGTGTGTGTGTGTTATGTGGTGTTTGTAGGAGCGTATGTAGGCGAATGTGTAGTGTGTGGGTGTGCATGTGTACGTATTGCGTTATATTGTGTATATATTTTAATTATTACCGTACCTGAAATTTCCTTATTTATTACTTTAATATTTCTTCAATTTCGTAATAATCTTTACTTTTTAGCCAATCTGTAATGAGTATTTTACATATCCTACTGGTTTTTGGGTATATGTCTAATTGTGTATTAAGGTAGTCATATAAATTACATGACCTATTAAATTGTTGCCGCATTGCGAAGATTGTTTTAACGTGTGCATTTTTAACTATTTTCCTTTTCCTTCTTCTATTTTCCAAGTCGAGGTTGTATACAAGGGATTTGTGCAATTTAAGAGTTAGATTCAATATATTATATAATTTGCGAACTGTCAGTAGATCACTAATAGAGTACAAATCTTGAGTTGGGAATCTGTACGGCTTAAAATGTATAACTTTATTAGTGATCGTTGTGCTCTCTCTAAGTCCAAAAATTTAGTTTTAGTAGCGCCTCCCCATATAGTAATACAATAAGTTAAAACTGATTGAACTAACGAGATGTACACTTGTTTCAATATATTACCTGTGGCAAGATGTCTTAGATTTTTAAAAAACCATATGAATTTCCTTAGTCTAGCCATTAAAAGTTCCATAAGTAGGTGCCAAGATAAACGTTGATCCAACAGTATTCCCAAATACTTTGTGTTTGTAACTTTATTTATTATAAGGCATAAGCAGTATTCATTTTCTAAGTCATTACAAGAATGAATTTTGATACTAATATTGTCCGGCTGAGTCCTGTTGTAATTAGTAAAACATACGTAGCTTGTCTTTGACGTATTGAGGGTTAAAAGATGTTGCTTTAACCATTGTGCAATTCTGGCTAAAACCACTTGAGTGTTCTTACGGACATCTACCCAGGTTCTACCATATATCATGACCGCAGTATCATCTGCATAGGAGAATAGGTGACCATTTTGAACAACCATATCACAAAGGGAGTTAACATATATTATAAATAGAGTCGGCCCCAAAACACTTTCTTGCGGGACTCCGTAAGAAATGGTAGAGTCATAACTACAGTGCTGACCTATTTTAACTCGTTGCCTGTGGTTTGTTAAATAATCTTTGAACAAGTTTAGAAGGATGCCACGTATACCTATTTGTTCAAGTTTATCTATAAGAGTAAGGACAGAAACGCTATCAAAAGCCTTTTTTATATCAAGGAAAACTGTAAGGCATTTGTGTCCTTTATTAACTTGGTCCACAATAAGTGATGTAAGCGCTGTAATTGCATCTTCGGTACTCAAATCTCGTCTAAATCCAAATTGTGATCTTGACAATATATTATATTTCTCAAGATATTTAAGCAAACGGTTATTTAATAATTTTTCCAAAATCTTTACCAATGCCGGTAGAACTGATATTGGTCTATAATCATTAGGGTCGTTTTTATCCCCACCCTTGTGCACAGGTGTGATCAGTGTCAGCTTTAGAGCAGTAGGAAACACACCATTCTGGAAGCAAAGATTAGCCAAACGTGTTATAAACGGAACAAGTAAACTATGAGCATGTTTAAGAAACTTCGTAGTCACATTGTCGTGACCAGGGGCACTCTCAGTTTTCAAATTCATCAATACAGTAGTAACTTCCAAATCATCAGTCTCCAATAATACAAATGACGAAGCATGGAAAGTCGTTGGTGTATTGGTAGTCAAGAAGCAGTTATTTTGTGTTTGTGATAAAATATTTTCAGCCAACGACTTTCCAACATTAGCAAAGTAATCATTAATATAATTAACGGAGTCTAGAGGAGATGATTTTATATCGAGCAACTCTACATTTTTATTTCGAGTTGGTTTGCGCTGGGTGATATTGTTCACTGCCTTCCAGAGTGCCCTAGTATTTACAACGGCTCTACTTATCTGCTTTCGCTCGTATTCCCGCTTAAGTTTTTTAATAGGAGTAGTACAGTAATTCCTATAGCGCCTATACGAGATTTTTAATACTGCATTGTCTGGATCTGACTTTAGTTTCAGTTGCATATTGTTTCGATTTTGAATACATCGAAGTATACCTAAAGTCATCCAGGGTTTTATTATCCGATTTCGTTTTGGAATTATTGTAGTTAGGCTGTTTTGTAATATACTTGTTTGAATTTTATACAAAAGCAATTCAGTTAAAATATTTGGATCTGTATCATAATAATAATTCAGGTAAATTTGAATTTTTTAAACTGATAAGCGCATTTTCCTGATCAAGATACGTTTTATACCTATTTCTAGAAACAGTGTTAGTTACACATTTTAAGTTAAGAAAGATCATGGAATGGTCAGTGATTGAGGTGTAAAGTACTACAATAGCTGCATTTGTCTTATTTTTATAAATTTTTAACATAGTATGATCCAGGCAACTGTTCCCTCTCGTAGATAAAGTATGACCGGGAAGCAAGCCATGTATAGCCAACATGTTCAAATAATTAAGTCTATTGGTCCTTTCGTGTGATAGCTCATTGGAACAATGTATTAAATCAATATTAATATCTCCTGTCAAGACGATAAGTTTACAGGTTTTGATTGATTCCAGATAAAGACTCAAAGAGTTAACAAAACTTTCAGCATAGATGTTCGATGGCGAGCGGTATATTGCAACAATAATGCATTTATTAAAAGTTATTTGCAAACAAGAGGCCAGTAATAAATAAATTTCTTTGACATTTACTAAATGGTTAAAATGAATATAAGTAGTTACACCATCGCAATGATTGATGTGATGCGTAGTGTAATAAGAAGAGTAATTATTAATCGCAGGAATTGGTTTGTTGTCGTTTAACCAATACTCAGTAAGGATAATAACATCTGGCCGTGTTTCAAGTTGAGTTAGGTTTAGGTTAAAATCATCGAAATTCTTATAAATACTGCGAATATTTTGTGTTACTATTTTAATACCGGATTCCCGCGCAATTTGTTGTGCTTTAAAATCGTTTACTTCACAAGCGCTGGAGTCAGCAATGTCAATTTTTTCCAACTCATAATAAAGTACTGAGTGAGCTATCCATTTGTTTTATTAAAAATAAAGGTTTCCTTACTAAATGACTTCAATACGTGGTTTATTTCTAAGTATGAAGTGAATATAGTTTGTATTAATTTTTTTTAATATGTTGGCGATATTTTGGCATAAAAGGGTATAATCTAAATGTCGATAAATTAAAGTATTTTTATTACATACGCTATAGATAATATATGAAATATTGATTATTGTTACTATGAAAGTAAGTGTGTATGTGTAATATGCAGTGGTCGGAGTAGGTATATTGATTTTAGATACTTGCGTCATGATATCATAACATGGACATGCATTTCTTCCGGAATGTACCGGAGTTTCCAAAAATTTGGTAAATAGAGTAATAAAATAAAAAACCATATGTAAGCAAACAAAATTGTTTATTGTTAATACAAATAATCATTATTACAGTTTTATTAAAAATAATTATTTTTAATCCTCATCGGTTACAAGTTCTACATTTTGATTTTCTGTCTCTATACAATTAAAATAAATAACTATAATTTTTTCAATATTTTCTAATTTTAAGCTATTTCTTTTAACATCTAAGATCCATTTGTAAGTGGAAAATGTTCGTTCAACATCTGTAGATGTCAATGGAGCGAATTTGAAATAAAGTTTCTGATTATTTGCTACGCTTTTTTCAATACTCTCGCTGTATTCTCTAATTGTATCTAAATCTGGATTTCGTTCCATAACTGATTCTATTTTATTTTTTATATTCTCATTATTGCACTCGTTAAGCGTAGCCCTTACTTGATCAAATACTAAAAGTGAATCAGCTAGAGATAAATTTTGTTTTTGTAACTCTTTTAGGGCTAGTAGTATAATAGAGTAATTTTCTTCAATATATTTTAAATCATTTTCTAAATTTTGTTTTTCCAAAATGTTTTTTGCGTTTCGTATGGCTATAGCATCAATACTGCTCAAGCAGGATAAAACTTCTTTTATTTTATCTAAATGTTGAGCGTAGTAAGATGCTGCCTGTAACCAAGTACCCCATCTGGTAATGACTGGTTGCGGAGGCAACGGTAAGTCAGGATATTTTTCTTTTAAAATGTTTACCCTACTAGGAGCCTTTAAAAATACTTTTTTAACATTTGATATAAGAATATCAACATCGTTGTATTCTGACCTTATCTGCTCACTTACACGATGAAGAGCGTGCGCCAAACATGTCACATGCTTCATTTCAGGTAAGTAATGTTTTAAATTTCGCCCTGCAGATAGCATGTACGCTACACTGTCAGTGCAAAGCATTAAAATATTGTCAACTTTCGCTTCAAAAGTGTTTTGCCATAAATTTTCTAGACATTGCAGTACAAATTGTGTTATTGTTTGTCCATTTACTGCTGTTAGCATTTTACAAGCAATCAAATAAGGCCGGCCTGCACTATTACTAGGATGCAATGGTTTTATTAGGAAATTGACTATGTATCGACCAAAAATGTCTGTTGTCTCATCCAGCGATATCCATAGTTTCTCATTTTTATTAGTTTCATAAATCGAATTGATTTTATTCCTATAAAACTTCTCCAAATAAACTTTTCGTAACTGTGATTCGTCAACCACTTTACGATTGGTACAAACGCAACAACAAGTACTGCACATATATTTCTGAAAAAACTCTTTGAACGCTGGATTTTTCATTTGCGACCAAGGAATATTGCATAGAATCAGGAACTTAATGAGGTCGAAGTAAAATTCCTCTTGCGGTCTCTTAAATTTTCCTTGATGTACAGCGCCTTCAATGTGTTTGGTAATGTTGCCTCTATTCACAGCTTTCAAATGACTTTCACACTTTGTACAGTATATAGTGCCACTAGCGTTATCGTAAAGTAGCTCAGGATAGTGCAATAACCACTTTTGCACTGTTTCAGCCTTGACCTTTGCCATATTTATTTATATCTCACCTAAAACAATGATTTAAATTTACAATATATACATACACAACTGTAAAGTCGATAATGAAATTCTGTTTCATATAAAGTGTTTTTTTTAACTGAAGCGGTGATAGCCCTGCGGTGTGCGTACCGGACTCTCATGCGCTGTGATGATTGCTATAAAGTGATTTTTTTAACTGTTTCCAAGTTCTAAAACCTTCTTAAATAGTGAAAATAATTAAAACTTACCCGTACAAAAACAACTTCAAATGGGCCCAATCCAAGAGTAATAAATCGATGTCCGTAGTTATAAGCCAAATTCGTCGTTTTAAGTAGATTTCAGAAGACAGTAAACAAGCCAGGGTCAAGTCAAGATATTCACAACACATAAAATAAGCGCACTCCACGAACCGAAATAAGTGAGTGAGCCACTTGGTCTGGATGTCGGTGCGAGCGCATTGTTTTCGAACAAACAGTCAATGAGTCATCCTGGATACTTGATTCTAATTGGTCAGATGCGTTGAGCATAGAGATAAGAGGACAAAAGACCCTGTTTGCCGGATGTCGTGTGTTGAAATGAATATTATTATTATATCATTTTATACATGCTTAGGCTTTTACTCCAACACTTTTACTACAACAAGGTTTTTACACACCAGTCATTTTTTACTATTAAATTCTGGTCATCTACGCCACTAGCAGCATAGCGTTGAGAGTATTGATACATTTTTAACTAGTTTCATGTAATAATTTCGATGTTTCGGTATTTTTATCATAATAATCCGGAAACTCGGAGGAGTATCCATATTAACATATACGTTTGATGTCAGTGACCTTAATTCAATATACCTACTCCGACCACTGGTAATATGTGTGGCAAGTATCTGATTGTGTCGATTCTCTATTTATCATTTTAACAAAAGTTTTATAGCATGCTCTTAATGTTTCTATTTTGAAAATCTTAATCACATTAGAAACATAATAACATACAAACAGATCCCTATGTATGGGTATAAGAAAATAAGATAAAATAAATAGTGTGTTACTACCAATGGTCTTTGATAAGTTTAATACCATTTTTATAAGATCTTCTTTATTTTCCTTTGTCGTTTTCGGAACATTTTTTATTTCTAGTCCCGTTTTTCTATTTTCACGTTGCAAATCCTCAATTTTATCTTCTAACAAAACAATATATTCCCTGTCTTTCTTTGTCTGAAGTTCAAATTGTTCAAATTTTAGTTTTAATTCCTCGTTTTGCGTAGTAAGAAACTCCATAGAAATTTCTATGTTATCATTTGTACTTTTAATTTCCATCAGAGTTGAATGAATTTTGCTGATATCTGCTTGTTGTTCGGCCATCATTTTCGAAATCATTGATTTTATATCACTTCGAAAATTAACAAATTCTTGTTCCCAGTCATGCTCTCTTACTCACTTAGTACGCTTGGCGATAAAATTCGGAGGTGTACGATCCATTTTTTTGGCGATATCTGATTCCAAAAAGGATTTGTTAAACTTGTCCATCTCAAGTACCAGGAGACAATAACGTCGCAAGAGTTGCCTTATAAGTGTCTAATGTTGAAGTGAAAAACGCCCCCTTGATGCTTTTGCCAATGACGGGATTTCGTCCTTGAAATCTAGAAATGGCGTTACCTGCGCGCACGCTAATTCGTTACGGTAATAACAAAGGAATTCACAGTACCTCGTGAGTGGTCGATTTACTTGAGGGTACCAGGGCGGCAGAAGATATCAGGAGGTTTCTAATAATTCTTCACTGGCGTTTTGTTTATCTTCTTTTATGTTATGCACTCCTATTATTCTTAGTTTATTTAATTACTCAAATATAAAATTATTTATTAAATAAAAACCAAACACGGAAACAATAAGCGAGTACACCGTACGGTGGTCCAGGGGGGAGAGGACATAAGTACACATAATATAATTATGGGTAATATACTACATAACTACACAAATAATATGGGCGCTGATTATGTTATAGACTAAGATTAAAATAATGCTCGCGAGTCATTCGCATAAAAGATTGTATGTTGGGAGCTTGGCGAAACTTGAGGGAAGAGCGTTCCGTAGACGAATTGCGGTAACGGTTAAAGAGTCTGAAACGAAGTTGGAATGATGTAGAGGAGTTTCTAAAAGAAGGTTATTGGAAGAACGAAGATTGAGTGAATGAGAAGACCCTAGGAATTGAAATTTAGACTTAAGGTAATGTGGAGTACGTGGATCAAAAAAATATTGAACAGCATGCAGACCAGTCTATGGTTTCTACGTTCGCGGATGGGAAACCATTTCAGCTGTTTCCGGTAACTGGAGATGTGATCATACTTGCGATGACCATAGATGTATCTAATGCAGCTGTTTAGGAGACGTTCTAATTTGTTAATAAGGTCTTGATTGGCATCAGGTAAACAAACATCTGCATAATCAATGGCAGGCAACACAAGAGCTTGAGCTAACATGATCTTTGTACAGGACGGGAGAAAGTTTTTAAATCTGTAAAGGGATCGTAGAGTACCAATGACACGACGAGAGATTTCACCAATCTGTTTATGCCACTTCATGGAGCTTTCAATGAAAAGTCCCAAGTTCTTAACCTCTGGCTGGAACAGTATAACGTTTCCACCATACCATAAGGGAGTAGTCACCGCATTGTCCAATTTACATAATTGACGAGAACTTCCAATTATGATCGCCTGACACTTGTTTGGGTTCACATCAATACCAAAATTAGAAGACCATTTACAGATAGTGTCAACGTCGAGGTTTAGCCGCGCAATGGCTTAGTTCAAAATAGTGACATCCCCCTGAAAATAGAGCTGTAGGTCGTCTGCATAGAGATGGTAAGAGCACCTTTCACCTTTCATCAAATAACAACTGCACATGTGCTCAGTGTGACAGGTGGTGAGCCCATCGCCGCTCTATGCTGTTGGATGTATGTGCAGTCTTTAGCCCGTTAGTCGCCTTTTACGACACCCAAGGGAAGAGAAGGAAATACAAATACAAATACAAATCATTTATTTTGCTTGAAAAGTGGTACCTACATAAAGTTGTTACATAAATTTGAATCACAATAGTCACCAGACTCTGGCATTCGAAATTTATTACTTACTTACTACTATTTATTAATTATTAAAGAAAAACTGATTAAGTAATTAAATAAGTCAAATCAATTAAAACATTATGTATATATCAATTAATTAAATCATGTAGATATATCATATTAGTTTTTTTTTATAAAAGAAGGAGGCAAACGAGCAGACGGGATCAAAGAAATTGATCCCGACGGGTATAGTCGCCGAACAGTTTAGCCGATTTGCTTCGATGTGGACTGTAGGTTCTTCAATAAAACTCGGTTCTTTATTAGTGCTTCTTTATTCTTCTAAGTGGGGTCCGGAGAGTTAGTTAATAAAATTGTCAAATATGAGAGCAAAAATGTTTGGGTTAGCTAAATCTGTGGTCTAAAGCTATTGAAATATTCATCAACACAATAAAAACAGTTATTTATCAACCAATTTTTCAATCTACTCCTATAAGTAACTATTGGCAGATTTTTCATTTCGTCATGTAATCTGTTGTAAATCTTAACTTCCATACAGTACGCATTTTAACTGTAAAGAGAAGTTGTCCTAGCAGGCTGAACAAGTCTATTGGGATACCTAGTATTGAAATTGCAAACTGTTTCTTTACGCTCAAATAACGGTTTATTAGTTTTAACAAATATGCAAGCTTCGAAAATATACATCAGTGAGACAATAAGGATTTTGAGTTCCCAGAAAAGAGGCCGGCAAGATGTTAAGGAATCCACACCGCAAATAGCTCTTATGCATTGTTTCTGTGCAAGTAATGTCTGACTAACATGACACGAGTTACCACAAAGAAAATTGCTCACCTTAAAAGAGAGGCCACACAGCCATGATATGCTTAGATGGCTAGCATTTTATCACTAACCTTTGTTAATTTCCATATCGCATATGCAAATGATTTTTTTTGCTACATATTTTGTCAATATGTTTGGCCCAAGAACACCTCTCGTCTATAACAATTCCCAGGAACAAAGTGTGATGAGATTGCTCGATAGCAGAACATTTAAAATATAAATTTAAACTACGTTTTTTACCATTTATATTTATAAATTGAATAAATGTCGTCTTTTTAAAATTTACATTAACATTATTCATTTTCATCCATGTTATAATTTTATTAATAGTATTATTGATTTCGTTATTGTATGTATTAGTATTGTGGCATGGTATAGCAACAGATACATCGTCAGCAAATAGAGTACAAGTATATTCTGTAGTATCCGGAAGGTCATTTATATAAAGAAGGAACATTAAGGGCCCCAAAATACTCCCTTGAGAGACTCCGACTGTGTTAAGATTTGGTGAGGACCTGTGATTTTCTATTTCCATTTCACTGTTGATTTTAGCAGTCTTTATATGCTGCACTCTATCACTTAGATAACTACTCAACCATGAATTTGCTAGGCCTCTGATACCCATTTGCTCACATATTTCAAGTAATATTTTATGTAAGACAAAATCAAAGGCTTTGCTCATATCAAAGAAGACTGCAGTGACAGGGATTATTTTATCCATGTAGGTAAGTACCTTAGTTATTAGGGAGACTACAGCTGACGTGCTCGATTTACCTCTTTGGAGACAATATTACTAGGATTTAATTACATCAATTTTTTTCAAGAAACTCAATAAACGTAAGTACATAGCCTTTTCAAATATCTTTGACAATATAGACAAAAGAGACATAGGTCTAAGTTATCTACACTATCTATAGAAGCTTTTTTATAGAAAGGTTTTAATACAGATAGTTTTAAGGGTTCAGGAAAACTAAATTTTTCATACAAACTGAATATTTAATAACTTTGTATGAAAAAAAAATCAGGGCTAAGATTTATTTGATAGTTTCAAATTATTTCTATGAACTAGTTTATCCAAATATTTTCATTTATTATCGTAGTGTTGTCTCCACTTTGTATAGTAATCCTAATTTTCATCAACTTTCAGATAACTTTAATAGCCCCAGGAGGTTAGGTCGTTAAATAACATAATGTTTTAAGTTATCGAAATAAAAATAAGAAGAGTAAAAAAATCTTATATTTAATCATATTTTTACTTATCTTCGTGCTAATTGGATCATGAAATTGTCCACGTGCTTCAACGTGATATCAAACTTAACTTTTAGGGGCTTGCAGTAATCGAAAGCTGAGTCGCTGTCAGAGCCGCACCCTGGCGGCAAGATTCGGTAACTTCTTAACATTTCAACTAATATGGAAGTCACGGCCATCGGGGCATATTGAAAGCCTGTAACAGTAATTACACTGAGATTAGAATTGATGAATTATTATACATACACAAATTTACAACTGTTATCCCCGAAGGGTTAGTCAGAAACTAGGCAATGAGGACTGGAGAAGCAGTCCTCAACCATAGTCCAGGTTTCAACAAATTACTCAGCGTCGCAGGTGGTGAGCCCATCGCTGCTCTATGCTGTTGGATGTATGTGCAGTCTTTAGTATTTTAGTCGCCTTTTACGACACCTTTTGGAAGAGAGGGGTCGGTAGTATTCCTTTAGAAAGCCGCTATACTACACGTCACTATTTTAATTACATTATATAGGATTTTACCCACTTTAAGTTGAGAAGCTGTTTTTTCGAATAGGAACGGACCAGATATTATTTTTAAAACTATCCAGTATAATTCTGTGTGGTCTAGTGGGTAAGAACACCGATTTCAATACATCAGCAGTGTTTGATTCCAGGAGAAATGAAGTTGTATTCGACCTTATGGTAATTTGGGTTTAGTAAACTTAATTCACCTAGCTGATATCACCTAGCTGCATTAAGTCTTAAAATACCCAGGTGATTTATGTGCACCCTTAAATTATCAGGTGGATTAATAAAAGTTAATGTAAATTGTTTTATGGAATAAATAACTATGAACTATCAAGTGCATCACTGTAGTGAATGTAGTGAGTGATGAAGTATCGTCGTCAAAAATTACTATCAGAGTGTAAAGAAACATAATCAAGAAATAAAGTACCATTAATAAATGCATGTTTCATACTACGCCTATGTCGAATAATGGTGGCTTAAGTGATTGTTCATATTGTAAGAACAGTGTAAATTAATAAAAAAAAAAAAATAGTTTTTTAATTGTAACAACGAGCACTGTGCATCACACTTGCGGCTTTGGTTAACAAAATATATATATGTACGAGGCTATATCTAGATGTACTGCTTTTTAATAACTCATATTTACCAATACAGTTTCTTGGACCTCGACTAAAAGGCATGTACGCATTTGGCTGTTTAGGCCCACCGTCCAGGAATCTCTCTGGTTTGAAGATATCTGCGTCTGGTCCCCAGTATTTCTCGTTTCGATGGAGTGTCCAAATGTTTACCATAATTGTGATGTCTGGTGTCAGAGTCTTGCCTGACGCTGTGAAAGTTCTTGTTTACATATTTTTAGCATTCATTCTTGTCGTACTAAACGTTTTTTCTTTTTTGTGTCAGGTGTCATAGTTTACATTAATTAACATGATCATAAAAAATGTGTCAGATTAACAGAGCTTCGAGGCGTAAAAAATCTTTAAGTCTCATTATGTTGCAATGTAAACTATATCTTGTTGCAGCCATATAAGAATAAGAAGTTACTTGTGGAATGAGTAGTGAATATATTTATATGTAATTGAGATTGTTTCTTTAATTGCATACTTACGCAAAGTAATGGCCTTATCAACATTGCGAAGGGCAATCGGTACAGGCGGATAAAGTCTCATTGTTTCTTTGATTACCGCTTCTAAATATTTCAGATGAGGCAAATCTTTTATTGTAACCGTTCTTTTGGAATCACCGAAGTATTCTTTCAACCTATGACAACAAAATATTTAATATTCATCTTTTTATGAATATATTATCGGGGTATTTTAGGGTATTTTGAGGTAATCCGTCTTTTCACTCATATTTCTCAGTGAAATTGCCTGTTATAATGTTAGAAATATCTGTGAGGATTAAGACCCTGAATTCATCTTGTTTTGTGTAGGCTAATCAGAGAGACAAAGGACTGAGACTGGTTTGTATCAGTTAGCTCTCGCGATCAGTGAATATTTTATTACTTTGCAATGTTAGCGGATCACCTTAGTTTGGCGTAATAACACAAAATACTAGACTATTATTACAAAAGGTTTTTTTAAAAGGTTTCTACTTCATATTCTAGTGTAGTAGAAGTAGAAATAAAACCGGCTATTGAACGCGGATAAATGCTCCCAGGCAGTCAGTTGTTACTACAAGTAACAACTGACTGCCTGGCTGTTCGGTACATTATACATTTTTCATGTATTCAACACGAACACATACTTACATTATTCACGACTATTATCCCCGAAAGGTTAGTCAGAGACTAGGCAATGAGGACCGGAAAAGCAGTCCTCTGCTATTGTGCACTTTTTATTATATAGCGACTGCATATGTGACAAGTGGTGAGCCCATCGCCGCTCTATTTTGTTGGATGTAAGTGTAGTATTTAGTTCGTTAGTCGCCTTTTACGACACCCAAGGGAAAAGGGGGTGGTAGTATTTTTTTCACCTCTACGTGACACGGTTTATATAGATACTTACTCTCTGTAAACTTTTTCCTGTACATTCTGATAGTGCGACAACATGAGCGCAGTAAATGATACAGCGACACCAATAGTGTCTAAACTTGCTATCATGAGAGTTAGCAACTCTTCTTGAATCGCTTTATCAGTTAACAATGGAGCTCTATTTGAGGTATCAACCAGATATTCCATAATTGATATGAATCCCTCTGCTTTCGTTTCTAGAATAAAATAAACAGAATTGGCGTTGTGCTCAGTACTCAGTTTACTTTTGTTAAATATCACAATAATTAACATTCTCTACAGCGCCTATTCGGATTGGGCCTTGGCTGATAGTAAACTATGAAATTAAAACCCAAACAACCCAGAATTTTGAATGTAAGTCCTTAGGTTATCTAAGTCTGTCGCCATAACAACGATGTTTATAGCATTGTTGTTTTCCGACAGTTTGAGATAAGATAGCCAGTTCTTCAGTAGTTGAGGATTCCGGGTGAAGCGCACTTCCTTCGGCCTTATCGTCACTTACCATCAGGTGAGATGAAGGCCAAGCGCTTACCCGTTGTGGATAAAAAAATAAAAAAGGTAATTCATTTAAATACGTTAATTATGAAATTTTACATGAATTACATACGGATATAATATCTTACCACCTGAATTATTTAGATTTTTATATTCTTTTCTCATAGCCTCACGTTTATCGTCTATTAGCTGTAATAAAAATATTAATCTTTAAATAATTGGGTTTTAAAAGTGCTCCAAAAAAGTAGAAAAAATTTTTAGAACTTCCAGAACAGAATGTCATTTCATTCTATAAAATATAGGATCTAATATTAAACATACGAGTAGGTACTTACTAAACAGCACTTAACAGTTCGAAAATGCTTTTTTTGCCTAAATGTTTATTCTAACATTGGAGAACTCAAGGGTTTTTATAAAACATCAATAGTCTAATGCACATCTTACTGAAATTATACTTAAAAGTAATAAAAATATAAATAATATATGGTTAAATAATTTTCTCATGCACGACTGTGGCAGGTGCATTGCAAATTGCGTTATTATATTGTTAAATAATTTAAATTCGGTGGTTACATCACGGACTGAAAAGCAAATTATTTCTAACCTTATTCAGAAAGTTCCACATGTACTCCATAGAAGCCTTGAAGTCGTGGTAGCCGGACGTGAACCTGAATATGAGGTCGTTTCGAAGCCATGGCTGCAACCGGGCTGATTGTAACTGGTTTTGACGTTCGAAATTCTTTCTGAAAATGCTTATATCTAGCTGATCGTCAGCTTTAATACCGAGACCGGTTTCTGAAAAAGCATACTTTGACATTATTGGTTTTCTACCATTGTTACTGAGCCGGCAAACGAGAATCTGAGCCTTGCTACTTCGGAAAGAGTTTCATCACTGAAATCCAGACATCGATTGTATTGATTGGCATAATCAGCGCCCTTGATCTGATCACCATAACAAAAGCGGCTCACGCATTATAAATCAACAGCTTTGCCACTCCACCAAACTAATAGAACAAGAACGTACCACAAAATGAAGCCATGGAACAGGTCATGATGTGGTGGTGCAAGGGAAAGGCACCGGACCCCACTTCGGTTTCCAAGCGATCCACGAGTGTCTCAATTCGCCTCAATTGAATGGTCATGAACTGGTCCAACCTCTTCCGACTGAAGTTTTGGAGAATAATCTTGCGTCGTGGACGCCAAATTGATTCTGATTAAAATATAGAAAAACAATGTATATGTATTCCATAATAAATAATTTAAAATGCTTAATGAGAGAATACAATTTCAAGACACATAACTTAAGGTACAAGCGCCGAATGAGGCTCACTTAATTTGAAATTACTATAAATTAAATAAATAAGGGAGTTAAGGTAAAACAACTGGTTCAAATATATTAAGTGTTTATTAATAAGCACTTTTTATAAAACACTTAATTTTTATGTATCATTGCAACGAAAATAAAATATTTTTTTTAAAACATAGTTAATGGGCCTTCTTAGGAACCTAGTAGCCCAAAAAAGTCTATTTTGATATAATTAATATCTATGTAATACCAAGACTAGCAATTTTTTTTTGACAAATTAACTTAAATTTGCAGTTTTATTCAAAATTTTGTTTTTTGGGTTAAAAATTTGTCAAAAATTTAGCCATGGGCCTTCTTATGTCTATAGAAACTTGGAATGACTCTAAAACAAAAAATCAAAGCTTAAACTAATAATGGCATATATTTTGAGATCCATCTTCTTTGTTTGTAACTAAATATTACAAATAATATTCTCGAATAAGCCACAATTTTTTAAAATTTGGGCCATGTAAAGAATATTGAAAACTATTTTTTAATAAAAAGTTTTTCTTTTCGTTTTGTTTTTCCAGTTGCCAGCGCTATTTTGTTGAACACCACCCTATGGAAAAACTACGATTACAATTTATGTACTTACCTAAAATATTACATTTTTTGATATGACTCTGTAAACTGTGGTTGTAATTTAACTCAAAGGAAAGAAAACTTGAATTGTAATAGGTAGCTTTTAAAGAAATTTTGCTAGGAAAGGTTGTCTGTCTATTCAAATTTAAAAATAAAATTAAAATAAAATAAGAAATCCACTCAAATGTAGTCCAAATAAAGCTCGAGCCTTCCTTGGGGATCACATAGTAGGCCATTTTATGGTACTTTGCCGTATAACAGTAAAAATCACGTAAAAATGAAATGACACCAATAAAACATTAAAACTAACCTTGAATTATTATATATAATGTTATGTGCACTGTTAGTAATAAGATTCATCAAAGTAAACCGCAATATTACAGTATTTTGCTAGAAAAAATAAATATACTTAGGTGAGTGAGGTTATTAACGCGTGCACTGCTTTGACCCTCATTGACAACTGACAATTGTGTTAAAAATGGCCGCACGCGATTGGAGTGATGACGCCTTGCCTTTTGTTTAAAAACGCATTTACAAGGTTCCCGCAAAATTTAAAATTGTTCTTGCCACTGAAACTTATGTATTTTTAAAGTGGGCTATGATAGGAGGTGGGCTTTATTTGGCGCCTGTACCTTACATTGCAATTTTATGTTGTCTGTTTCGATGCTGAATAATTTATTATTATTCTATTCTATTTAAATTGAAATATATAAAACAAAATATAGAATTCGGAATTGATCGATGTCAACAGTCAGTAAAGGTTTTATTTTTACAGCGAACTGATGTGGTAAGAGGAAGCCAGCAGAATTTAAAATAATTTTGCAACCATGAATATGTTGCATATTGTGTATTCAATTGGTAGTAATGGAAATGTGTAGTAATATAGGGAATCCTTATGAAAATTACGATGTAATAAAAACACTTAAAGTTAGATCTGACTGTACAAATTATGTAGAATAATTATGTACAAAACATCTCAGTGTTTTGTCATTTTTTTGTTTTATTTGCAAAAATAAGTCGCCCTTTTTTATTTTGTCTGTTGATATCGTGAATATAGTCATATCTGTTTATTTGTTCACCTTACAGATTAAAAATCCAAGTCGCCTACAAGCTTAGACGAAAAAATTCACCGATATGCAGAATATAGTTAAAGAAAATCAAAATAAAATCTTTTGCAAAATATAATCATCTTTCCTTACCAGGCGAGAAGATAAGTCCATCACCCAAAAACTGTTTAATTGTATGTATTGTAGTATCTTTTTCAACAAACTTTTTCAGTACTACATCTGTGTCGACCGGATCCACCATGACTGAAAGCATAATGTTTTTGATTTGGTACTAAGCCCAATCCACCATTTATATATTAGTATTTCTATTCATTGTAATAGAAAACTCTATATTTCCTAAAACCACACAGCATTTAATTTTTATTTTCAAATTTAAAAAAATAATCACTAATAATTTCGTGTTACAAATATTTCTTTAACATTCAGTGATAGTTAATTATTGTTAGATAATTTCAAAATCTTTGAACACACTGATAAAAACATATTGTGATACTTCTCTTAACACTTTATAACCACTAATCTTGATTAGTTTAGTTATGTGGAAGGAACGATTGCGCAAAGGCGTCACAGAAAAACCTACGCGGACCAGTTAAGGGTTTTCTTAAAAAAGGCTGGTGTGTACGCAGTGACAAATCCGCCGGGCGTGCATGAAAAATTGATGGATTTGAATGAAGCGAAAGAAGTGTTGAACCTTAGCAGATGGCGATCCATAGTCTCTGCCTACCCGTATGGGAAACAGTGGGAAACAGGCGTGACTTTATGTATGTATGTATACATACAATACATACATACTTAAAATCACGACTATTATCCCCGAAGGGTTAGTCAAAGACTAGGCAATGAGACCGCAAAAGCAGTCCTCTGCCATAGTCCACTTTTCACCAAATAGCGACTGCACATGTGCTCAGCGTGATAGGTGGTGAGTCCATCGCCGCTCTATGCTGTTGGATGTATGTGCAGTCTTTACTAGGTTAGTCGCCTTTTACAACACTCAAGAGAAGAGAGGGGGTGGTAGTATATATTCTTTCACCGCTACGCGACCAGTCATTTAGCTATTGCACGAAAGTTACATGTAGACACAGCATGAACTAACACAGTTCCAAATATATGCTATGAGAAATTGTATGAACAGAAACTTACGATGGCAGTAAAACCCACCACCCGCAATGGGCCAGAGTGGTTACGGTTACGGCCCAATGTCCCTATGTAATGCTGTCCATGTAGAAGGCCTTCATCCATCAGTGGGACATTTATAGGCTTATGATCATGTCGTAACAAGTAGGACGCATTGATCGAAACTTTCATCTTTAAATATTGTGGAATTAGCGACGTAAACACGACGTAATTTCTCACACGCTGCCCAGTCCAGCTGTGTCATTCTGTTGGCCTCCTTCTCGAAGTTGTTCCTATCCATGTGCATAATTTGCCCGAGGTAGACATATTCCTAAACAGCTTCGAGACCACCGCCTTGTATTGCAATCGGTACCGGAATGACGTGTTCGGTGAACATAACCTTAACTTTGTCCAAGTTTATCCGAAGACCGTTGAGAAGAACTAGCTAAACCGTTCAGCATGAGTGGTGATAAATGTTTAGCATTATTTTAGTGATAGTCTTATAAATTAACTAGTTGTTAGGCTATCTAATGTTAATTTTCAACAGTGCAGTATTCATGTATCTGATACCAGAAACTTTTCTTTCAGGAACTATTAATAATTTAGAAAAATTACTAAATGTACTTACCCAAAACTAATCGATTCCCTAACCATATACAGGTCGATCCACCGCACTTCACGGCGTGGCGGCCAAACATATCAATTGCCGCCATACGATCTGACGATAGACATAAATTTATATTGTGGCGATACATTTGTTATTATTAAGCGTGTTTGTCAAAGTGATATTTTACTGAACCCGTAGGGATTCTGTTAACTCAACATCGTGTAACATTACGTTCATATAGGAGTAATGGGCATCACGAGCAACTAGACCCTACAAACTGCAACTCACAGCAATACAAACTCAGTGGTTGAAGATTCCGGGTGAAGCGCGCTTCCATCTTCGACCTTATCGTCACTTACCATCAGGTTCCAACTCATTCACTACCTAAAAGATGATAGAGATTACAAGCATGGCGAATCCCTAGCAGTTAGCCTTGATATCGCCAAAGCTTTCGATAGAGTGTGGCATCGTTCCCTTCTTTCCAAGTTGCCGGCCTTCGGTGTGCCGCCCCGTTTGTGCGAATGGGTTGCAGAATTTCTAGAAGGGCGGAGGATTCGTGTCCTTTGTGAGGGTAGTTCCTCCGCGTTCTACAAAGTCAATGCCGGAGTGCCGCAGGTTTCTGTGCTCTCACCTACTCTATTTCTTCTGCATATTAATGATATGTTGTCCTTGGGCAATATTCATTGTTATGCGGATGACAGTACGGTGCATGAGCGGTACTTGGGACATCCTGCGGCAAAACAAGCCGATATCATGGTGAAAAGGCAAGAACTGATTGCCAAAGTTAATCTGACTCTCGATCATGTCTCTAAGTGGGGATCCAAAAACGTGGTCGAGTTTAATGCTAGCAAAACCCAGGTTTGTGCATTCTCGTCCAAGGTAACTCCCTTCCTTACTCCTCCCTCTGTTCAGAATTTTCCTTTACCCATTTCGGTGAACCTCAGCATTCTTGGCATGGACATCGGCCAGGATCTGAATCCAAAATGCTACATCGGGAGTGCTATTTTAACTGCCTCCCGGAAGTTGGTTATTCTCAATAAGGTGAGGCGGTTTTACACTCCCAAGCAGCGCTGTTTGCTGTACAAAACTCAGGTGCGATCGAGTATGGAGTATTGTTCCCATCTATGGGACGGCTCCGCTAAATACCTCCTCGATGCACTTGATAGACTGCAAAGGCGAGCGGTACGCATTATTGGAGATGCTGAGGTTACAGCCTCCCTTGAGGACCTCCAGCTGCGTAGAGACATTGCTTCTCTCAGTGTCTTCTACCGGAACTACTACGGAGAGTGTTCTGAAGAACTTTTTGATCTTATCCCGCCCTCTCCTTTCCTCTCCCGAACTACACGTGCTGGTCTTAGGAACCACCATCATACTGTACAGACTATCAGTACTCGTACCAAAAAATTTGGCAAGTCGTTCCTCTGTAAGACCATTCGGGTTTGGAATCCTTTGCCGGCGCTTGTGTGTTTCCCAGCTCCTACAGTCCCGGGTCTTTTAAGCGGGGCGTGAAACGGTATTTATGCAGGCCGTCATGAATGGGTGCTCTCGTTATCGTGCTTATTCCACGGTGGGGAGCGCTCTCAGTATTTTGGACTGCATCTTCTGCTTACCATCAGGCAGGATGCAGTCACAATGACGATCCATTATAAAAAAAAAGAAAAGGTAAGATAAAGGCCAAGTTACAAGTAGAAGTTATGGAACACATGCAAAACAGTACTGCTGCTTGCGGCTGTAATAGATATAGGGGTTTTCATCATCCAGTGGGATTTCAACCGAATTCTACCATTAAGTAAATAATAATAATAATATTAAATTACTTTCATATGAACTAAATGAGGCTGAGTTGAGGAGGAGCTCGATGGCTACCGCGTTCGGCTTGCGATCTTGCCCGCTAAGCAACTTTCGCAATGCCGAGTCGCTGGATGGGTGACCAAATTAAAAACATCTCGAGCTCCTCCGTGCTTCGGAAGGCACGTTAAGCCGTTGGTCCCGTTTGTTGTCGTAAGATGACAGTCGTTAAAACCCACCAACCCGCATTGGGCCAGCGTGGTGGGTTATGGCCTAATAACCCCACGAGCTATTGTTCACGTGGGAGGCCTGTTCCCAGCTGTGGGACGTTTATAGGCTGATGATGATGATGATGGTGATGTACTAAACGACAGTAAAAAATTAATATAGAACTATTACGGTAATAAAAAGAGACCATTTATTAAATAGATCTACCTAGAAACAGAAACACCACACTACATCAGCACTTACCATCAGGTGTGATGGTAGTACAAGCCAACAAAACAAAACAAAACAAAAACTTATATTGTGGTAAATATAAAGGTGAAAGGACAAGCAAGAGATATTGTGGTAAATATTATGGTGAAAGGACAAGCAAGAGATATTGTGGTAAATATTAAGGTGAAAGGACAAGCAAGATATTATTTTTTATTACCTGCGCTTGTCCCTGTTAGGTACAAACCATGCCCAACAATAGGCCAGCATTTTAGATCACTTTTCAACTGGTTATACAGTTTTCTTTTATCTCGATTTCTCCACCAATTTGTTAAAACCCAAAACGTTGATGACGCAAATAATAATAATAATAACATTATGAGGCAGTACGTGTTATTAATAAATACAAGGCGCTTTGCCTAAAGCAAAGATTAGTAAACGACTGCTCATTTTTACAATTAGTAAGGTATAATTTCAAATTAAAGTCGTGGTTTTGAAAAGTAACATTAAAAGTTTTTATTTAAAAAGTGAGAATGATTATTGTAAAATCGTGATCACGATACTACTTAAAAAATTGTTTTATGAGCTGCGTGGCTTGGAAAGTAATAATGTCTCGTACATGAGTCTGAAAGCGCTCGATGTCGCAGCGGCTAGCGCGTTCGGCTTGCGATCTTGCACGCTAAGCAACTTTTGCAATGCCGGGTCGCCTGATGGTTGACCAATTAAAAAACATCTCGAGTTCCTCCGTGCTTCGGAAGGCACGTTAAGCCGATGGTCCCGGTTGTTGTCGTAAGATGGCAGTGTTAAACACACCAACCCGCATTGGGCCAGCGTGGTGGGTTATGGTCCAATATCCGTGCTATTGTCCACGTGGGAGGCCTGTGCCCAGCAGTGGGACGTTTATAGGCTGATGATGGTGATGATGGTGATGATGATGATGACATAAGTCTGTTTTTTTAACACACATACATGTACATAAGTTCACGATAATCATCATAAACAGAGACTAGGAAATGGGTACCGCAGAAGCCACCAGCCAAGTCCACTGCCATATTCCACGATTCACCAACTTAAACACAACTACAAACTACAACTGCACCTTTGCGCAGCATTATATAGGTGGTGTGCCATCACCGCTCTATGATGTTGATTTATGTGCAGTCTTTAGTCCGTTGTATGCCTTTTACGACACCCAAGGGAAGAGAGGCGGTGGTAGTATTCTTTTAAACTCCCTGTTTCAACTAGGTAAGTTTTAACTAGGTAAGGTAATATATTTATTACACAGACACTTAATATGTATTTATACATTATTTATTTTTAATTATTTATTGCTATTATACAACCTTAATTTTTCTTAATACAAAAACAATTAAGGGTGAGTTCCACCCATGAAACTGAACAACTTTCCCCAAGAAACCTATGTGCAAAAATGACAAAAAAAATTCGATCTCTCATACTACCTATTGTCGTCAGCTGATCGAACAGTTTTGTATGGAAAGTTCTAGGGGAAAGTTTTTCAGTTTCATGGGTGGAACTCACGCTTAATTATTTTTTTATTAAGAAAAATTAAGGTTGTAGGTATATTGACTTTTATTTGAATTCCATAAAAATGTTTACACCTCCGATTTGCGAGTACTTATATAAGATCTCTCCATACGACTGGTTGTCTGGAAAAAACGCTTCATAGCGATAAGACCGCCAAATTATAACTTTCTATTGTATCTATTTTCATGTTTTGTATGTATTTGTATTATGTAAACTGTTGCAATAAAATAATTACTTATCTAATCTAATCTAAAATGACACCGTACGCACACTTCGAGCTCTTTGGCGACCTCGCCTTATGTAGGACTCTTCTCTCCCTTCTTCCGCCCGCCAGAAAGAGCTCGACGGGGAGAGCGATGGCCTACCCACTAAAAAGACTAGTACCATCCCTTCTATGCCACGAGGATGGCTCGGGACCACGAACAGCAAGCACCGAGTTCCCTCCCCCGACTGGCCCCGACACATGAGTCTACCTAGCCTATTATGCTGTAAGATACTGTTATGTGTCATTAGATATTGTTAGATCAGTTTAACCCGCCATTGGTGACGTCAATTTGACTTTGATCATTGGTGACGCCGCGCCGGTCTTACGCACCGTGTTTTTCTAGAAAAGATTTGTCAAAGTAGATTAGTTATTGTTTTTTTTTTTTAATATACGTATTTTGACCATAAAACATAGATATTTCATCAATCACAGCTCGTTTATTTGACTTTAAATAATCATGAAACAATTTTACTTAACACCTTAAAAAATGTACCCAATAGTGCATAACTTTTTTAAATTTAAAAACACGCATCATTCACATTTTTATGTACTTATTACTTATGTAGTCAGTCTATTGACACTAGGAACTTATATAAAACTAACAAAAAATGACACCCTACCAACAAAAAAAAAACATTTGAAAAATTACAAAATTATTGTCAAACAGCTTCTGTGAGAAGGTATTACATACTCAAGACACAAGTATTTTTTGCACTTTGGCTAGTATATTTATTTAGTCTTGCTATTTCATCTCATTTTCATAAGACATGCTAAAACAAAGTAAAAATATAAATAAAAAAATTATACATACGAAATGTATTTTTGTGAAATATTGATAAAATTATGCAAGAAACTCACTGATCATATATAATCACGTATAATATACCTATACTACATCATTAGGTGTTGCAGAAGTGTGTCTATAAACGTCCCACTGCTGGGCACAGGCTGTCCCATATTTACAGCAGCACATGGCTAGGTTCATTTCTAGATTTAATGAAAAATAGTAAAGTAACTCCAATTTTTAAATCAGGTGATAAATTTAACGCTGTTAACTATAGACCGGTTTCAGCTCTTCCGGCACTAAGTAAAACAAAATAATACCAAAAGTAAGTATAAAATGCATATAGCCGTTGAGAAATGTGAATTATCAATAATTTACCTATGACAATTTCACTTACTTAATCGGTCGCCGGTCTCACGCACCGGGTATTCACTAAAACTCCTGAACGTGCACCTGCTTCGAGGTCGCGGGGTGAGCTGAATGTGGGGAACGCGCAACACGCCAGCTACTCGAAATTACGACAAAAAACAATGGCAGAGCAAAAAATATACGATTTTTTCAAAACACCCGCTCTCACAGATATATACGCCACCAATGGCGGGTTAAAAAAAACGCGCTTCACTCGGAATCCTCAACTACTGAGGAACTGGCTATCTTATCTCTAAACTGTCGGACCACAACAATGCTATAAACATCGTTGCTATAACGACAGTCTTAGATAAGATGGTGGTAGCTAACTAGGCGGACTGAACAGCCCTACCACCAACCAAACCAAGTACACAAAGATGGGAATACCCCCCGCTGGGAATCGAACCCGGGACCTCAGGGTCTGAGACCGGTGGCTTAGCCACTAGACCACAGAGGTGGTTAACTTTCTATAATGGTATTCAAATCCAGTGCGGGGCAGTGGTCCAACTGCTCTGTCCAACTAGTTGGACCATGGGTCTTTACTAGGGGCAGTTGTCCAACTTTGAAAATAGTTGGACCACAGCACCTTTTGAGAGTTCCGTGTACCAATTGATTTAAAAGATATCTTGCCAACCCTTAAAACCTCAAACTGCAACTTTATTCGTGTATGGTTCAGGAAATCGCATTAATTCAGCTGAATAAACGTTTTTTAAAATGTTTTTTATTTAACTATTTAGATGTCTGTCTGTACCCTCTGCCTGCAAAGTTTTTTAAACTAGGTTACTTAATCGGGTTGTAAAATTTTAAATTTGATTTTTTATAAAAACAACTAATAAGAAAAAAACCGAAAAATTATATTTGGAACCAAAAAAAATCATCGGTACTTTATTGACTGAATGTATACTCACGACTACGAGTATTAGTACCAAAGGGTTAGTCAAAGGCTAGGCAATGCGGATCAAATAAGAATAATGCACATGTGCTCAGCGTGACATGTGGTGAGCCCATCACCGCTGTTGGATGTATGTGCGGTCTTTAGCCCATCAGTCGCCTTTTACGCCTCTTTAGGGAATAGATGCGTTGGTGGTTTTTTTTTAAATTATGTGTCGCCCCTACGCTGCCTTAATTTATCAGTTGTGATCTCATAAAATGTGTGGGTAAGTACATAAAGTTAAATTTGTTAGACGTTAAAGCTAACCATACAAAACGACGACATTTAGTTACTAAAGCTTATTGTTCTGAGTATTTCAATACAAAATGATGGACGACATGATTCGATCATCTAAATACAAGATAACTTCCTAAATAGTATTTTTATAGTTTATTCGATTATAGTAAGATACGAATAAATATCGCTCCAAACGACCTCTATCGGAAAGGAACGAAACTTGTAGAGCCTGCAGCAAACGTATGAGGGCTTTTAATGAAATGAGCTTTCGCGAGGTGGTACCACTTGTACTCTAATACTTCGTACAGCAAACAATATTTTTTAAAATTATAAATGTAATTTAACAAATCTTCTAAACGTCACTTAACATAACGCATAAAAATATTTTACATGCATATAATCACAACTATTATCCCCGAAGGATTAGTCAGAGACTAGGACAGCAAAAGCAGTTCAAAGTTGTTTATTGCATTCATGTACAGTAAATTACAGGTGGTATTTATAACAAAGTAGTGCAGACATGACACCCATTAGGGTATAGCAAAGCTTATAAATAATGTTACAATGTTTTACAATACATTTTGAATTATTATTATAGAATGTTATTATTATTATTGTAAGGTAATATTTTTAGTAATTTTACTGCGGCATGTTATGAGACAAATAAATTATTTCATTATTATTATTATTATTAATTGACTAATAAGTATTATTAGTGTATGTTATTATTATTATTACATATGTAGGAAAATTAGTGAATGAATGTGTAGCGGACTTGAAATTTGTCATTGTAGAATTCAGATAAATTGTATTATGTTTTAATCGATGATAGTTCTTTTTTGTTAATTTTATTGGTGTTCTGTTCGCCTCGTAGCTCATTTGGTAGATTATTAAATATTTTTATTGCCGAGACATAAGGGCTTGAGCCATGCATTGCCATTCTACTGCTAGGTATGGCAATTTATTTTTATTGTTTATTCTTGGTGTATATCTGCTTTTTTTATTATTTTTAAATATATCTTGATTTTTCCGAACGAATTTACACATATCTAGGATGTAAATACAAGTAAGAATCAAAATTCCTAGTTGAGCAAAGTGGGGTCTGCATGAGGCCATGCTGTCGATATTGACTAGAATACGTATACACTTTTTTTGTAAGATGAATACATCGTTTATGTCCATACTATATCACCATAATATGAGGCCGTATGTAAGCCATGCGTGTGCATACGCGTAATAGGCTGTTAAAGCAGTTTTTTTATCGGTACTCAGTTTTAGGTGATACAGTGCTTATGTAAATCTGGAGAGTTTAGATTTTACTTTCTCTATGTGCATTTTCCAGTTTAGGTGCGAATCAATTTCTATGCCTAGTAATGTGCAAGTATTAACTTTTTCCAGAGTAGAATTATTTATTGATAGTTCAACAATTACCGGTGCATTTTGATGTGGTATGAATTCTATTAATTTAGTTTTAGAATAATTAACTATTAAATTGTGGTCTGATAACCAATCTGTTACATTTTCTATACTTTGCCTAAGGGTTTCCTTAAAATCAGTTGAGTGCTCATGTTTAAACAGCAGGGATACATCGTCAGCAAAAAGTACACAGGGTGTGTAGATATTTTTGGGAAAATCATAGATATATACCAAAAATATGATGCATCCCAAAACACTACCCTGTGGGATCGAGTTGTTTATTTTTGTGGTGTCTGATCGTATTTTTTTAATTTCATTTGTGTTTGGATCTTGGTAATCTATTTCAGCATATTGAGTCCTGTTTTTTAGGTATGAATCTAACCATTTGTGCGCTATTCCTCGTACTCCAGAGTCATACAGTTTTCTTAGAAGGATTTCATATTTTACACGATCACAGGCTTTGGTCATGTCCAGTAAAACACCCACAGCATACTTTTTCTCATTAATAAATGGTAATGCTTGCTGGATATATTTATAGACCTCCAGACTGGTAGATCTATTTTTCCGAAATGCATATTGGTTATCATCCAGGATACTAATTTTTTCTAGAAATAAGTACAACCGGTTTGCCATGGCTCGCACAAAAACTTTTGAAATTTTGATAGAAGCGCTATGGGCCTGTAATTGGACGGGTCCTCAGTCCTCTACCATAGTCCACTTTTCACCAAATAGCGACTGCACATGTGCTCAGCGTGACAGGTGGTGAGCCCATCGCCGCTCTATGCTGTTATATGTATGTGCAGTCTTTAGTCCGTTAGTCACCTTTTACGACATCCAAGGGAAGCGAGCGGGTGGTAGTATTCTTTCACCGCTACGCGACATAGTTAGTAAGCTTGACAGACACTTCCCTGACCCCGAATATTGCAAGTGGCGCCTCTTAGTATAAGTTAATAACTGTCTGGTACTCGTCGCGTCTCGTTTGCCACCATTGTTGATCAGTAAGTTCCTACAATTTCGTGTAGGAGGCGCTGTCCCGAGGGCCAAGGCCATGGACCAAAACCTTTAATTTTATATATTATTTTATAAATTTACATGTTTTGTTATAGTATAGGTTCATTGTCAAGGCAAGTAGCTTAGTGACACACGAAATAAATTGATAATTTGTATGGGATTTGACTTTATGTCAAACAATACATCAGTTGGAGAATGCTTATTTGGTAATTCTAAGGTGCTAAGTTATATTATATTGTTTAACATAATACTTTATTTATTCATAATTTATTCAAATACTTGTTGGCCTGACAGACGTTGTCCTTGCTAAGCCAATAACATAATGAAAACTCAACTGACAGGTAAAATATTAATGTCACGATACATAAATAATAAATAGCATAAAGTCAAGAAAATAACTTTTCTTCGACGTTATTTTTAATTTTTGTTATATTTTTTCTGACTGCAAAATTTTTTTATAATAACATAGATTTATTCAATTATAATGTTCTGTGATCGACAAGAGTTGGCATTGTACAAGTATCTGACAACTTAAAATGTACTATTGACAAACGTTAACGAATATAGGCACGGAGCGTTTCCCACTTGTCTAGTTGGGCTAGTCGCTCTATTCCATTAATTATGAAAAATCCAGTTAACTGCATGTTGGTGATATCATAAAGATCAATTTCAATCAAGTTTAATATCAAGCCTTCGACCATCGAGATGTTTGTAGCATTAGACTGATTTAAAAGATAAATTATTGCATCTCGTACCGCCACTGTCCATTGTGTTTTGTTAATACTAGGACAGGTCATGTTCTGATTATGTAACAGTAAACGCACTGCTTCATTCAAACGTCGACGGTGACTTTAGTCACCTAAAAAAAAGTAATTCGATACGTCTACGGTGACTTTAGTCACCGAGAATTAATCATACGAGTGCCCACAGCCACAGGGTGCGTACCGTAACTAAGGCCCTACTCTCTAACCGCATTCGTAACTTCGTCTGCCTGTAATTCATCGGTCAGCATCAAAAGTAGCTTAGTACTTATACGAAATTTTCAAATGATTGTTACTGTTGAAATGACCAGAATTGTCTGACATAGCTGTTGAGTCAAAAGTACATGACCATCACTATAGGTAATTACAGAGAAGTTATAATTATGAACACAAAAAATGTAATTTAATTCTGAAATGTTAAATGATGAGTACGTAAAGACACTTACACGTGACTATTAATTTTGCCACCTTGTTTTTGTTTAGTTACTTTTGATGCTGACTGTACACGGCTGTGTGTACATGTACTGCGTCAATAGCTAGTGAAAAAAACAACAGCGCACCATTGGTTATAATGTACTACCTAGTTACTAGAGAAGACGTCACAACTAGATTGTTTGCTACAGAGTCAGCTCGCTTCAACTATATTAGTCTGTGGCAGGCGCTAGACGCAACAATACGTTTGTATTCTGTGTTCTATTTTATTCAATTCAATTTAAGTGCCTTCACGTGTGCTAAGGTACTGTTTAAAACTCAGGACATACAAATAAAACCAAAGGAATCACTTTTCACTGGTAAATACGCACTAAATTATCGATTTTGATTATCGCATTTGATCAATTATTTTATCAAATCGCCGAGACATGAGCGGCGGCCATGTTTCGGCGCTTTAGGCCTTTGGTCGCGAGAAAACAATATTCTAGGAGCGGTCTAATGCTGTATGTTTGGATTTTTCAAAAAGACGATAAATTATTGTTTTAGCGCTGCAGCGCACTTTTTTATTAACTTTAAAAAAAATAGAACAAGACTTTTGCTTCTGATAGCTCCTCTAGTACGTAGTACATTATAACTCAATGCAGCGCACGTGCATTGTACGACGAATAACGGGCCAACGAAGTTTCGGATGCCTTTAGATAGTAAGCCCTCTGGTTATTATAGTATATTTAAAATATCTTAAAAAATATCCAAAAAAATATACATTGAAACTTCCGTATCAACTACAACACAAGACAATCAATCATTTTCAAGTAACTGAACACTCCGTGGAACCAGTATTCTAAGAGCCAATGCTCATTAAACACCTCATTCACCATGTTTCACCACCCCCCACCCTCGAACTCTTCCCTCCTGCCATTATTTCTCGTGTCGCTTCAGCCGCGTGCCCAGAATCTTGAAAGCATGCTTATTGAAATGCACATTTCCACTTGCCGCCCTACTAAAGCGTATTGCTTTAGCCATAGAGCTTAAAGTTGCTTGTTCGTGATTTAAGTTAAACTTGTAAGCGAGGAGTGTAGTGGCATTCGCAGTTCCTCAGGGATGAGTATAAACAAGTGGCTGAATGTGAGCCAAGGACGAATATTAAAGAAAGTTTTTCTAGAAAAGAACTTGCTGTTGGCGTCTGATGATATTTACAGTGTACTTGGAAGGGACAGCAGATTCTTGGTAGAATTTGGACCATCTACCAAGCACAACGGAACCATCTCGAAGGTTTCCTTGTTGTTAGCAACACTCCATACGTTTCCCTTTTCCTTACAAGATTGTCTAGTTCATTTTGAGGTTGGCATTGCCAAATTTTGAACTGCAGAGTAATTTTGTACCCTTGGCAATGTCTTGGCAGTATCTTAACCCCATGCTAGTTTGCTTGGAGCTAGAGAGATGTTACTGCTCGTGTGAGTTAAGTAACTTTCGCAATTCCGGCGCACTTAAGAAGTAGGTAAGCAAGTTAAAATTATGCGAACCAATCCATGCCTCGGTCACGGTTAGTGTAGTGAGGAAGCAGTCCTTTTAACTTATTAAGGGTGGATTCGACGAAACTGGAATAAGACTTACTCCGAGATAAGTCTTTACAAATTCGGCTTTGAATCTAGGTATAAGACCTAATTCCAGTTTGGTCGAATCCACCCTAAATGGCATTGGGCCAGGGTGGTAAATTATTATTGTCCGACGTCCGTATGTGCAAGTATACCGTATAAGTTATAGATATAACTAAAATAGGGTTTACGTGGATAAGATAATACTTACCACTGGGACGTTAACATGTTGATGATGAACAGAAACGGTATCTCTCGTATTTTTAATGTTATTCCATTTTTTATTTGGGTATTTTTGGATAGGGAATATCATTAGTCTATTTATTTTTTATTTATTAAAACTTTTGCAACAATATATTATATGGCGGACTTAATGCCTAAGGCATTCTCTACCAGTCAACCATAGGGTGGTGCAGAGATGACATGGTAGGTGCAATTAGCTGCGGTGACAAAAGATGTAAAAAAAAACAATAAAAATATATTTAAGCAAATAATATTTAAATATATAAACATATACATATACATAGGTGTAGGAATATACATAAATACTTTTACAATAATATAAATATACTTACATACACTAAATAATATATAAAAAGGGCGTTATCGAGATGACTCTGCTATGGTTCTATTAAAAAGTAGCATGTGGACTTTCTTTTTAAAAGCGTCACGAGTCGTAGCCATTCTGACTTCCTGAGGTAGCGCGTTCCAAAGCAGTATGGACTGAATATAAAAGGAAGAATGAACAAAGCCAGAAGAGTGGCAAGGAGAGAGAAGGAGAATATTATTGGGATGGGCAACCATTTTAACTCAGACCTATGCTGTGAGATGTGGTCGTACTTCTTCAGGTTGCAAATGAATCTGATACTGTTATTGAGCAGTCTGTCAAGCTTATCCAGCAAGACTGAATTAAGATCGTAATAACATACGTCACCATAGTCAATCATAGGAAAAATTTAAGTCTGCGCAAGCATTCCTTTTGTCTTGAACGGTAAAAAGTTCCTCAGACGATTTAAGGAGCGCAGAGTCCAAGTAACTTTTTTACAGACACTAGCAACCTGAGAATGTCAGCTGAGTGTATAATCCAGATGTAAGCCGAGATTTTTAACGGTCGTGCTAAATGGTATGACCGTACCATCAAATATTATAGGAGCAACAGAGAGGTCAAGTCACAAATAAGTAAGGTCGTTAGCAATAACGTTGACATGGTAACTGGTTATCGACCCGCCACAGACTCGCTACGGCTGAGGCTAGACATTATACAGATGTCAGGTAAAGTAATAAATCATTTCAGATAAACAAGTCTTTGTCTCCGAGTTTTTTGACCAAGATAGTCTAAATAAGACTTTAACCCACTTACCCCGACCAGGTGTTTTAACACCTCTTAAATTGATGTAAACCTACCCTTAGAACATTAAATGCTCTAAGAAACCTACCCTATCGCGTTGCATTGCATTAAAACTATTTTAACGGAACTAACACGATTTATTTTTCAGATCGCTTGTGGAGGTATTCCTCGAAGCGCTCCCATTTTGGAGCGCTCCCAACGAAGCGCTCCAAAACTATTCCTCGAAGCGCTCCTTTTAATAACTGCTAATAAAAGGAGCGCTTCACAATTAAAAATATTGAAATTTTATTCCTCGAAGCGCTCCCACGTTGAAAAATAGAGAAGAGCATGAAGTAAACGGAATATATGACATCGATGATCTTTTAAAACTCATTTGTGCATCATCACGAACACTCTAATGCGTTATGTATTTATACGATATACTCGTAATGTTTAATCACACTTTGCGGAAAAATCTACACAATAATTATAATATCGTTATTACTTTGCGTTGTGTTATCATAAATATTGTTTTAAAAATGTATGTTTTAATATTTGTATAAATGACTTAAACGTTATGGTATTGAAAGTAAGACAGAACAAAGACAGCCCCTTTACTATGACAAGTTATTCCGGTCTGATCCAGTAATCTGATCCCTTGCTGGATATTATTATTATTTAATTCCGGTCTGCCCCCTTACTCTCGAAACCGATCGCTATTGGATCGAATTGGTATTGTGAATTTTCGTACTCTTGAGTTTCGATACTAGCGATAAAATGGATTCATGTCGCGTGATATTGCGTGAACTAAATGACATTAAGTGTGACCCGACCTAGCTGCGCGGTACGGGCTTTCACCGTATGTGCGCGTCTAGGCCGATAGGGATCTCGGTTTGTAGCAGTGCGGGCTTTCACCGCATATTTGCTCACCTGGCCTCTGTCCTTAGGGACGTTTGAGTCAATCCGCGGTAGTCGTAGATCCCGTAACCGGGCGTGATTTAGTGATTGTGGGTTCATTGTATCGGTATAGACAGGTATCCTCAAGTTGGAGCAGTGCGGGCTCCACCGAGAGCTGCTCACCTGGGTTTCCCTGTCTGTAGATTAGTGGAGTGTTCTCTTACCGTAGCTGTGACCGTGCGGGCACGCCCCGCACTCGCTCGTCTGAGACCTCCGTTCCCCTGGAACTGTTCACGTAGGGCCGTTTTCCGTTTCCGTAGAAACCCCACGATCACTCTCGTCACGCCACCGTAGACGTAGCATAGTACTTATTTTCAATAAAGGGGCGTAAAAGACCCGTCCGTACGATAATTGTATACCCGTGTTTATTTGTCGCACCCCGTGGCTAACCCTTCTAACGCTGAGCTAGCTAGGAAACCTTCTAAGCCCCTCCGGTGCAAGGAAATGTAGGATTCACTCTCGCCACGAGAGTCCGGGGTTCGACTCCCCGCCAGCAATCCATTACAAGTTTTGTTGAAATTCGTACCCTGGACGCTATTTTGACAGTTAAATTTGGTATTCTGATGGTGTTTAGATTGGCTGTCAATTGACATTGTCACAATAACTAAAGTGGTACTTTATGTGTATTGAATTTACGTATTTTTCGGTAAATAGGTACTCATTTTTAAGCAGCTGTGTCGCGTAGCGGTGTAAGAACACTACCACCCCGTCTCTTTCCTTGGGTGTCGTAAAAGGCGACTAACTGACTAAAGATTATAAATGTGTGAAATGTGATAAGACTTGTTACCTACTTAAATAAATGATTTACAAGACTGCACATCTTAAATTAAAACAATGTTTTAATCTAAGCTGCACATACATCAAACAGCATAGAGCGGCGATGGGCTTACCACCTGTCACGCTGACCACATGTGCAGTCGCTATTTGAAGTGGACTATGGTAGAGGACTGCTTTTGCGGTCCTCATTGCCTAGTCTCTAAGGTCTCTAACTAATCTTTCGGGGATAATAGTCGTGATTATATGTATGTATATACGAGTATGTACCTACTTATTTGTAAGTACTATGATGGCGCGTTTGGCTCTTGCTTTTCTTATTTTAAGAAACGCTCTAAGAACCGAGCTAACATTAAGCAGAAACGTTAACGTTGCTTATTGGGGAACAGGGTGCCTCATATGATTTATAATAAATTTTAAATAAAGTTTCTTTGGTAAATTAAGTGAGGTTATATTCAGTTGATTTAGCTCTCAGTATCTTTACAAACCAAATACTCTTTTAATAAAACAATAATACTATTCAGCAACATTTATTGCCTAACACACAATTGTATACCTACTGCTTGCTTACAATTATTTAATCCAGATAAAAAAACTATACATGTCTTCATTAGCTTCATTATTTATTTATTTGCTGCTTGTTGGAGAGCATTGGCAACCTCTCGTCCGTGCCTCAAAAATATCTTGTGCTGGATGCTCTACTGCATCTGAGACGGTCCAACCACTTTCCTTACTGCCTCTACTCGTTTGCCTCATTCATCAAAACCGAACACTGAGCTTTTAGTGGTCTTTTTTTGAGCCCAATACTATAAAATAAAGGTGAACAATGAATTTTATGATATTTGATTCGATAATCCCAAATATTTTTCAAGACGTTACGAAAGTTTGAAACGTTCACTGTCACTTTAATTGACTATTGGTGGAATAAGTAAAACTTAGGTCGTCAGTCAATTACAGCAAGTGTAATATTAATCTTTACTTTCACAACAAACAAATTTATTAGATCATACATCGCAGAAAATTAATAATAATTTATTGTCCTTCATGATAGAAAGTGATGTTGTCAAATCAGAGACAGACAGACAACGCCACAGACAGACTTTTTATTTTTTAAAGCATTTCAAGGCGAAGGCAGCGCTTCATACGTCCTAAAATGTTGATGTCGCTTTAAATAATGCAATATTGTTTTGTAAATTCTGCTTAACATTGAAGGATTTATTGATATAAATGAGTTATAACTTCATTAATTAGATACAGCTATAATTTTAGATATTAAAGTGGATCTTTATTATGCATTACATTAATCGATACGTCAAATACACAAAAGATTCTCACTATCGATGACATTATTGGCAGCAAACTTCATACTTATCTTTCCGATATGAACATGATTTCGATTTCAATCTGATCCCGAATTTAAGCGCGTCAAGAGTACGCACTTATTATTGTATTGTTATTTGACGGCTTTGATATCGACATTGTTCCCGACGGGTGTAGTCGCCGAACAGTTTAGCCGTTGTGCTTCGATGTGGACTGTATGTTCTTCAATAAAACTCGGTTCTTGATTAGTGCTTCTTTATTCTTCAAGGTGGGGTCCGGAGAGCTTACAAATTCTGCTCTGACCGGCCGTGACTTAAACACATTATGGGTTGGCAACTAGCAGCCTTGTGGGACAGCTGCCGGCTCATGTGGGCAGTTTTACATTTTGCCATAACTAACTACCCACATGAACCGTCGTAATTTGTGCAGCTGTCCCTTTCGTTCGGACTTCTCTTTTTATCTTAAATTTTTTACCTACCCTACGGTATCACTCGTAATCTGGATACCCTACTTATTTATTTTCTTAATTACATTGATATTCCTAACAATAGAAACCTATAATTACGAAAGCTAATCTCTTACTTTCCTAACTTTAATTACCTTAGAGAGGCGTAAGGCCCCTGGGCACGTATACCTGGCCCTTACCTTGTCAAAACCATTACCTGTTTAATAACTTTTACCTTTTGTTAAAATGAAACGCAAAAAATTAATTATTTAGTATCAAAAAACCTTTACACATATGAGACTCACCGCCGTACTCAGAGACGTCAATTAAGTTTTAATGACAATTAAGTCTCCTGCTGTCACTTTCGTATGTATAGTGATAAATAGAGAAGGAAAGACATTTAATTGTCATTAAAACTTAATTGACGTCTCTGAGTACGGCAGTTAATCTACTTATGCAAATACACATACCTAAATTTAGCCGTATTATATCTAACTATATAATATCATAAAGTCGAGACTTCTGTCCGTAACAGGCTCCCCCCGGCGCAGCATCCGCGTAGCCTCTTCACTCCATCGGCAGGACAGCCAGTCTCGTCGTCGGTCGTCGGAACGTGCCGCCTTTGGTGCGCACCTCTACGTTGCGTACTTCTTTGTCAGGTCCAGGAAATGTCTTCGTGACGACGCCTCTAGGCCATACATTGCGGGGTAGTGTGTTATCCACAATTATGACCACGTCGCCCTCTCGTACGTTGCGTCGCTCGGAGTCGCGCGTGCCGCCGCGCGGTATGAGTAGTGGTAGATACTCGCGCAGCCAGCGTCGCCAGTACTCGTCCGCCAGCGCCTGCGCCGCCCGCCATGTGTTTCGGTCGGCGCGCTCGCACGGCCCAGTGGTAAGCAGGCCGCTCGAGCTACCCAAAAGGAAGTGATTGGGTGTCAGCGCTTCCGGGTCGTCGATGCTCACAGGGACGTGTGTTAGAGGCCGAGCGTTGACAGTGTGCTCGGCTTCGGCTAGTAGCGTCATAAGTACTTCTTCACGCGGTGACTTCTCGTTGAGCGTAGTGCGCAGCGCCGTTTTGACTGTTCTCACCAGCCGTTCCCATGCGCCGCCTTGGTGTGGCGCGCCTGGCGAAATGTAACGCCACTCTGTGCGTTGCGTTAGCGCGTATTCTCGTAGCGCTGGCTCCCATTCTTCGTATGCGGCCTTTAATTCTCGGTCCGCGCCTTTAAAATTCGTAGCGTTGTCACTATATATAACGTGGGGCCATCCCCTCCTGGCCGCCATTCGTCTTAGAGCCATAATCGCTGAGTCGGTAGATAAGCTCGCCGTAAGTTCAATATGCACAGCTCGAGTAGTGAGGCATGTGAATAGCGCCCCCCATCGTTTCTCATGGCGCCGGCCGATAGTCACAGTCATCGGGCCAAAATAATCTAGGCCACAGTTCGTAAAAGGCCGTACAAAAGCTTCCTTACGTGCTTTTGGTAAGTCGCCGTGCACCGGCGTCGTAGGTAGCGTCTTTCTCACTTTACAAAATGCACAATTGAACGCCACGGATCTCACAGCCAGCCTCAATCGTAGAACCCAGTATCGTTGCCTTATTTCGTTGACGACGCGCTCATTGTGCGAGTGGTGGGCGCGACGGTGCTCACGTTTAAGTAGCAACCGCGCATACGGGTGGCTGCCGTCCAGTATTACGGGCGTAGTAGCGGGGGCAGACACACCCGCTGCCCTTATTCGCCCTCTTGCTCGTAATACTCCGCCTTCGTCGATGAACACGTCGAGTCGTCGTAGTCTGCTGCCCGCGCGTAGTTTGCGGGATGCTTTGAGGCGGTCGATGTCGTCTGCGAAGCTCTCTCGTTGCGATTCAATGGTTAGTAGGCGCTCGGCCTCGTTGATATGTTCAATTGTCATGTTACTAGCGCGGCGGCGGCATCTCTGAGTGAATAGTAGCACGTTCGCCATCGTTCTAACTAAACGCTCGTAGGAAGAGAAGCGTTTAGCGTCTGGCACTACGCTACTATCACTCTGCCACGTGTGCGTGTGCGTCACGCAGTGTTCACTCTCCGCGCTGTGTTCGTTGTTGATGACGTCACTCGAAGGCCATTCGGTTTCGTTTTCGTATAAAAATGCCGGTCCGACAAACCACCGATCATTCTTCGTTTTCATAATCTCACTGCCGCGCGTTACGTCGTCCGCGACATTGTGAGCCGTACCCAAGTAACAAAATGTGGTCTTGTAGTGGTTCCGGAGCCAGGTCTATAACAGGCTAGTAAAAGTTTATAACCACGGAAAAGGGCCCATTTTATACGCGTACTTTTGCTAATAAAACACTCATAGTAGACTTGGCGAGCACCACTTAGACCAATAATACACTTATACTTGGACTACGCAGAACTATCTTCTCCCGTGAAGCCAACTATGAGCATCTAATAGAACCAGGCAGATTTGTAACGTACTCCGCACCTCTATTACTAGCTACTTCAAACATTTGTGAATTGATGTTTTGTTTGGCAGTTGTGAAGAAAAATAAAAAAAATAAAAGTAACTTCATCTATTTTATATAAAATGTATTAACAAGTATTTTGCACGTAATATTATACGTGCATACATGATTGCACGGCAAACGCGTATGTATTTTCGGTGAAGTATATTGTGTTTTACATCTCAATTTTTGTTCGCCTTTTGAACATGGCGTATTAACTAAGTTGTGTTTAAAAATAATATTAGTCCTAACAGCATTGTCGCGCCATATTGTGGCGAAATAGGGTTCCGCATACAAATGTCTTATGCTTAATTTTAATAACTAAGAGTTTATTATTTTTATGTTTTAGTTGTGACTTTGATCAAACTATCATGGTCATATTTTCATTTGTTTATATACATTTTTGTAATAATTTAATTAAAACCCAATGACTCAAAAGAAATCAAAATGGCCGTGAAGATGCGAGAAATATTAAAAGCAATTGTCTTCTTAAATGGACTTCACGAAGATATCTTTGGACACTAATAGTTTTAAAAGAAACCTTTTTAAAGAAATTAAGACTATAACAGCATTCGAGAGTCCACAATAATACCAAGTACACTTACTCTTAGAAGAAACCTCTGTAGAACTAATTCACTTATAATTGGCACATAATGTTGACTTATACACTCCTGTAAGGTCAAGTAACAAGTGCAAGTGGTTCTAAGTCTATAAATTACTATTACTGGCGTATGACACTTATAGCGGATTTATAATTACTTCTTGTAGGCGATTATAAGTGTAACTTACTGGAGCAAGTTTTCTTAAGTGTATTTACACCTATGCAACCCTTTTATAGGCCATCTAAGCCTTTACTGCGCCTATAATTTCGTTCTATACACGACTATAAGGCAACTTATAAGAACAGGTGTACTATAAACCCAAACGAACTCCGTGTAACCTGTTATAAGCTTGGTAGTAAAACCCGGAACCACTAAAAGAAAGGTACTAGTGCTGTAAGCCTGTAAACTGTGCACTACAGGAGAACTTTGTTACTTGGGTAGGGACCCATCGCCATTGTGACGGCATCGTCGTTTCTGTGATCTCAGTTAAGCGGTGCGCTACATAGGGGGTGTAACGCACCGTGTCGTTATTTATCCATTTCAACACTGTTTGTGAATCGGTCCAATATAAGACTCTCTCAGGTTGCCATCTTTGTTCATTCAATACTGAGCTCGCTAGTCGCGTAGCTATCAACGCCGCTTGCAACTCCATTCTCGGAATACTTTGTTGCTTTATCGGTGCCACTCTGGCCTTAGCAGCGGCGAGTGCGACTTGTATTTCGCCATTTTCACCCTTCATTCTCCAATATACTGCAACGCCGTAAGCGACTTCGCTGGCGTCACAAAAAACATGTAGTTGCTTTCTCGTCACTCCCCCCGTGTGTAGACGCCGGGGTAGACGCAGACTACGTAATGCCCTCAATCCGTTCAACCATTCATGGAACTCGCCGGCCTCGTAATCGGGTAAGACCTCGTCCCATTCTATTTTTAACCGCCATATGCCTTGTAAGATGATCTTCGCTCGTATAGTATAATAACTCAACAGTCCGAGTGGGTCAAATATTGACATAACCGCACTCAGCGCCTCTCGTTTAGTAGGAGCGCGCCTCATTTGCTTCACGTCGTCGTGCACGCGAACCATCTCGGTGTTAAACGCCAACTCGTCTGTAGCAGCGTCCCATAGTAAACCGAGCGTTCTGCCCCATTGTTGAAAACTAGCGCCGAGCTGTCGAGGTGATGTGTCACGGCTTTCTGCTGGCAGTTCACGCAACACGCACGGTCCGTTAGAGTTATAACCGGCCAGCGTGAATCCTGCCTGCGCGTGAACCTTCGCGACCTCCTTTATCGTTTCAATCGCTTCTTGCTCGGTGTCGTAGCAGTCGACGTAGTCGTCCATATAATGGTTTCTCGTAATTGCTTCGTATGCGCGCGGATACTCGGCAGCGTGCGTTTCAGCGTTCAAATCTCTCACGCTGTGCGCTAAGAAAGGTGAACTCTTAGCTCCGAATATCATTGACGTCATCTTGTAGCGTGTAGGTGGCTTCGTTCGGTCGGCGCCCCTCCATAGGAACATCTGAGCGGGTTGGTCACCTTTAAATATCTTAACTTGAAGAAACATCTCCCGGATGTCGGCCGTAATTGCGATAGCTCGTTCGCGAAATCGTAGTAGCAGGCCCGCCAGGTCGCGTAGTAAGTCGGGACCCTCCAAAAGCTCGTCATTCAGACAAACTCCGTTTGCTTCAGCGGCCGCGTCAAAGACAACTCGTAGTTTTCCGGGCTTATTTGGATTTGTTACGGCGAAGTGAGGTAAGTACCATAAATGCGGGCTCATCAAATCGCTCTCGCTACTTTCCTCGGCATAGTGTTTATCAAATAGATTCTCTATTTGATTCGTATAAGCTCGTTTGAATTCGTCAGACTTGTCCATCTTCCGTTCTATGGATTTCAATCGTCTCAATGCTGACTCGTAACTTGGCGGCAGCGTGACGTCATCACGTCGCCACGGTAATCTAACTTCGTATTTTCCGTTGACTTTCTTTGTCGTCGTTCTAAACGATTCCATGGCGCGTGCATCACTCGGGCTCACTCGCTCCTTCTTTGTTATTCCCAGTGAGTCAATTTCGAAGTGCTTCTTTACCATAGCATGGAGTTCGTTGTCGGGTAAAAGAGTGCGCGAGATCGTCGCGCATTGCGGCGTGTTTACGTATAACACCGCAGCCGTATTACTCTCCATCAGCACGCTTGACCGTGGCGCTGATCCGTGTATTACCCACCCCAGCTTTGTGAGCGATGCGATCGGTTCGTCTCGCTTGCCCTGTAGCAATCTTCGTGTGACTATGAGATGCCAATTGTCTGCCCCAATCAGTATTCGAGGCTTGACATGTCCGTAGCAGACGTTGCTGTTTGATAACTCTTTCATATGAGTGTATCTCAAACAGTCGTTGTGCACCGTCTGTCCGTTGAGTGATAAATCTTTCATCGTTCTAGCTTTAATGTCGAATTGTCGTTTATTCGTAGTTGCAATTAACTTTAAATTCACCGTCTTGGTTTCGCACGTCGTTTGTGTATTCACGCTTCGTATTTTCAAATCGTTCGCCGGCCCGTCCGCGCCTACGTAGTCCGCCAGGTCTTGGTCGATTAGCGTAACAGTCGACCCCTCGTCGAGCAAGGCGTATGTGTCGATTGACCCCTTTGGTCCCTTGATGGTAACGGGACATACTTTCAGTAACACCTTGGTAGCATCGGTCGAGTGATTAACCGACGCCACCATCTCGGTTTCGTTCGGCCTGGTGCGGTGTTCGTGTAGCAAGGCGTGGTGGGGATGGCGGCAATCATCAACTCCGCACAGATCGCGTTTATCGCATTGTAGACGACGGTGTTTCTTATTCACACAACGGAAACACACTCCGCTTTTCTTTATCCATTCCCATCGTTGTTTAACCGTCATGGTTTTAAAGCGATCACATTGCGGCACGTCATGACGTCCTCCACAACATAGACATTCTTTGTTTATGACGTCATCACTTGTTGCGTATACAGCCGTATTTTTCTTTCGCTCGATTCGTTGTTTCACGTTCGCTCGTGTTTCCGTAATAACGTTCTTTCGCGTAGGGTTGTAGCTCACGTATGCATACTGTAGGGCTCTGTCGGCTTCTCTCATGAGGAAGTGGGATAGCGTGACGATCTCAGGCTCGGCATAGCTTCCGTAGTCAATTGCGTAGTCGCACCACCTTGAGCGTAGGTGCGGTCCGAGCTTGTCCACCACTTCTCGCGTTAACATTGGATTTCGTAAGTACCCTCTGTTGTCGATATTATCGAGTATGCACACAATGTTCTGCAGTTTGATCGCGAACGTGTTCAATTCACTGGCCGTCGTGCCGGGACGCGGCAGTCTCTTAATGTCGTCCAGCGCTCGATCAATTATTACTTCTGGCCGTCCGAAGCATTGCTCGAGTGTTTTCATAACCACTTCCGGGTCCACGGCCGTATATAAAAGAGCGGACACCGCTTCCTTTGCTTCATCTTTAAGACAGCTTTTTAATCGTGCCAAGTGCTCGGCTTTGCTAAAGTTAAATTGTTTAGTCGTATCGCGCATCGCCGCTTCAAACGGCAACCATTCGGCCGGCGAGCCGCTGAATATAGGCAAATCCAGCGCCTGTCGTGGTACTGGTCGATTATGCATCATTTTCTCTAGTGTAAGTGCGAGCTTAACCATCCCCGTGTCGTCTTTGCTCGTTTGATCACGGTTCGCTGCCTCTTTCACTACGTTTTCGTTTTCAACATATGGCGAATCAGTGAGGTGGCGACCTCTGTCCATCTCACTTGCGCGCGCATCCTTTTGTCTTTGTCGCACATTTCCGACTTTATCTGTGTCGGGCTCATGCACGTTCCGACGCCGATCCAACCATTCATCCACTCTCTGTTGGGCAATATCGGCGGGTAAGCTCTCCGGTTCTAAATCCGTTTCTTCTTCAATAACGGCGATTTCGTATGCAAGTCTCTTCTTAATCATTTCGGTTTCCAATTGTAACTCTCGCCGACGTACTTCGGCGAGCCGCTCCTCCGCTTGAAGTTGCGCTTGTTTTACTCGTGAGGCGACGCTCGTTGTCGATCGTACCGACGGCGGCCCGGCTCTGGGCGCGTCGGGTGGCGGTGCGTCGTCGTTGCGTCTAACTTCCGTAGTGGCGGTGATGCCGCGTTCAGCGGTCTCTTGTTGCGGTTCATTGAGATTAGATTCGAGAGTAAGGGGGCAGGATCCCTTGACCCACTCTCTTTGACAGTTAGGTACAGTCAAAATTAAAACAGTTGTCCAAGTAAAAATTATATTTATTTTTATTTATTGTGTATGTTTACAATCATCACAGGCAATCAGGCATTTGGTCTTATTATTTTGATAAACCTTAGTACTAAAAAAATATTGATCATCTTTAAGCACTATATAAAATCATCACAAGCAGTCAGACATTGGGTTTTTTGATTTGGACAGATACCAAAATCATATACATAAGGCGACTGCTAGAAACCGCAAGAAACTACAAAGGTCAAGTGTTTTAGACATGACAAAATGACATAAAATAAATTCGTGCTTTTTATTTTACATTAAATAATTATTTATTTTATGAATCTTTGAGTAACTAATTTATTTTAAAGCAATAACATTTGAAAAAAAAGGAAAGATTTAACTATTAAATAACTATTGTTTACAACGCGCTGGCACCGGCCAGCCATTGACCCACTTGTCTGTTGAACCGTCCGCATCAGCTGGGCGATAAGTGCCTACGTTAGTCTGCAATCTTTTTTGTCATTTTTGACATGTTTAAAACACTTTAACCGACCAGCCCTTGAAGCTTCTTTCAGGTTCTAGCAGTCACCTTATATACATATAGAATATAAAATTATTTTTCATTCGAAAATTCATTCTAAGTGAAATATTTTTTTTTTTATTTAAAATCATAGTTACTCGTTTAATATTTGATTGTCTGTGATAATTATATTGTAAGTATAGTGGTTTAATTTTGGTTTTAGTTATTTTGTCAAGCAGACCAAAATATTTGATTACTTAGAATTTTTTAGTTTATTTAGGTTATTGTTTTTATTTCATTGTCCAAATAAAAATAACGAAAATCTTATTGCCTGTGATAATTATATTGTAAATATAGTGTTTTGATTTTGGTTCTAGTTATCTGATTAAACTGATAAAAAAAATTAATTAGGTATTTAGATTTTTTTTTTATTAGGTTATTATTTTTGTATAATTGTCCAAATAAAAACACAAAATATCTGATTGACTGTGATAATTATAGTAAATTTAATATTCTGTATATGTATGATTTTGGTATCTGTCCAAATCAAAAAACCCAATGTCTGACTGCTTGTGATGATTTTATATAGTGCTTAAAGATGATCAATATTTTTTTAGTACTAAGGTTTATCAAAATAATAAGACCAAATGCCTGATTGCCTGTGATGATTGTAAACATACACAATTAATAAAAATAAATATAATTTTTACTTGGACAACTGTTTTAATTTTGTCTGTACCTATCTGTCAAAGAGAGTGGGTCAAGGGATCAGACCGGAATTAAATAATAATAATATCCAGCAAGGGATCAGATTACTGGATCAGACCGGAATAACTTGTCATAATAAAAGGGCTGTCTCTGTTCTGTCTTACTTTCAATACCATAACGTTTAAGTCCTTTAAACAAATATTAAAACATACATTTTTAAAACAATATTTATGATAACACAACGCAAAGTAATAACGATATTATAATTATTGTGTAGATTTTTCCGCAAAGTGTGATTAAACATTACGAGTATATCATTTAACCACTCACCTGTCCACGACCGTATATACAAAGCTCTTCCCTATTTTTCAACGTGGGAGCGCTTCGAGGAATAAAATTTCAATATTTTTAATTGTGAAGCGCTCCTTTTATTAGCAGTTATTAAAAGGAGCGCTTCGAGGAATAGTTTTCGGGCGCTTTGTTGGGAGCGCTCCAAAACGGGAGCGCTTCGAGGAATACCTCCGCTTGTGACCACGGCCGCAGCATCGTGGCCGAAACGTGAAGCAATAAGTAGATATGTACTTACTTACAAAATAAATCGTGCTAGGTCCCGTTAAAATAGTTTTAAGATATTCTAAATCATCGCCAAAAATAAAATCTTCTTTTCAGATATTTATTTTAAACGTAGGTATTATATTGTGCGTACTTGTTGAGTACTACCACAGAATAGGTAATAGTACGTACTGCGCTATTACACCCGTATTCATAAACATTACTATGAGGTCTCACAGTGCCACAGACCACTTATCACAGTGCGCTCGGACGAACAGGGTCTCAAAAACCTATTCATAAACAGTACTTGAGTGGCCATCGGCGCTATGCGTCCCTTAAAATGAACGCATAGCTAAGGTAGCCAGGCTTGTCATACGAAACGCACTGAGAAATGTCTTACTTCGCATAGCATTTCTACTTTGCTTAGACAAGTAATGTTTGTGAATGTACTTGAGTGGCCATCGGCGCTATGCGTCCCTTAAAATGAACGCATAGCTAAGGTAGCCAGGCTTGTCATACGAAACGCACTGAGAAATGTCTTACTTCGCATAGCATTTCTACTTTGCTTAGACAAGTAATGTTTGTGAATGTACTTGAGTGGCCATCGGCGCTATGCGTCCCTTAAAATGAACGCATAGCTAAGGTAGCCAGGCTTGTCATACGAAACGCACTGAGAAATGTCTTACTTCGCATAGCATTTCTACTTTGCTTAGACAAGTAATGTTTGTGAATGTACTTGAGTGGCCATCGGCGCTATGCGTCCCTTAAAATGAACGCATAGCTAAGGTAGCCAGGCTTGTCATACGAAACGCACTGAGAAATGTCTTACTTCGCATAGCATTTCTACTTTGCTTAGACAAGTAATGTTTGTGAATACGGGTGTTAGTCAGCGTTGTAACTTTTTTTTTCACTTGAGGTTAAATTGAAAATGTAGTTTGTTTATAGCTGTTGTGAAGTTAGAATCCTGACACACTCTAATCTGACTGACTGAGTCACTTAGTAATCAATGTTTGTTCTCATAATTCTATTACGGCAGATTTTAATAAGATAGTGGTAGCTAACCAAAACGGACTTAGAAGAAGTCCTCTATATTAACTTATAATAATTATTATTATTGTTATAGTCAGCCTATTTTGCCCCACTGCAGGGCAACTCCTCCCTTCCTTCTTTCCACTTTTATCTGTCCACCGCCACAGTGGGGGTATAAGGGGCTCCAAACTACATCTCTCGGAACCCAAGCCAACCTCCCCTGCTCGTGGTGTACCCTGCTGACAAACAAACGAGGCACTGGCGATCCACCAACCCGACCTGACCAGCGCGGTGGATTAAGGCCCAAACCCCTTCCTTCGTAAAACTTGTAGTTAAGTTATCTTAAAATTATAATTATCAACGTATTATCAAAGATTATTATCAAATACTTATCATAGATTGAAAAATCCAAAACGGAAATACCCGCACAAACTTCACTTCGTAATACTTTACACAATACACGTGTACACTAGCTTAGGTTCAAAACACAGTCTTGTAGAACAAAAGTGCAAAGACCAGTTTCTTGTAGAACAAGAGTACGTTGACCCAGTTGACATGCGCCTAATACTTACCAGGTACAGACGTCATGTTCTTGGACGCTTTTCTCCTCCCCCAAGACACGGTCAACCCAAGCCGAGGTCTAATACACAACAGGAATTCAATAGTCATTAAGAGGCCTACTTCATATCCAATGTGATTTTTTGCGTAAAATGCTCATTTTCGCATTTTGTAGTAATTTTGCAGTTGTATTTATCGTTTTTATCGAAATAGGATAATAAATTTGTGTATAATATTACAAATCTCCATTCTGTGAGCATAAGACGAATTCGGACGGACGGCGCATCGCATTTTGTAGTAATTTTGCAGTTGTACTTATCGTTTTTATCGAAATAGGATAATAAATTCATTATAAAATCTTTATTCCTCATGAAGTAATAATTACTCTGGTATAAATTTTGCTCAATAATATTATCGTAGATAGGAGAAATTCACAGTTAACTTATAGCGATTTTCAAAGTTTTTTGGTTTAGAATAAGATTTTTTTCCTATATAAAATCAATGATATCTAAAAATTTTGAGGCCGCTACGCACTATTCGACTATATAAGAGATAACATTATATTTTTTTTATTTCACTTGTTTAGAACAGTAGTTCAATCAATGAGCTTAAAAAAGTGCTTTCGCGCATATTATGAAAATCTTTCTCGGCAATTTTGGGTTTAATTAAAAATTTAAGCGAAATTTACAAAAAGCGAGACCGTTACGCACTATTCCAATAGCTATTTTACACTATCCAGTAAGACATAATTGTTAATGTATTTTTGTTTCTCAGATCCATAACGCCAAAATTGGCCATTTTACGCAAAAATCACAGTCGAGATGTAATAGGCCTCTGAACATTGGAATTTCAATTGTTAGTAACTTTTAGGAGTATTCGTGCCAGACAAGATGATAGAGACACCATCAAATTATCGGCTCATTATCCGCTCATTCACTCAATCTACACTAGGGCCAACTTCGATAAAGAATGTTTATTCACAATTCAGTGTGCATATTTAATTGTGTTGTTTGGATTTTTGCAGTGTTGAGAGAGATTAACTAACATTATTATTTAAGGATTGTGACCTGTGTCTGAATACATACATACATACATATAATCACGACTATTATCCCCGAAGGGTTAGTCAGAGACTAGGCAATGAGGACAGCAAAAGCAGTTTTCTACCATAGTCCACTTTTTACCAAATGGCGACTGCCCATGTGCTGCTGTGATGAGTCCATCGCCGCTCTATGCTGTTTAAAGTATGTGCATACTTTAGTCCGTTATTCGCCTTTTACGACACCCAAGGGAAGAGAGGGTCTGGTAATATTCTTTCACCGCTACGCAACACGGTGACACTGGTTGACAGACACACTATATTTGCAGAAATAATTAATTGCAATATTTTACAAACATTCTTCTGGTTGTCTGGTAGAGATCGCTTAAAGCGATAAGACCGCCAAATTGTGACTCTATTTCATTTTTATCGTAATGTTTATTGTAATAATAATTGTGTTCTATTTTTATGTTTGTTTTTAAGTTCTATGTAAATCTTTGTGGTGTTGCAATTAAAGAGTTATCTATCTATCTATCTTATCTATCTATCTTCTTCGACGAATTTGGTTCTAGTATAGTCGGGGACACGTTGGAAACCGTTGGAAACCGTTCGGTTTCTACGGCTTGATGAAAGTGAAGTTTCTCGTCGCCTCTAAAATCCGGCTACGCTCAAGGATAATGCCACAGAAGAGCATGTACTCCTAAGAAAATGGTACGTATTATAAAAAAAACTAGGGCTAAGTACTAGGGCTACTACTTAAATGATAATAATATACATCGGTTGGCACCATGTCCATGGTTGCAAGTGACTAATGTGCATGGATTAAATAAGGTTGATGACCTTTTTGCGGACTGTTTGGGACGCCTTTATGACAGAGCCCGCACCTTTGTAAGCATGATGCTTTGTGACCGTGCATCTTCCCATTATCATTAATTCTGACCATTTACTGTGACATAGTTTAGTTTTTCATTTGTTAAAAGATTGTGTTTTTAATTCAGTTGACATGATGTATGTAACTAATTTTAAGTTTATTTATATGATTGTGTAATTTATTTTATTGACATTTTTAATTCTGATCTAACAATTTGCTGTGACATAGTTTAACTTATTTATTTTTTATTAAATTTTAGTTATAATTTAGTTGACATGTTTGTATTTATAAGTTTATTTTTATGATTCTCTAATCTGACATTCACGTTTTGAATGTGACTTAATATATTTTTATTTTAATAATGTGTAATAATCTTTAATAAGATAATGTATTGAATAACGTTTATAATCTTTTGGCATGTGTACATAACAATTTATCTTGTAAGCGCTTTGGTTTGATCTGTAAGCTTACTAGACTTGTGTTGAAATAAATAAATAAAGGTTGCACGAAGCAATTATTGATTTTGTAGATGTTATTCTGCCAATCCTATCTGGTAATTTATGATGGCTTTACCCACGAAGCCATAGGCGGCAAGCAGTAATCCCTTTCCAAAAAAAGGCCTATTACTTACGCGAGCGTATTAAGGACAAGCCTTGGATATTTAGTGCAGAAGCGAGGCAATAAAGACTGTTCGCGGTCCAGAATCCCACAGGTTACAATTGCTATTCGGAATGCTGATAAATAAACGAAAAAACGCTTTTGCAGCTCATGGGATAACACTGGATGAGAAATGGCAGAAAATTTGCTACTAAACAAGAACACTACAATTATTTAATTATATTTTTATTATGTAATTGTATTTAATTTAATTTATGCTATAATATTATAGAAGTTTTTTGAAGACATTTCTTATTTGTTTGTAAAATAGAAAATCGTATCGTTGCAAAGTCTCCCGGCAACGACGATGTAGATTTCGTTGAAAGCAGATTTCGATTAAAGAAAGAATAGATAAAATGGGATTCCTTTTTTCGACTAATTATTTTTGTCCTAATTTAATTCGGCATAACGTGTTAGGCATATCTTTTGTTATCATAATATTTTGACATAATTGTTTTTTGGCATACTATTTCAGTAAGCATAAATATGGTTTAGGCTAATGTTTTTGCCCTAATTTTGATTTGCATAAGGTTTTAAGGCCTATTGTTTATTCATCTTATAGTTATTACGCATAAAGATAGTCTGGTAGATTAGACAAGACAGAAGGTGGGGTTATAAATTTAAAATCCGCTTTAATTTGGATTGGTTTTTATCCGGATTTGACTTTGCATCATTTTTTATTTTGTTGATAGAAAAAGGTAGGTATTAGGTATATCAAATATAACTTGGGTACCATAGTGTGAAAGTAGGTTAGGGTGCGGCAGGGGTGGCCCTTGGGCCACCCCTAAGCCGCCAACATGTTTATTTTAAATACGAAAAGTATTTTATTAAATACAAACACACAATTTCCAAAACTTACTTTTTTCCTATATAATTATTATGCCTATCAAAATTATGCTTAAATGTCATTATGCGTAAGCAAATTTAGGTTTTAGAATAGTATGCTTAACAATTATTATGCTTTATGAAGTTATGCTTAAAAAAATGTGCGTAAAAGGTTATGCCTAATTAATATTGTGCGTAACTATTATTAGGATAAGTAAAAGTATGGTTCAGTTATGACATAAAATTTTATGCAAAATAATAGCGAACCAAAAAAAAATATATAAGTGGTACCTGTGTGTTTTAATTATTTACGCAGAAAATTTGTAATGTTCTTCTTAAATTTTTCTATTAATGGAAACGTATTTCGCAAAATATCTACGTTGCTTTTAACGGAGTATAATGTTAACTACTTGGTATAAGCATTCTAAATGCGAATGAAAGGTTTAAAAATGAAAAAAAATGTTTATGTTTTGAGTGCTGGCAGCTCATGAATAGAATACTACCAACTGATCTCTTCCCTTGGGTATCGTAACAGGCGACTAACGGACCAAAGACTGCACATACATCCAACAGCATAGAGCGGCGATGGGCTCACCACCTATCACGCTGAGCACATGTGCAGTTGTTGTATGTTGAAACGTGGACTGTGGCAGTGCGCTTCCTTTGCGGTCCTCATTTCCTGGTCTCTGACTAACCCTTCGAGGATAATAGTCCTGACTTTATGTTTGTATGTTTTGATATTATTTACCGATATTATACACAATTATTTTATACGTTACTAATATGTTTTGGTGTACTCAGTCAGCTTTTAGGGAAATAATGTGATTACCTTGTATCAATTACGGTTGCCTACATAACACATAATATGCCTCGCCCTGAAAATAGACGTGTATTCGGTGTATTGGTAATAAAATTATGCTTTCACATCGACAAACATTATTTATGTTGGTGGGTAGATTATTTTTAGGCAATGCTGTTCACTGACAATACTTGGCATGTCACAATTGGGTAGGAGCTGAGTATTATGAACAAAATTAAGATGATTCGTGTTGCCCTTTATTTTTTATTTATTTGGAACAACAAACACTTATAAAATGCAGCTTACTTAGCTTATAGCTGTGGGTTAAATCGCGTCTGTAGGTTTCCCTTAACCGTTGAACTAGTACCAACAGCATTAAATACTTTTTATTGGTTTTGGTGATAAATAATGGTGGCATGCATATTGCCACTACCGGTTAAAGACTTTAAGACCCTATACGTGACTCCTGGGTGGTGGTAAATGAGTGACACTGTCTGAGTAGTAGAGCCACGCTGCGTTGCAGCACGAGATGGGCCGGCTCGTCCGAGGTAAAACCAGCACTTGTTACTCTTGTGTTTAGTGCGGTAAGTGAAAGTCCCGGAAGTCCCTCTTTCATCCATCCTCCACAATTTCTTCTTATTCCTCAAAAGTCCTAGTACTTCCTCAAGACGACTCCTTTCGTTTTTGCCCATGGGCGGCGGTGTTAACTCCTCATCAGATGACACGCCTACTTGTTTGCCTCCTATTCGCATAAATTTAAGGTATAGGAGGCCCATCCCCCCCCCCCCCCCTCTCACAATTCCTATTCCTTCCTTAAAGGACGGCAACGCGCCTGCGATTCCTCTGGTTATGCGGGTGTCCATGGGCGGCGGTGATTACTCTCCATCAGATGACCCACCCGCTCGTTTGCCCCCTTCTTTTATATAAAAAAAATCATTAATACTGATGCTAACCAATTTGTGGAGATCGTCTAAACTAAAACTAAACGCTCTTCCAAAGGTTTCCGCTCACATGCAAAGTAAGTGTATAAACGCAAAACTAAATTACTAGGCTAGTGCGAACAAGGTTTTATATTTTAGGGTAACCCAGTTATACGTTACTTAGCTACTTTATGATTTTTTTTTATTTCAGAAGGAGGCAAACAAGCAGGTGGGTCACCTGATGGAGAGTAATCACCGCCGCCCATGGACACCCGCAAAACCAGAGGCATCGCAGGCGCGTTGCCGTCCTTTAAAGAAGGAATAGGGTTAAGGAAGGAATAGGAATTGTGAGAGGGGGGGGGGGGGGGGATGGGCCTCCGGAACCCTCACCGGCCGGACGAAACACAACAGCACCAAGTGCCATTATTTCACGCCGGATATTCGTGAGAGGGTGGTATTACGCTGGGCGAGCCGGCCCAATGCGTGCTGCAACGCAGCGTGGCTCTACCACTCAAAGTTAAAAATAAATCAATTGATAGGCAAGATTATAATAAAATTGAAGTCGGTAGCCGACCTCACTAAAAGTTAACCATCCAATCATTATAAATTTTGATAATAACATGACAACAACCAGCTAATGGGATTGATTGGCGATCGGCAATTATTAAATATGAAGGATACTGTAGACCCGTAACACTGATGTTTAAGGGTTCAAACCACACGCATTGGCACAAACAATGCCGCCCGTCGTGTTGTTATCATTCCACTCGAGGCCGTGTTGTCCGTTAGTTTATTTTCAAACGCTGAAAACAAACATTAACGTTGGGTCGAGTACTGATTACTCGTTGTTGTTAAAAGTCAGTTAAAAAAATATTTCTGACGGCAACGGCAATACATTTTAGATTTCTATGTACACTTAATAGAAATGTTTGCTCAGTTTATTTTGATTCATCTTAGTATTAAGAATTAGCAAAATGTTGAATCGTAGATTCAAAAATATTAGGTCCTTACACATGAAATTAGCGTTTTGTCGTACTTTTCCTAACGGAATTCCAATTTAAATTTTATACAGCTATTTATTCATGCTTTTGTGTTTTGAAAACCGTTATTTATTTGTTTTTTCCTCTTTTGGTTTTTTCAGTTCACAAAATGGAAAACTTGAAATATCGCGTTATTTACGAGTACGAGTTCCATCGTAGCACCAGTGCTGCAGAAACGGCTCAAAGGATTAATGATGGGTATGGCGGCGGTATCGCAAAAGAAAACACAGTGCGGTTTTGGTTCCAACGTCTTCGTTCTGGAAATTTCGACCTGCAGAACAAGCCCCGTGGACGGCCGGAGATCAAAGTTGATAACGAAGAATTTAAGGCTATTGTGGGAGTTAGCGGCAGGCTGCGGTGTTAGTGATAAAACTGTTTTAATCCACTTAAGCAAATTGGGAAGGTGAAAAAGCTTGAAAGGTGGGTACCTCATGAATTGAGTGCAGCAAACCGACAAACGCGCGTCGACTGCTGAGTTACTTTACTCAACCGGCACAACAATGAAGGGATTTTAAATCGAATCATTACCTGTCATGAAAAGTGTATCCTGTACGATAATTGGAAACGCTCATCGCAATAGCTGAAACCTGGCGAACCAGCTAAATACTGCACCAAGCAAAAATTGACTCAAAAAAAATTACTTGTGAGCATTTGGTGGACTAGTGCTGGTGTCTTTCACTACAGCTTTCTTAAATCTGGCCAGATAATTGCGGCAATGTCTATTGTCAGCAACTGCAAACCATGATTGAAAAGCTAGCTGCTAAACAACCGAGGCTGATCAATCGCTCTAGGCTACTGCTGCTTCAGGACAACGCTAGACTACACAATGCACATTAAACGGCTACCAAGTCAAAGGGAGCTTCAATTGGAAAATCTAAGACATTCACCGTATTCCTGGACCTTGCTCCAACAGATTACCATTTTTTTCAAAATTTGGATAACTTCTTGCAAGGGAATAAATTCAACTCCGATGGGGCAGTCCAAAGCGCCTTCAAAGATTTTATTGATTCCCGTCCGAATGGTTTTTTTAGTAAAGGAATCAATGAACTACCTATGAAAAAAAAAGTACATACTTTCATTAAATTAATATATTATATTTTAAAAAAATCGACTTTATGTTGCTCCCTTACAAAACGGCAATTTCAAATGTAAGTAAGGACCTAATTTAAGTGCAACTATTATTTGGTGAAACGTAGACTGAGGTGTGGTGTTGGAGGAGGATGCTCGGGGTCTCTTGGACCGAGTTCCGAACAAATGCCTCCATCCTTGATGAGCTTGGCATAAAAGAGCGCCTATCCACCCAAGTGCGCAGGCGGATTTTGAAAATCTTTGGGCATGTTAGTCGGTGTAGAAACGACTCCATAGAACGTCTTGTCGTGCAAGGGCAATTCGTGGACACAAGACCACGAGGGAGATCCCCAATGAGATGGACGGACCAAGTGAAGGCTGCGGTGGGCGCTCCCGTGCACGAATGTGCCCGATTAACGACCAGCAGGCAGAGGTGGCGGGATGTCATGCGGCGGGCACTGTCTGCTGCCCAACCTAGCGGAACGTGATAACGACCACTCTGGCAAGAGTGAAGCGACTAAGAAAAGAGACTGAGGTAGTGAACTGCTTTTGCGGTAATCATTGCCTAGTCTCTGACTATCCCTCTCTAGGGATATTAGTCGTAGTGTAAACGTACATACGTACGTATGTATCGGAGCAATATTTGCTCTTAACAATTACTGCATTTCGAAGGGAATGATGTTAGCATTACAGATGTATCATTATTTTGCATGTACAACTCCGCAGATTAGAGTTATAGAGGATTCACGCGAGTTGCTTATCTCGATGCCTTGTTCTGCTTTTACACTATTTCTTAGTTATTTGTGTAGTTACAAGAATTTCAAACTTATTTTTTATTGATCTAGATTAAATTCTGTATTCAGGGGTATAATTTAACATAAAATGTCGTGAGAAAATAACTATTTAGAAAGAAAAGCCGGCACAAAATATTCTACAATGCATGGAGCAAAGAGAATGAATGAATGGATGACAATCGTATTGACAAATGACATAATAAGACCTGACATGACATTTCAATAATCGATTTTAAAAATCGATTTAAATTAATAATTTACTTTTCTTTTTGTATTTATTATCATGATTATTAATTCAGATAGTCTACAAAATACAAGAACTAACGTATTGGTATATTTATTATTTTGAACTAAATACTGTTTCATCAAGTATTTGCAGTTAGGCAAAAGTATATCGATTTGTTACAGACTAGATGTGTGTTTACAAAGTATGTTTAAGTGTTATTTTTGAATATCCGTTTTTATCTTGGTTTTGCGGAGTGTTACAGGTTTATTTAAAAACCAATAATAATACAATAAGAAGACCTTATTTTCTATACCATTTTTATTTCTGTAACGAACAACTCATTGTGGCCCAAAATTACCTATCTCCTTTAGATTTAACCGTGTCGCGTGGCGGTGAAAGAATACTACCACCCCCTCTCTTCCCTTGGGTGTCGTAAAAGGCGACTAACGGACTAAAGTCTGCACATATATCCAACAGCATAGAGCTGCTATAGGCTCACCACCGGTCACGCTGAGCACATGTGCAGTATCTATTTGGTGAAAAGTGGGCTCTGGTAGAGGACTGCTTTTGCTGTCCTCATTGCCTAGTCTCTGAGTAACCCTTCGGGGATAACAGTCGTGATTATAAGTTTGTAACTTAGATTTTTAAATTACACAGTGTTTGTTTATGGCGTTAAGCGATTAGGCAATAAGTGCTACATTTAAAATGATGCGTTACATTCCAGTTTGTGCACCAAGCCCTGGCTATCAACCAGGACTGTTTTGTTTGTTCATTATGCGCGGGTCACAATGGATGTATTTGCCGCCGCGGACGTTCGTCTGTTATGACTCCATTATATTGCTTTGGCAAAATAGAACGGCATAGTCATAGCCATAACATTTATTACTTCACGTTGAACATAAACTTTTCAAACCTAGTGTAGTTTTCGGTACGTGAGCATTGCAATAGTATTTGTGAATGATGTAATTAAGTTTTTATAGTATGTTTGATAAAACAGTAATTGTATTTAATATGGACCCTGGTGTACTTAATGTCCTAATATTATTACAAAATATATTGTTTCTCAAAGACTAATTGGTCAAAATATTTGTGTTATTTGTCTATGAGGGATACTTCTGTTGCTAAATAATCAGTGACTGTTCTCAGAATATCACGAAGAAAAATTAAGATTCTCTCCTATTAAGATCCTTATACGAGTCACGTTTCTAAGATATTGACGACATTACGATGATATTTAATTTTACTGACGTTCATGATAATCACGTAGAAGAAGAAGACTACACACTAACACGAAAATTCACACTTACTCAACATGCGTATATTTTATTGCATAAGATAAGCAATTGTACAAAAACTAAAATGTCCAATAACCACAATACTGCCAGATACATAATTAGGTCATACGTTAATTATGTTTGACTAAAATGAAACATAAATACAAATTAAAAAAAAGACAACAACCTTGTAAATGACAAAATTTGGTCATAACTAACGAGGCTAGATTTAGAACAACCGATTACCAATTTACGAAATGAAGGTCAAAATATAACTCTATTGAGAATCGAGCCTGGGTCTTAATCAAAGACGCCACCGATGGTCTTACCACATGACCACAGGTGCGGAAGGCCAAGCTTAAGAGGAACAAGGTTGCTCTCTGTTACCGAACACAAAAGAATTGTGAATTCCATTACTTTATAATTGGAAAAGAAGAAATAGAGAAATAAAAAAATTCGGTACAATAAAAGTTATGAAGATAACGGTTATTACATTCTTGGTAGACCCACTCAATACCCAAAACATCTGATCGCGTTTCTAAAACAAAAGAACAGCAGTCGCTACGAAATTTCAAACACGGGTTTAGCGAAAATTAAAAAAGCGTTCGTGGCGCCTCGCTTGCCCGAAGTTTCCTTGTTTAAAATTCACCCGGGGCGGTTAACAGATCCACCGCGGCCGCCCCCGTAAACAACTCTTCTATATTTTATCGTTTAAACAGATTTGCGTGCCTTGCCCGCTAACGGCTTTCAATATTAACGGCCGAATCAAAGTTCATCGTTTCTATTATTCAAATAATCGTTCGATCTAGGGATCGTGCTAGTACAAACATTACCCACAATTTGTTGAGACTCTGTATAATTTGATTCGGTGATACATTTACTTTGGAACTTTGGAGACCATGTTTAACGGGGTTTAATAACGCAAAGTTCCTAAAAAACGATCTCGAATTACGTGAAACTCTTGTCCCTTTCCCCCCCCCCCCCCCCCCGGCCGCCCCCCAAGAGCTCGACGGGGGAGGTCAAATTGTTTATAACTCTCGTTCTAGTAGGTACTAGAACTACCACCCCTTGTCTGCTTCGGGATTATGACAACAAATACATAGTTCTTTCCATCAGTCATGTTTAAAGTAGGTACCACGCTCTAGAGATGTTGACAATGATGATGTAACTTGACTGTGAGTCGTGATTGAAAAGTATAAATCACTCATGAACACATATCTTTAGACACGACAGGAACACTTTAATCTTACTAATAACTTCCCAGGTAGCATATTAAACTGATGTGATACTACTGTCAGACCAACTTGCTTTTGATTAAACATACCTTTCCAAGAACTTCATTGGCCATAGAGATGACTGAATTAATAAAACCCGCAGACGAGATGTGTGATGAATGGCGTCGGTTGTTCTCAGCGTTAACATAACACCGGTGTGGGGCCACGAAACAGTACAGAAGAAATTTAGCTGTCTGTGCAACCCTACAGTCAATCAGTTCGTGAATACGACTAGGTACTCTCTTAGCTACCTACACTCTGGATTCCTGAGGACGGACGACTGTTAATAGTCAGTCGGGAGGGACGATCATGTCTGGCAGCAGTAAGAAGAAATAGCTGAAAAAAATACACACCAATGTACAATGTAGTACATAAAATGCTATAGCTGCCTTTTTCTAAGATTTATTTACACTCATGCATTCAAAATACATGCTCGTCGGTGTAGGTTACTCTTGAGTAAACCTTTTGCTGGAACTTTTCCGATCTGATCGGAGTACGTTCGCCTAGTTTTTCCTTTACAACTGTCTCATTCACTCTCACTTCGTGCTCAAAAATAAAAATAAATGTATTTCGTAAGCGGTTGCCCGCTGTTCCTGTGGCCTTATTAGCTGACAGCAAGTCAGGTGAGCCAAGAGATACGCCGCTAGTTCCGGATCGCTACACAATGTGTTTCACGCGTCGCTCTGGGAACACTATACTCCCATCTCTCGTCAGTAAGCCTTTATGTGCTAAGTAGATTTGCTTCAGCTCTACCACAAAATCGTGCCGAGCGAGATTATTACAAAATGATTGACTAGTTTTGCTTGATATTGTAGAGCATTGTTAGTGGCCAGCATGGTGAGGTATGACTCTATTTGTTTCCCATGACTATCAATGTGTCAATGTAAAACAAGTTCGATGGCGCAGCTTGTTTATGTTGAGCGATTAACTTAATACCAGATGGGTGATCAAATTGAAAATCTCTAGCTGCTCTTAGCTTGGTAATGCCGTTGGTCCCGGTTGATGTGGTAAGCCATCTTTAAAACCCCCATGACCATGAGTGTTGTTTATGACCCGATCTTCCATGTGCAATGTGTCCGATGTGGCATGACCTGAGCATAGAATGGAGACTTTTCACGACCCCATTGAACCCATCAGGATTTTAAATGTCTCTATATATATATCTAGCTTTTGTTTTTATCTGGATTATCCTTACTGGTCGAAAAGTAGAGAATGCCACAGGGCATAAGACTTATGTTGTATATTTGCAATAAAGAGTAATTATAAAAAATATAGACAATTACAGCGATTCAGATTAAACAATAACCGTATAACTAACACAAAAGGAATTAATAGACGCGTCACGAAAACGACATGACATTAAAATAGTCGTGCCTCATCCAAAGTTCGTCGTGTGAAATGAATCGTTGATTAGCCATAAAACGTTTCGCCTGTAAATTGAAATGGGATTACAATTTGCTAGTCACGTAGCTATATTTTGCACGAAATTTTCTGTTGCCGAGTCCCCCAAGGTGACAATTTACCTAATTTACTTCGACTTAATTAATTCAAAACACGTGGACGATTCTATAAAAAAAATTTGAAGATGCTTTTGACATCTTTATGAGTTGACGTAAAACGAAAAACACTAATTAACAATACGCAAAATTAGCTTACCATAACAACATTTTGGTCTTGCAGTGACGGTATAATAGTCGACGCTACATAAAGATATTACTTATGGTGATTTTAAATTATCACACATTGTATTTTCGACGCGAAACGATAATATCACGTTAGCGAAATGCACAATTTCAGAAAGGCCAATTAACGAGCTTAATGAAAAGAATGAATTGAAAGTCTATCGGGCGAGCTCTTAACGAAACCAAGGTTCTAAATAAATAGTTGCCTTTATGCTTTTATAGAGATACATTTTTTGCATGCATTGATGCATTTCCTTTACCTACATTGACTATAATTAGTTTTAAATGTTTAGTGAATCTTTGTTAGCAATTCATATTAATGAAATAAACAAAGAAAATTGATATAATTCAATACTGAACAAGCAAGAGAACATTCTGATCGAATGTTGTAACGAACATCGTGTAAATGTCGCCGACACAAAGGCAGCGCCCATCGCAGCGCCACCCGTAGACAATGCGGATGGTTCCTCCAATTTAACTTTCCGCTCACTACAAGCAAAAGTTGAAACAAAATTTAATAACGAGTAAAGTTACAAAAGGAACCTCGAGCACATTTATTGACGGGTCTTTGTTTTTTATTATATTTTCAATGGTTCAAGCTCTGTGCTGTTCTTTTCCTACGATAGGTGTCGTACTTACATAATATGCAAATCATCATTGCTAAGAAAAGGATTTTCCACAAGGACAACAGAAAATGGTTAGATTGGGTCATTACTTTTTTATTTTAATAACATACAATGTGATAGCTAATTGCATTTACATTTTCTATTCTAATCTTGTTGCTATCCGACAATTAGCTGTTCGCCGATATACCTTGTTAGAGAAGGTACTACGGTCGGAACGCCAGTGTGTGCGTCAGTGCTTCTCGAGCACATATTGTGACCAAATTAAAATCAAATTTAATGCCACTACTTTTATACCCAGCAGGTCCTGCCAGTCCTAGACTAGCAGTAGCGCCATACCGATCCTAAAAGAATTCCGGCAAAAATGTAACCTGCTCGTTACACTTGTAACCTTCCATTTGTTGCGGTGCACAATCGTTGCGACATTCACAGGTGGTGACCAAAAATCATGTACCGCCAGAGTAACTACTACCAGAGTAAACACCAATCTAAATGTCTGGGTTAAATTCCTTTACATTTTACCGAAGTAAACCAAACTTAAATAAACTGTGCATTATTACACCGTAGTGTTGCACATATGGTGAACGATAGTGTAATGCTAAAAATTAAACCGCTTGATTTTCAAAGAGTGATACTAAATGACACACAACTAAATTTGTACGTAAAATAACTCAGAATAACTAAAGCATAGGAGTGCTATGACATTTGAGTGGGCAGTCCTTATGGTCACCATTCGAGTTACATTTGAATAGGTCGCTTTTGAATTTTTTGAAATTACATAGAATAATAAGTAAAGCATAGAAGTGCAAATGAGACTCGTATAGTTGTCCTATTTTTTCAAATAGGCCATAAATATTGAAAGAAAAGAGACAAAATAATTTGCCATAACGTCAAATGTCGGGCGAAAAAAAACCGGTCACCATTTATGATACCGAATTCCAAAGCGACCTATACAAATGTAATTCGAATGGTGACCAACTCCGTTTGGTCGACTCAAATCTCATAGCACTCCTTCTATGCTCTAAATATTATTCTAAGGTAAAATAATATAAAGTAACAATGTCAGTCAGATTAGTTATATTAGTTATAGTTAATTTAGGAATAAAGTGCAATTTCACTATCGGCCTTTAGACAACTATTCAACTATCAATTTTGCATTAAGTACCAAACTCTTATTATTAATTTTTGCAACAAAACTTAATTAATATTAAATAGAAGTAAATTAATGATTTTAAGGAAGACATTAAATAAAAACTTAACCATTGATTTATTTCCCTTGAATCTTAAACAGCATCATCGCAGACTATGACAGAGCCGCATAAAGGCTCTTTTCAGTGCTTGTGGAAGCGCTGAGACGTTTTGATATCTTAGTCGCTGCAGCCAAGGCAGCATTGAGGGGGCAATCGGGAGGATCGATACTAGATGAGGATATTAAGTAGCTCAGATTAGTTGTAATTCTAAGAGTATCTAGAACTGTAAGTATGTACACTGAAAAAAGAGTTGAATAACAAGTTTTAAAAAAATTGGGTAACAAAAGCAAACGTCAGGAAAATGAAAAACCATGTAATATATTATAGTATATATAGTAAATTAAAAGCGAGTTTTGATCCGTATTTCATTTCAATGTGTAATGTAGTTTACTCGCGTAGACCTTTGAAAACAATAGGTTATCCCGGGGCGCCTTAGACCACCCAGGCAAACACTGTTTAACTCAACTAACTTTTAACCGCTTCTGTGGTCTAGTGGTTAAGCCACCGGTTTCAGACCCAGAGATCTTTGTGTACTCGGTTTGGTTGGTGGTAGGGTTGTTAAGTCCGGCTGGCTAGCTACTACCATCTTATCTAAGTCTGTCGCCATAACAACAATGTTTATAGCTTTGTTGTGTTCCGACAGTTTGAGATAAGATAGCCAGTTCCTCAGTGGTTGAGGATTCGGGGTGAAGCGCACTTCCACCTTCGGCCTTATCGTCACTTACCATCAGGTGAGATGAAGGCCAAGCGCTTACCCGTTGCCAAATAAAAAAATAAAAACAAAACTAGAAAATAGAAAAAATAGAAAATACTAAATATAAGTGTGTTCGGTTTTTTCACGATGAGACTAAGAAGACGAATAAAGAGGAAAGCTTAAATAATCCTAAAAAGCCAAGATTCGCTGTGGACGTTCACTACACCATCTTCTCTGTGGATATATAGGATATGTATAGGATCATTATTGACTCCATTCTTGTACTTCTTGTATCTAGTATCTACTATAGTCACTATAATATTAATAAAAAAATTATTTCAAAATCACAAGCTCCATTCAAAAATCTGATCCCATCCAATTCTCATATCGTGACTCAATCGTATTTGGTGATAAGCGCGTCGTTTTGAAAGCATTGGTGTCATAGATTTAATATTGAAGCAAAGCGTTGGGATCGCACTACCCGGCCTGAATTATTCATATCACCTGCGGGTTGATTTAAAAAATCTATATTTGCACCTCTATTTACTGCGCGATCATCGCGTGATGCTTTGTGTTTGTAAGTTTCGATATTGTAAATATACATGTATTTAGATGATGCTTCATTTATTATTTTAACTTATTTCTACTAATTTAATAAAGAGGAAATATTTGATTGTTTGTTTTTATTGAATAGGCTCAGAAACTACTAGACCGATTTAAAAATTCTTTCACCGTTGGGAAGCTACACTATCTCCGGGTGACATAGGCTATGTTATATTTAAAAAAAAATTAGGGATTCTTACCAAAACTCAAATAAAATCCTTAAATCGCGTGCGCTAAGAAAACAATTGATGATAGAATAAAGTAATTTACTATGGCTTTGCAGTACACACCATTATCTACAAAAAATGTCGCGATAGCAATGTCTAACTATTTTAGTTAAGTCACAATAAAGTGTTCTTGAGAGGGGAGTCATTTTGAAAATTCGTCACGGGGTACGGGGTCCACGCGAACGACGGCGCCGGCGGTCTGCTGGTTACTTATAATTATGTCTTTGTCTGAGGTAAATATATAACACAATTGGGAATTTTTATACTATAGCATGTATAAACTTGCCCCATGAGTGATCCATAAATTTTCTGAACTAAGGGTATAAAAGTGTATTAGGAGAATATAGCCAGGCGTTAAAACTTTTGTAGTAGTGATCCGATTATATTTTATCACGTGTATACGAAAAGAGTAAGAGTGAGCTCGCTGGGTCTGTGCCCAGCAGTGGGACGTTCGTAGGCTGATGATGATGATACGAAAAGAGTAGCTTTATATAAGGCGACTGCTAGAAACCGCAAGAAACTTCAAGGGCTGGTCAGGTCAAGTGTTATAGATATGACAAAAATTACAAAAAATAAATTCTAGCTTTTTATTTTTTATTAAATATTCATTTTATGAATTTTAATTTGATAGTCTTTGAGTATCTAATTTATTTTAAAGCAATAACATAAGAAATAAAATAAAATGAAAGAATTAACTATTAAATAACGATTATTTACATCGCGCGGGCAGCGGCCGGACGTTGACCCACCCGTCTGTTGACCCGTCCGCGTCAGCTGGGCGATAAGTACCTACGTTAGTCTGCAATCCTTTTTGTCATTTTTGTCATGTTTAAAATACTTGACCTGACCAGCCCTTGAAGTTTCTTGCAGTTTCTAGCAGTCACCTTATATATAAAAAATAACATGGCACCCGAAAACGTCAAGTTTTCTAGACAATGACAATGATTTACCTTTAGGAGTACAAAAGCCTATCTGTGCTTATCTCTAAAAATATGTTTTTTCCATCAGACCACAGTGGCAGGGTACTATTAAAGTACGTAGCTAGTTTGATAGACAATACGCACGAAACTGTAATGTAATAAATCTAAATGATTTTACTACAAAACCACGACCTCACATTGTGTACCTATTTCAAAGTCAAGTTCAAAATTCCTTCTTCATTTTAGCCAATATTTGAGGTCTCTCAAAGTTAACCCGCCGTCCCTCTATCGATGATCAGAATTAGCAACTGAACTTTTGTACTTACTTGTAAAATACCTATTCAAAACATCGGCACATTGGACTACGAATCAACCACCCTTGACAATTTGCTTGTATCATTTACAGCTTCCTACCAAGTGGCTAATGCCATGATTTTCTCAAATATGCTAAAGCTGAAGGCATCAGGGGCCAGAGGGGAAATATCTGGCGGCGACTGGCGCCAATTTAGGTCGCTAGTTAATTACCTGCCATTCAAACCTACAGAGAGTACAAGTATAACTTTACATTTGCATATAGTGCAGAGTGATGGCAGACGTTTCCAATTGAAAGATTCTGTGGAATAATAATTATGTTTTCACCTCACAACCTCGGAAACAATCTGCTTGTCATTAGAAATGTGAGTGCAAAAGTGCATTTTATTCGCTAGCGTGGAAAGAGTTTTTAAAATTCGAACCTTTCTATTCCATACTTTTCTATACCGCAAGTCCACTGAAAATGCATTAAATACTTAATTCATGTCAGTGCGCCAACCTCATTTCTTTGAATAATCGCACTGGCCAGCCACAGGCGGCAGCACTGGTCTGAATGAAAAAAAATGTACTTTGGTACTATCAATATTATCAATTGTAGTAATTTTAATTTTAATTTGTAAAATGAACGATAAACGATAATTTAATAACTAATGCTGTACTCTTGTACCTAGCGTTTTCCTCGCTGTAGTGAGGTGGAAAATTATGTGTTTCACTCGGCAGCAAAGTTATTTTGAATCTTGTACATTTGAAACCCTCGCTACGCTCAGGATTCTACTTATATTTGAACCACTCGCTTCGCTTGGGGTTCAATCCTAGAATCCTTCGCTTGCTCAGGTTTCAATATAAGTACTCGCACCAAAAACCAAACAAATAACTATTGTTTCATTGTCATTATCATCGGCCAATAAACGTCCCACTGCTAGGCATAGGCCTCCCAGACGGACATCAGCACATAAGGAGAGGCCATAACCCACTATGCTGGCCTAATGGGGGTTGTTGGGTTTAAACAACTGCCGTCTTTTTATAACAACCGCTTCCATCGGCTTTACGGGCTTTTTTTATGGAATGAGTAAGATTACTTTTAATATAATATATTATATAATGTCTAAAACTAACCCTTGCGTTACATTCCTTTAACCGATGTAGGTACATTTGTACGATTACCAAGAAACTTCTTTATTCTGGGCCAACAGTTGGGTATATATTTCTTACTTACTATATCAAAAAGAAATGCATATGTCCCTCTGTTTATTGGCTTAACCATGGTTATGCATCAAAACTTTTCGGAAACATACTTTTTCTGATGCCCTAAAATTATTTTTGATCACCATTTTATCAAAATTTTTGGCTCATCTGTGCATCAGCTATATTCGCCGTCGTTACGCAAATACGCTGCCAATTTAGCTTATATCTACATTTTCGTACCACGTCCTAAAGTAACTCCGTGAAGCCAATTTCAAGTGAGCACTATCTGACCGAAATTCGTTTCGTTTATCTTCAAATTACATAAAAGAGTTCTACCGAGAGAGTCTGAAGTATCTCCGAGCCTACAAATTTAATCAGGGGGAAAATTGTTGGATAAGAGCCTCTCACTAAAGGGTCAGATTATAAATTAAGAAATATTTTTGGAACATCTCTTTTGAGAATACAGCTGGGGGACATCTTTTATGTAAAGATATTTTATTTCATGTTATACTATAACATTTCATTTTATGTTTTATCTTGAATTTAAAATGAGTTAGACGTTAATCGTATAAAGCATAATTACATACATACATATACAAATCATTACGACTATTATCCCCGAAGGGTTAGTCAGAGACCAGGCAATGAGGACATCAAAAGCAGTCCTCTACCATAGCCCACTTTTCAACCAAATAACGACTGCACATGTGCTCAGCGTGACAGGTGATAAGCCCATCGCCGCTCTATGCTGTTGGATGTATGTCTATCTTTAGTCCGTTAGTCGCCTTTTACGATACTCAAGGGAAAAGAGGGTTGGTACTATTCTCTCACTGCTTCACGACACGGTTAATATAATAAAATTATACTAATACTAGCGACCGCCTGCGACTTTGTCTGCATAAATACCCGTACGAGGGGCGTTCAAAATATTCTCGGTATTGATACGTTACAACCTCTTTTATATATATATTTGTTACTGGCCGCTAAGATTCATCCATTGACATTAAAAAAAAGTAAAATTGGAACCGAGATGTTCTTTTGTTTTTCTGCAATTGCCGTACAAACATGAATACCATGAGCGAATTAACAATTTTAACGAAATTAGAGCACCGATCCGTCATAAAATTCTTGACAAAACAGGGTAAAAATCAAAAAACCATAAAAGAGGAAATGGATTGTGTTTACCGTGAGTCTGCTCCTTCTTTATCTACTATTCAAAAATGGTCAAGCGAATTTAAGCGTGGAAGGGAGAGTATTGAAGATGACCCTAGACCTGGCCGGCCTGTAGTGGCTACCTCACAAGAAAATATTGATAAAGTGGAAAAACTTATATTGGAAGACGGCCGAGTGAAGGTAAAATCTATAGCTCAAGTAACCAATCTCTCTATTGGTACCGTACATGACATTATACATGACCATCTTAATATGTCAAAAGTAAGTGCAAGATGGGTTCCGCGAATGCTGACGCTTCTTCAAAAGGATATGCGTGTGGCTTGCTGTTCAGATTTTATCGACCTGTGTGGTGAAAATCCCGATGAGGTGCTGCAAAAAATAGTTACTGGAGATGAAACCTGGGTTCATCATTATGACCCAGAGAGCAAACAGGAGTCCATGCAGTGGCACATTAAGGGTTCAGCTCATCCCAAGAAGTTCAAGGTAATCCCGTCAGCTGGCAAGGTCATGGCCACAATATTTTGGGATTGTGAAGGAGTTTTGCTTATCGATTATAAAGAAAAAGGTGTAAATATCACAGGGCAGTACTACGCTAACGTTATACGTCAATTAAGAGATGCGATCAAAGAAAAGAGGCGAGGAAAGTTAACCAAAGGTGTTCTGCTTCTCCATGACAACGCCCCTGTCCATACTGCTCATATTGCCAAGGCAGCTATTGTTGAATGTGGGTTTGAAACTGTTACTCATCCACCCTATAGTCCGGACTTAGCCCCAAGCGACTTCTTTTTGTTCCCCAATCTTAAAAAGGATCTGCGTGGAAATAAATTTTCTGACGATGAAGCGTTGAAGACGGCCGTGGAGGAGCATTTTTACACCAAAGATAAAAAATATTTTTATGAGGGATTAAAAAAAATAATTGATCGATCTTATAAGTGTATGAACATAGGGGGGGAGTATATTGAAAAATAAAAATATCAAACTTTTCGTACTTGTTTGTTTTTATCCACATACCGAGAATATTTTGAACGCCCCTCGTATCTCATGATCCCGGGGGAGTTTTAGCTACTCCATTCTTATCTTGCCTACGTCATGAAACTTGAATGCGAAATATCAGGACTCCAGCGGTTAGGGCTGTGCAATATTGATCGTGCTTCAGTCAAGACTTCGCTTTGATCTGTTCTTTGACCGCGGTGATTGCTTATGGTGACCCTGGACCACCCTGAGGTCACGTGAAAAGTACAGAAGTATTAAGTGGATACAGTCCGGGTTGGAGTGATTTCATTATGGAAACGAGCGTCAACGCACCTGCAATTCCTTTGGTTTTGCGGGTGTCCATGGGCGGCAGTGGGCATTGCTTTCCATCACCTGACCCACCTGCTTCTTCATAACTGAAAAAAGCTTTGAGTAACAAAATATATTTAAAGTAGTACTTATCTAGAGTTCCGATGTATGGAAGCAGGTGGTCCATAGATACATAAGTAAATGAAATATATTTGTTAGCTTACAAAGTTTGGCTAATCGTCTGTTAGCTCTACTAGTTTTTTTTATTTTTTTTATTGTGTGATAGGCTTGCATTTGGCTACTATCCCACCTGATGGTAAGTGATGATTAGGCCTACGGTGGAACATGCTTGCCTAGAAGTAACCTGTTCACTCGTGATTTGAAGACCCCAATATTGTACCTTATAGTAAACACCGACTCTGGCAGGGAGTTCCACAGCTTTGCTGTACGAATGATGAAAGTAGACGCAAAGCGCTTCGTACGTAGGTATATGCGGAATCTCCACAGTGAATCTATGACGTCGCTCAGTTTGTCTGGTTGTCCTATGGTAGAAAGGGGATGGAAGAAAAGTTAATGTGTTAAAGTGTTTTGTAAATTACTTTTTTTTAGTGTAAACGAGTAGGTTTAATTAAAGTGTATTTACACTAAAGTTATCATAGTACTGAAACATTAATTGACACCGAAATGAAATCGCGACCGCAAAAACAAAAAGCTGCGCAACAGAAAAAAGGGATTTTCGCAAACGACACGTCACAATCGGATGACAAACGATCTCTGAAGTCGGTGACGCGACGTGAGGCGTCACTCCTTCCTAGAAGAAATAATTAAGTCATTTTATTACTGGCAACATATCTGGGGTAGGGGTTAATTAATCACGACATAAACAATTATGTGGCGGTTAAAATAACAACGAAAGACCTTTTTATGGCAAAATCATCTTTCGTTAGCGTCTTCGTTCTTTGGTTGTATGGCCGAGCTACAGCACTTAATCTTCTTAAACCCTTTAAATGAAGAATGGGCGTTTTTGTATGAAACCCGTCCCACCCCTTATAAGTTCCCACATGGTAAGTTTCGAAATAAAAGTGTATTTTGTTGTAAGGACAGCAAATATGAACGAGCGAATGAATGAATGGAAAAAAAGAATAAAAAGGGAAAATTAAAAAAAAATTATAAATGAGGCCTCATTTTTATTTTTTTTATTTTATACGACTCAAATATCAAAGGAATTTGCGAGGGAGGAGTTTAAATTTACGAAAAAATCTTGACTTCTATTTTATATTATCATTTCTTATTTTAATTTTTTTCTTCTCAATAACTTTTTTCTTCAATACCTGACAGATTTGCTGTCATACAATAAAATGCTTCACTTTTCAAGTACTTTTATTTGATGCATAGATGTAAGTGTTACAAGGAGGGGGGACGTTTTGCCCATTCTTCTTTGGGCAGTTACCTTCTCAGATTAACATAGTAGGCCAACATAGTACTGTAACCAAATGTATCCAAATGCTATTCTCCGAATTCGGATTGAGGCCTCCATAGCAGTAGGACAGTCATAGGCATGATAGATAGAGTTGATACTAGACATTTCGGTGCTTCGGAAAGCAATTAAAGCCGTTGGCCCTAGTAGTTGCGTCTTCCATGTAGAAGGGTTATGCCAACAGTGGGATGTTTATAGGTTAATGATGACGATGACTAAAATTTACAAAAGTGACTGAACTCAACAGTAGCTAAGTTTTTGAGCCACCCAACCGAGAAGTAATATTTATTTATTGCTATAAATATGGGTAAAGCAATATCTAACTGAGATGGGGATTTGCTCATTTTGAAATATAAGTCGTACCTAGACTAGTGGCTCCGTTCAAAGTTGATACTGAGACACTTCGCTGGGATCCCATGAATAGTTGATCAGTCGATACGAACCACTCAAAAACTTGCGCTACTCCGGCGTCGGCGGACCAACTCATTGGTTACGTGTTCTTACAAGATTTCATATAAAGTTATATTGAAAACTTCAAATTTAGGTACTAAAGTGTGTAAGATGAATGGTCTGGTTCTAAAGTTTGTAACAGTTTAAAGTTTCGTAGGTATATAATTTTAGCAGTCGCCATATTAATTTGTCAAATAGTTTGACGTTCGCTTCGAATCGTTGTTGGAATACAAAGTATCTATTACAAAATTTGGACTATTTGAAATTGACTTAAGGCGTTTACGGCGAAGCCGATACTTAAGATATTATTAGGAGCTAGTGGTTTTTACTTTCACGTTATGCGCTAATGTTATTTTGTAAATTACAGATTAACAACAATAATAATTGAGGTATGGTAAGTCCAAATAGTTTATTTTTCTCTAATTGAAACGTTTACTGAGTTAAATCTATAACAAGTAAAAGGTTTTAATAGTGTTGGTTACGAAACGTATTAAGCGCAGATCCAATCATAACAATTACACAGTTACTGTGCCCGAGAAGTTCAATTTGAATCTATTACTGTATCGGGAAAACTTCTGCCGATCGTCGAAACGTCTTTAGATGTAAGCACCTTACTCTAAAAAGCAGATAACGATAGTGACTCCAGTACAGCATTAAATATTTTTATTGGATTTCCATCCTATTACAACTGAAGAAGGTTCAAATTGAGGTGGCCTCTATATTGCCATTACCAGCTAAAGGGTTGAAGTTTAATAAATTGGAAAGCCTCGGTGGTCAATTCAAGCCCTCGGTTCGATATTCCGACGTCCCGGGTTTAATTCTTAGGTCAGGCAAAGTTTGCTTCCGATTTTTCGATGCACAACCCGGCTCTGTGATCAGCACCAACTAGCATTTATAAAACTATCATTTGTAGTGATCACTGCATCCATTTGTATCGATCACTGCATCCATTTGTAGCGATCACTATCAATTCATCACTATAATGTATTCATCAAATGATGGAGGTTTTGCCCTGTAGTGGGATAGTATGCAAGATATACTGTACTTTTCTTATATGTATTAGACAACGCCTAGATATCCTACAAAAGAAATTGGCCTGAACACTAGCTTAGGATAGACATAAGTGGAAAGAGAAAAGGGAGATCTTTGCCCTTCCATGGGAAAATTGTTTCCATAAATAGAATAGCAATAAATATGTATTTCAAAAGGAAAACGTGAGTAATTAAGACGACATTTCGAAAGACAATTATTCTTAGATGTTAACCTCAATGCCACGCTTGAAGAATAGTATGATATACTTATGAATATTTCCCCTTAGTCATGACTACAGGTAATATACGTGCTGCATAAATCAAAAGCGAAGAATGTCTAGTAAGCATGTTATTGTTATTGTTTTGCTGTTCCATAGTAATATTTCTATATATTGTCTTGTATAATCGTACATGCTTCAAAAGCAGGCTTAGTAGGTAAAGTGTTTAGTAGTCGAATAAGTAGGTAGTTGTGATAGTCGATATATTCGAATTAAATAGTATAGGTACTTATACACTTTTAAACTTTGGCGTTCTGTTATTCATAGTCGTAGGTATCGAAATATCTTAAAATATAATTGGTTTGGTTTACCATTTACTCTTATGACTATGAATTAACGCTTATTTAATTAATTCGATATGTATGAAATAGAAAAAAGCTTTTAAAACAACACAAACCAGATGTACAAACACTTTTTAGGTGACAGAGTGTAAAAATTAAAAAATATATTTATACCTACAAGCTAACGTAATATATTTCTACATTCTTAACTAAGGCTATAAATTCTTGAAAAATACAAAGTAATCATTGTAAAACCGATGAAAATACATAAATTAACCTAGAATAAGTTTTCAATTTGTTATTATAATAAAAATAAAACAAATTGATAATTATTCTAAGTTAATTTATGTTTTTTTAATCGGTTTTGTACCATTCTATTAATTTGCCATTCTATGTTTTATAATTATTAGTTTTTAATTGAATATAGTTTTAGATTTGGGAAACTTTAACATGGACGCTTATTATTAATCGTGTTTTATACACATTTTTTGGATAGGACTTTAGCTTTTATACAATTAATCATGCTTTTTTATTAATTTTTAATATCAATCTATTTGTGTACCTAATAAATAAATAAATAAATTAAAACATCCAAATTTGGCAAAAAGATACAAAGCCGGATCACTAATGTTTAACCAAAACACTGTTAACAAATTTTTACTTTACAACCAACGTTTCATATGAATGAAACATTTGCGGAACAAGTTGTTATTCAAATGAGCAGTCATTTGAATAACAACTTGTTCCGCAAATGTTTCATTTTTTAAACAATTACTTGACAAACGTTCATTTGGTAAATCTTTCCCTATACAAATCTTTTGGATTATATTTGATTATTAATATATTTTTCATTTAACATTTCGATTCTTATAGCAAATTTACATTTTTATTTTTATTTTATTTATTTATTTTATTCCTTCAAAAGCTTGTACAATGGTTCTTAACAACAATTTGTAGTTACTTAAATAGATTACTAACATTAATTATATATTATACAAAATATGTTTTTTTATTAATTTAGTTTGACAAGTTTTCCTTCCTTTATTACTTTTAGTATGCCCAGGTGGAGGTCGGGGAGCCTGCAGCCCCCCTCCGTTATTTGTCAAAGTCTAATCTAACCTAACCCACAGAAATATGACTTTAAATAATACTTTGTCAACCAAAATTAAAACAAAATTAAATAATCTTGTCAAATAATACGTTGTAAAATGAAAGTTAGTCAAGTAATTGTTTTTCAACCAAATTGATTGACAGACGTTTCGTTGTCTAAGGATGAAAATATGACAAATCATATTTTTGTCAATGGTTGGTTGTAAAATGAAAATTTGTCATTGTAATTGTTGATGAAATGGAGGGATCCCTACAAAACCTTAATGAAATACTAAATTATGATAATGTGTTCAATAACCGGTGCGTTTGTTACTCACATAAGTCATGTTTTAATGGCAATTGCAATTATTTGAATTGGTGACTACATTTTGTTTGCTAGTCGCTGTCCCCAGACGGTTTGGAGTTTAAACTCTTCTTGATTTATGCCGCTCCGGACACTCCCATGCGGTTACGATTTCACATTTTGGTGTAATGTGTACCTTTGAATTTAGATTGCACTAACTGGACAGTATCGCGTCGCCATTTTTTATGTATATTTCCAATTAGAAGCAAATAATGTTTGCTTTTAAATATAACATAATATTACATACTTACATACATAAAATCACGACTATTATTCCCGAAGTGTTAGTCACAGACTAGGCAATGAGTACCGCAAAAGTAGTCCTCTGCCGTAGTCCACTTTTCACCAAATAGCGACTGCACATGTGCTCAGCGTGACAGGTGGTGAGCCCATCGCCGTTCTAGTCTGTTAGTCGTCTTTTACGACGCCCAAGAGAAGAGAGGAGGTGGTAAGTAGTATTCTTTTACCGTGTGGCGAGTAATCCACTTGGATGTGGCGTTCCCCATCATGCCATCTTCTTGCGTTTACATTAAAACTTATATTGTACATTCATAATCCTTGCACTTCACTCATGTCATCTTTGTTGAATGTATTTTGATAGCTTTCCTTTCATTTTTCGATGTAAATTTAAAATGCGGCAAACATTGTTACTTCGTTAACGAACAGATCAAAAAAGGAAACAAAGATGACATGAGTGAAGTGCAAGAAGTATGAATGTACAATATGAGTTTTAATGTAAACGCAAGAAGATGGTATGATGGGGAACGCCACATCCGAGTGGATTACTCGCCACATCCAAGTGGATTACTCGCCACAACCGCTACGCCACACGGTTACCCCTAAACCGATAAGTATGTATGAAACGGGCGTGATGTGTATATGTATTTATATTTGTTAGTGCCAGGGGGGCGCAGTAACATGCGACGTAATTAGGGTTGTGGACCCAGAACGACCGGTTTGGTTAGGGCTAAGGAAGAAGTAGGTACTCACGGGAAGGTGTCCGGAACGCAGAAACCTGGAGGCGAGCTGGCGGAGGGCAGCGATGCAGGCGGTTTCTTACGCACAGCACACAGTTCTTTCACCTAATCACAGGCACTATCTTCAGAGAGTCACTATCAATAAGGTCACAGAGTCACTATATATAAGCAGTCCACGACAATATCAGGGCGCGTATATCTGTGGGCGTCTCGCGGTCGCTAGCAGACAGACTCACGCGGGCGCGCGTCCGGTTTCACCTGCCGCGCGCCAACTTCGCGATACAACGCTAGATGGCGCTAGGCGTATCTTAATACGCTTATAGCAAGACGTCTCGCCCGTGGCGAGTACATCCTCCGGGGCCCAGGGTGGGCTCATCCAGAGGGAGCCTGGCAATCTTGAACACAGGCCTCCGGAGGTGTCCATTGGCGGTGTCCAGGTCCACCACCCTCACGACGCCATCCTTCCCAGGCAGGGTGCGAGTAAGGCGCCCCAGTCTCCATTGAAGGGCAGGCAGGTTGTCCTCCTTGATGAGGACGAGCTCGCCAACTCGGGGAGGGGAGGATGGGGAACCCTAGGAGGGCCAGCAGCCTAGTGTTGAGGAGCACTAGGCTGCATTGCACGGCCCTCCTCCCGTTTGGGAGCAGCCTGAACCTACCAGGCTGCTCCCTGTGGAGCAGGGGACCCTGGTAAAGCTGGGTCCGTAGCGTTGCAGCGTTTCGCGGGGCGTATCAGCACGGTACCGCGGCGCCGCGCCGCGCTAGGAAGGAAAGTGTCGGTTGTTTTACCAGGTCGGGCCCGTATGTCCTTACTCACCCGTTTCCTCTACGGAGGGGCGGGTGGGGACATATGGGTTCCAGCCCTGGACAGTGCATAGGGTGTCTCACGTTCCTCTCGAGGCCTCATGCCAGTGCAGAGAAGCATTTTCTCCGACTAAAACAAAGAAAAAAGGGGAGGATGGGGGACAACCATTTGGAGCGGGTTTGGAGTGTGTGGAGGTAAGACTGGGTCCACAGCGTCCAGAAGCGCTGGGAAAGGGCCTGTACCATCTGGAATCGCTTACGTGTAAAGATCGGCCTATCTTCCACGGATAGTTCAGGAAGGGCCGTTAGTGGGCGGCCTATAATGAAATGTCCAGCTGTAAGCGGCTCAAAGTCTGAAGGATCAGACGAAAGTGGGCAGAGAGGTCTAGAGTTAAGGACAGCTTCGATTCGTGCTAAAAGTGTAGAGAATTCCTCGAATGTGAGGTGCTGTTCGCCAATTACGCGATATAAAAGTTGCTTAGTTGATTTTATGTTGATATCATGTAACGCACCGAACCATGGTCCCTTAGGGACGTTCAATAACCAAGTAATGTGCTGACCAGCAAGCTTGTGCGCAATCGTGTCATTATTCGAGGCAAGAAAGTTTTGTACTTCAATGAGCTGATTTCTAGCGCCTACATAATTTGTAACGCAGTCCGAGCGGATGAGAACCGGGGCACCGCGGCGTGCTATAAAACGCTGTAATGCCGCGAGGAACGCTTCCGTGCTGAGGTCCGAGATCGGTTCCAAATGAACCGCCTTAGTGAAGAGGCACACGAATATACAAAAGTACGCTTTTAAGAGTTTAACATTACGTAGGGTACTAGATTTAACGAGGAATGGGCCGGCAAAATCGGTCGTGACTTGACTAAATACTGGCTGAGGCGTAACTCTATCGGCTGGCAGGTCGGCCATGAAGGGCGCTTGCGGCTGGGCCCGGCATCGAAAGCATCTAATGCATTTAAAGACTCGGTGTCTAATAATACGGCGCGCGGACAATATCCAAAATTGTTGGCGTAGGATAGCGTGTAAGGTGTCAGCGCCAGGGTGGCAGCGTATTTTGTGGTAGTGGTCAATGATGAGGTCTACAAGTGGGCTAGAGCTGGGAAGTATGAGCGGATGCTGCGCGTCATATCGGATAGACGCATGGGACAGTCATCCACTAACTCTAAGGAGGTCATCTTTAATGAGAGGTGACAGCCGCTGAAGTCTGACGGAGCAGATTTTGCCAGTTTGAAGGCGGTGGATGTCCTCTGCAAACTCATTGTGCTGAACACTGCGCACCCAGTAAAGTAGGGCCTCTCTTCGTTCACTGACGTACAAGGGGCCTGAGCGTCGCGAATCTGGGTGGTGTCTGCAGTTGTGCAGAAAGCATTTTAGACAAGCTGTCACTCCGACGAGCTTGTCTAGTGAACTGAACTGAGTGAGCAGGTCAAAGTCAAGACCGGGCACTGTGACCAGTGACGGGATGTGTTTGGGCTTAAGGCCGGGCAGGGCGTGATGGCCCAGAGCTAAGGGCATCGCAGGCCAAGACTCACAAGGCTGTCTTGGCCACGTGGGAGACCACCATAGGTCGTGAGCTGACAGGGATTGCGCAGACATCCCTCTGCTTGCGCAATTTGCTGGGTTGAGCTCGGAAGGTACGTGTCGCCAGGTACATTCTGGCGGGCCTGAGCTGATTTTAACTACCCTGTTGGCTTCAAAGGGTTGAAGACGATGAGGCGGTGTATTGAGCCAGGCCAGGACTATCGTACTGTCTGACCAACATATGTGTTGTTGTATACTGATATGGGCGGATAACTGAACTGACACACGGATCATGAGCTGGCAGAGTAGGGTGGCGGCCGACAACTCTAACTTGAGGATTGTGAGGCGATTCTTGATTGGTGCGACTCGCGACTTGGCGACTATCAAGTGTACCAAAGTATCAAAAAAAAAAAATCAATATATCTTTATTCAGTAAGCTTAAATTAAGCATTTTGAATCGTCTAAATTTATTTTTTTATGGATGGATGGATAGGCATAGGAACCCACCCACCCACCCACCCATTCAGGAAGTCTTTTAGCTGTGTAGAAGAACGGGCACAAGAAACTCCACAGCTTTAAAATAATATAGAAGTAACAACATTTACAAAACAACATGTCGTTACCAAATTATACAATCAGTTATGTAATGTCATAAAAGACAATGGATTAAGAAAAAAAACAATGTAAATATATTATTATAACCAGGCTGTTTTGTCTTCTAAATATTCCTTGACTGTGTAATAACCTTTCCTAAGTAAACAAGATTTTACATGATTCTTAAACTTATCTAAAGGTAAATCTAGTATAGTACTTGGTATTTTATTATAATAGTGTATACCTTGCCCCAAGAAAGAGCCGAGAACCTTTTGTAACCTAAACAGTGGCATTACTAGTTTTGACTTATTTCTAGTATTAAAATTGTGTACATCACCGTGTTTAGAAAAAAGTGTTAATATTGCAACGCACAAAAACTATACAATTATAAATATACTGCGATGCAACAGTAAGAACACCAACTTCCTTAAAAATATTTCTCAAAGAAGTTCGCGATCCCAGTCTATAAATGGTTCTTATTGCTCGTTTCTGTAAAATAAATATAGTTTTAACATCAGCCGCTGTTCCCCACAGAAGGACGCCATACGACATGACACTATGAAAATAACTAAAGTAAACAGTCCTAGCAGTTTCTACATCTGTTAGTTGTCTAATCTTTCTAATCGCATATGCTGCTGAACTGAGTTTGCCGGCCAAATTCGATATATGCGGATTCCATTGGAGTTTTGAAACAAGGGTTATCCCTAGGAAAACTGTCGAGTCTACCAAATCTAATTTAACACCATTCATTCTAACATCGGTTTGTTCGGTCTTGAGATTTGGTAGTATAAATTTAATACATTTCGTTTTTTTAGCGTTTAGCTGTAAATTATTCGCACTAAACCAACTGAGTACCTCTGAGAGAGCATTGTTAACATCGTCATAATTATTCTTACATCTAGTAACATTAAAAATGAGTGAAGTATCATCTGCAAACAATACAATATCACAGAAGTTTTCTACAAAGAATGGCAAGTCATTGATATATATCAAAAATAAAAAAGGGCCAAGAATTGACCCTTGTGGAACTCCCATTTTTACATGAGAACCGGATGACTTAGTTCCATTAATGTCGACAGTTTGTGTTCTAGAACTAAGATACGACTGTATCAAATTACGCGCAAGACCTTTGAGACTATAGTGATTTAACTTCATCACCAGTGTCCGGTGCTCAACGCAATCGAAAGCCTTGGACAAGTCGCAAAAAACTCCAAGAGCGTTCTGAGACTTCTCCCAGGCATCAAATATATGTTTTATTAGAGCTACACCTGCGTCAGTAGTGGAACGACCCTTAGTAAAACCGAATTGTTTACTATGTAAAAGATTATTTAAGTTAAAGTATTCCACTAACTGTTCGAGAATAATTTTTTCATAAATTTTACTAAGTGCTGGTAGTATTGAAATTGGTCGATAGTTACTGGGGTCTTCTTTATTTCCAGATTTAAATATAGGTATAACCTTACTAAACTTCATAAGATCAGGAAATATTCCCTTATCAACACACTTATTAAATATGTCAGCAAGATAGGGTGCAATAGAATATATAATATTTTTAATTATCTTTATAGACATGCCCCACAAATCACCTGTGTTTTTCATTTTTAGTAATTTAAAAGTTTTAATAATATTTTTAGAGTCAATATATTGAAAATTAAAAGAAACATTACATTTGGGTACATGTTGTTCGAGAAAGGCTTGTGCCGCCACTGGTGATGAATTTAAATTTGAGGTTGTTACCACAGGTATATTTATAAAGAAATCATCAAAAACGTTAGCAATTTGTGCATCTGAATTGATAAGGTTATCTTTAACTTTTAGAGTAAAAGTGTTGTCCCGTGGTTTTAATTTACCAGTTTCACGGTTGATGATATCCCAAGTGGCTTTTATTTTATTATTAGATTTTTTAATTTTATCTTTAATGAAGTTAGATTTTGCTAGTGTGCACACTTTCTTAAACAATTTAGAGTAATTTTTTACATATTCTGTAAAATTTAAATTTTCATTATATTGTCTTAAATTATACAACTCATACAGTTTATTTCTACTTTTATAAATACCAGTCGTGGCCCAGTCACAGAACTTAAGTTTTTGTGAAAACTTAATTGTTTTAGATGTAAACACTTGATTGTATTCTGTCTTTATTAAATCAAAGAGATTACTGTATAGTACATCCGGATCATCATGTATAAAGGGCAAAGTATCGATTTTACAAGCTACATTGGTTTTGAAACACTCCATTCGCTTTTTTGTAACAGGTTTACATGTTACAGTTTTATCTCCGGAGGCATCGAGCTCATGGAGATAAACACCGCGGCAAACCCGGCTTCAGAGGTATCTGCAAACCCGTGAAGCGAGTATGCAGCTGAGCCTTGGTTTGCACAAACGTGCCGAGGGAAGCGAATGCTAGACAACAGCGGCAGATCCTCTGAGATGTGGTGCCACTCCGTTTGTACTTCAGAGGGAGTGGGCTCATCCCATTCCAGCTTCAGTAGCCATAATTGCTGAAGCAGCAGCTTTGCGCGGAAGATAACGGGAGAAACCCAGCCGTTTGGGTCATAAAGTGAGGCTACGGTGCTTAAAATAGACCGCTTTGTGACATGTGTGATGGGGGGCAGAGAGATACGGTAGGTGAACTCGTCTGACTGAGGGCTCCATTGTATACCCAAGACCTTAATGGACGTGAACTCTGGGTTCATGTCGAAGTCCTTGGGCATGTCGCATTGGTTGTCGGGAAATCTCTCGAGCAGCTTAGGCGAGTTAGATGTCCACTTACTGAGCTGAAAGCCGCCTAGGTCTAGCAGACTTATCAACTCGTCCTGGAGTGCTTGGGCGGATTCAACTGTGTCATGACCACACAAGATGTCATCAACGAAGATAGACTTGCGAAGAACCTGAGCGGCTCCAGGGTAGCGATGGCTTGTATCATCAGCTAGCTGAAGCAGAGTGCGGATTGCAAGGTATGGGCTTGATCTTAAGTCGTAGGTGACTGTATTGAGGGCGTAGGTGAGCAGAGGATGATCTGGTGAGGACCGCCATAGTATCAGCTGATACCGTCTCTGGTCTGGGGCAACCAGCACATTTCTGAACATCCTCTGGATGTCAGTGCTGAAAACGACTGGATGCGTTCTGAAGGACATGATGATGTCCACAATGTCCTGTTGAAGGGCGGGGCCTGTGTGTGGGCATTCATTTATGCTGACACCATTGGAGCTTTTACAGCTACCATCAAAAACAATGCGCAGCTTGTCCGACCCCGACTTAAATACGCCATGGTGAGGGATATAGAAGTGAGGTTTATGGGCGAATGTATTTGGGTAACAGGGAGACATGTGCCCCAAGTCGATGTATTCGGCCATAAAGTCGACGTATTTAGAACGCAGAGACGGGTTCGCCATTAGCTTCTCCTCAATATTGAGGAATCTGCGTAATGCGATAGGGTGAGTTTTACCTAGTTGAGGGGCGTCCTTTAGAAATGGCAGAGCGACCGTATATCTGCCTGATGGATCGCGTGTAGTGGTAGAGCGGAAGATTTCCTCGCATTGTTCCTTCAGGGGATCATTATGAGTGTGAGATTGAGGCAGGGGCTCCTCAGACTCCCAGAACCTTTCCAGACTCTGACGTATGTCCTGGGTTGATTTAGCTGAGTCTGGTTTTGAGCTAACGACGTGAGCTGAGTTAAGCTGCTGCGCCGGCTGCGCAAACAAGTCCTCAATGGGTCCTATCAACGCGAAGTCGAAAATCGTGCCGAAGGCTATGGGCTTGCTTGGGCCCAACGAGACCTTAGTCCCGTCCAACACCTGGCCAAGAACGTCCGACCCCAATAAGAGGTCGATCGGGGCTGGTGTGTGGTAAAGCTGATCAGCCAATGGCACGGGTGGTGGGCCTAGTACGTGGGAAATGTTTGGTACCTTCTCTAAGGGAAGGTAGCCAGTGACGTTTTTTAAAATATGAGCTGTGGCAGTGTTTGTAGGAGTATCACTGTGAGTGGGTCGGCATACTATTGTTATTGCCGCTTTCGACTCATGTTTGTGCTGATTCCCAACTCCTGTAATTTTTAAAGAAGTGGGTTTTGATGGCAAGTTCAAAAGTCGTGCCATGCGTGACGTTATTAATGTCAGCAAACTGCCACAGTCCAATAAAGCTCTGGCTGTGTGAAGATGGCCATGTACGTCCGCGACTCTTAGTGAGACGGTTAGCAACAAAATGGGTGTGCCAGTGGGCACAGAAGGTGAGTGAGCTGATTGAGTATCAGCCGAAATTTTATGAGCTGAGTATATATCAGCTGTGTGGGCATGGGTTGACTGGGCATGGGCTAAAGGGACATGGGGTAAATGGGCATGGTCTGAATGGGCATGGTCTTGATCTACCTCTTCGCTAGGGTGCTCCGTGATAGTTAGGAGTCATAATTGCTGGCGGCGTTCGCGGGGCCTACCTGGCGAACCGGACCTGGGCGGGCTGGCTCTGTGAGCAGAGCTGGGTTGCACCTGCTTAGCATGTGCGGGTTCGTGCTGCCTGCTGTTTCTGGGACGCTCCCTCGAGTGCTCTCTTAGCTGTGGTGGGGGTATATGTACTGATGAATGAACTGGGTGCGTTGAGTCGTCTGGTCGATGAAGGGACGTGTGGTGGTTGGAGCTCCCACAGTCCTTGCATGCCCCCCTTGACATGTACTCGCTCTCGTAGTGACGGCCGAGACAACGCTGGCAGCGCTCGCGTGCCTGTACAAAATCCCAACGGCCCTGTGTTGGCTGTTCATTGTACCATCTGCACGTCATGAGCCTATGACCCCTAGTGGCACAATAGAGACAGTAGGGCGTCGAGCTTGAGAAAGAGGACGAGGGCGATAGTGAGGAGCAGCTTTGCTGGAAGGCCGAGTAGACTGTGCTGACTGCGAGCCGGGGAGGTGGATGGGCGGTGACGCATTTGCTGCGCTGGGCGGAACGGTTGGTGAGTAGGCTGATCATAAGCAGTCCACGGCAATATCAGGGCGCGTATATCTGTGGGCGTCTCGCGGTCGCTAGCAGACAGACTCACGCGGCCGCGCGTCCGCTTTCACCTGCCGCGCGCCAACTTCGCGATACAACGCTAGATGGCGCTAGGCGTATCTTAATACGCTTATAGCAAGACGTCTCGCCCGTGGCGAGTACAATATTTGTATATAATATAAAACACTTTCAATAGAATATAATATAAAAGTATTACACAGATATACATCAGACACTGATAACGCTGTATGTGGCAAGCGTTGCGATTTAGCCATGATTTCATGATGGAGGCTTTTTGCCCTGCAGTGGGATAATAATATTATGGGCTATTACTTTTTATACGAAGTTTACAGCTTGGTTTAAAAATACGAAAATTTTATGTTAGGTCGAAATTTTTCTACGAGTGCGATACAATATGTCGCAGTAAGATAGTTATAGCCGTAATATCCCTAGGGATATGACTATATCCCGTAACACGTGATTGTATTACGGGTCAAGTTTAGTGAAATAATTGTAGGAGTGTAGGGTGGGGGCTTCGTTGTTGTTGTTGACATGTAGGCATCTCCCAGTGCACGCCACTGAACCCGATTTAAATTTTTACTTATCATTTAATATTAATTATAGGCTCTACACGTTTGGAACTGGACTTTCCTTTTTCAAGGTAATACAGGCTGATACATACCGGCGGGCGCCACACACGATCAGCTCGCCGTCTTGTGATTTTTAACAGTTCATTACGTATTTTTTTAGTTTCTGTGAGGGGGGCAGGTAGGGGCAGCTGCTCCCCCCCCCCCCCCCCCTGGTGACGCCCTGCTACTAAGTTAGTCTTTTTGAAGAAATATTGTTAACTTTCTTTGTTCGTTATGATACCTATTATGTTACTGTAAAGGGCACGGATGAATGATACCTATATTACACTTCTGGACATAGGCTGCCACTGAGCCCGATTTAGAGCCTATAATTAATATTAAATGATAATAATTAAAATCGGGCTCAGTGGCATGCACTGGGAGAGGGTTATGTCCAGCAGTGGACTGATACGGGCTCATGATGATTATGATGATGATGAATTAATGTTGAATTAAATGATTCTAAATAGAGTAAAAATAATAATTAAACATAAGTGTTCTTTTGACAATGAACGAGTACTTTCAAATGATATATATTTATTTATTTATGGAATGATAATATATGGATATGACTGTCTACAAGTTGACTGAAACGTTGCGAATGCGCTGCTATTCCAGAATGCATTATGCTAAGACATAATCACCATAGTGGTGAAGGATTGTGTATTGATTAGGAAGGAAATAATAATGTCAATCTCTAATTATAACCTCAATTTCTACAACAGAAAAAAATTATATCTCGTGAACCTGGGTGAATAAATTAAAAATGTTTTCTAATTATGAATATAACGTGTTTTTTCTACAATATAGAACAAAAATCATCAAGGCACAACAATTATTTAAAAGGGTCCCGTGTTTGGGCATTCTCCTTTAAGACAATCGCGAAGCGCAGCGCATTTTTTTTTAGACAACAGAAATACTAGCTGCCGTACATTTGTAGGTCATATGTAGTGTAATTGTTGTCTAATAAAAAAAATAACCTCGAATTTCAAGACAATCGCTACGCTGCGTTTCGCGATTGTCTTAAATTTATAACCTATCACGTGACCTACAATTATTTCACTAAACCTAATCCAGTAATATAATTATGTAACTAAACTTTTGTATTATAACTATATTCCTAGTAAGATAGTAATGAATCGCTTTCGTATAACTATCTTACGGTATATAATTATATCCCTGTGAATATAACTATATTACGGCTATAACTATATCCCTGCGACATATATATGGCTGTGTGGGCTCATTAAAAGAATGCTAACTATCCATCTCTTCCCATGGGTATAGTAAAATAACAAATAATAATAATAACTTTTTACGCACACATCAATTATTGAAACTTGTTTAATTAAACTAGATAACGGATGAACATACAAAAACATAGAAAAACACCCAGGCGCTAATCAATATTAAAATACATTTTTTTTTTCTAATTGACCCGACCGGAAAATATTCCGGGGACTAGAGGTGGCGCGATGCTAGAACCGGCGTGCTTACCTCGACCACGGAGGCTGTAAAAGGCTACTAACGGACTGAGGACTGCACAAACAGCACAGAGCGTTGCCGCTCAGAGGACTGGTTTAGAAAAAAACACACATTGCCTAGTCTTTGACTAACCTTTAGTCGTGAGTGTTCGAATGTACCTACCTATGTTTGCCTCTGTGGTCTAGTGGCTAGCCACCGGTTTCAGACCTAGAGGTCCAGGGTTCGATTCCCAGCGGGGGGTACATCTTTGTGTGCTCGGTTTGGTTAGTGGTAGGGTTGTTAAAAGTCCGCCTGGCTAGCTACCACCATCTTATCTAAGTCTGTCGCCATAACAACAATGTTTATAGCATTGTTGTGTTCCGACAGTTTGAGATAAGATAGCCAGTTCCTCAGTGGTTGAGGATTCCGGGTGAAGCGCGCTTCCACCTTCGGCCTTATCGTTTCTTACCATCAGGTGAGATGAAGGCCAAGCGCTTACCCGTTGCCGAATAAAAAAAAATGTTATATTATCATCTTAGATAAAGTTACATGACTTATTTAGATTATTACGAATAAGAACTTCTAAAATCTTCTCTTCCTCACTCCTATGTATATATTAGTAATAATACATTTTGTAACTACTCATGAACTTCTTATTATTAACACGAGCATTCAAGCCACGTAGTCACAAGATTTAATGTCTGATTCTGAGTTAATCTTAATTCGCAGTTGTTCAACAAGAAGAACAAAGTACGGACGTGAGGGCCTTAATGAATGACGTGCGAATTTTAGTATTAAACCGCAGGACGTACTGTGAGCAACATGTCAAGGTTTACACTATATAATGAATTAACATAAGTATGTACATACATACAAACACGACTATTATCCCCGAAGGGTTAGTCAGAGACTAGGCAATGAGGACAGAAAAGCAGTCCTCTACCATAGTCGACTTTTTACCAAACGACTGCACATGTGCTCAGCGTGACATGTGGTGAGCCCATCGCCGCTCTATGCTGTTACATGTATGTGCAGTCTTTAGTGCGTTAGTCGCCTTTTACGATACCCAAGGGAAGAGAGGGGGTGGTAGTATTCTTTTACCGCCACGCGACACGTTTGATAATAAATTAAGTACAAAAAAGTAAGAACTTAGATTAATGTTTTATATTTTAGCGTTTTATTAACGCTTAAATATACTCAAGTAAAATTTTAAACACTGAAAAAAGACGACAACCTCAGGCGGGAATCGAACCACGCACCTTCCGCATTCCGGGCGGCTGCCTTAACCACTTGGCTACCGAGGTCTGGCTTTCAACCGTCGAAATTTGTCAGTGCTTGATGCTTATGTTTTTAGTCAACATTGCTTCATCAAATCTTAGAAGTTTTCACCTCTGAGATCCGAAAGAATATTTGAACATTCGGTTAAGATGAAGCTGCGTTTATAGATTAATGTTTTATATTTTAGCGTTTTATTAACGCTTAATCGACACCCGATAAGAATATCATTGTAACTTTATGTTACAATGATATCCAACTATTTCATATTTGGTACCAGTAAAAAATTACAATTTTTTTGGTCCAGGAAACGTATTTCTACGACAAATAGTAGTGCTTTTGTTTTAAAGCAGATTACATTGTAAGTGCGAAAATTTAGGTGATTCAGGCATAAAATATAGTATTTTTAAATACAATGGGTGGTGAAACTGACTTTGATAATTAAGTAGTGAAAACAGCATTGCAAGTTGACTTACAATGTTCTTCTTTCAAAAATGTAATATTCGTTATTGTAAAATAATGGTAAAATTTTATACAATGCTAAACACAACTTTTATTATTTAAGCATTGGTAATATAACGTAAATACGTAACGTAAATCGTACCTTATGCATTTTATATTTATAATGACAACACTGTCTGATTAGTTTAGTAACCGCCATTACTGTCAGAAATGCGTGCAGTGTCCGAGTGATTTTCTAGTTGTTTGGCTAAAAAATAATTTTCTGGTGAGTTACATGAGCGAAATGTCTCGTCCAGGATTTTCTGGGAATCGTGGAAAGAAGCTAGTGGATATTTTCCTTAAAAACACAGAAAAAGGAGCGGGTAAGTCAGAACTTTTAAAACATAACCTTAAAATAAATCTTATTTTTGTAAATTTAAATTAATAGTTTATATTTTTGCGACTACAGACTTTATTAGTAAGTTTTTTTTACAGATATAACTGACTCAAACACATTACCTTTTTTTTTTTCGGCGGTAGGCGTAAAAACTAGTCACATCACCTGCTCGTAAAATTATTTTTTAAAATTAATAACTCTGTATATTTTTAACTAGTTTATAATTTATTTCATTGTAAAACTTACATAATACTACATAGTGTGTAGGCAACAACTTCGGATGGTTAATTAGGGGTCAACCCTTCACATTCCTGCCACCACTTGTACTCTCACAATAGTACACTATTGACACTCCTTTGAGTCATTCCACTACACTCCTTGGCAACATGGACAATGTTACGGCGATTATGGAGACTCAGAAATCCCTGGAGTCAATGCTGTTCAAGAAGATGAACGATTTGGAGGCACAGCTGCAGCAGTCTTCATCAACCAAAAAGGATGTGGACAAGGTTACTCGGATCCAGGAGGAGTTTTATTGCTTTAAGGATGTTGTGTTCAACATATTGGCACTGCTGCGTAAACAGATCAGCGAAGTGGTCAGATCGCTCGATGATATGGAGACACGACATAGACAGAAATGTCTTCTATTGAGTGGGGTGCCAGAGAAATCTACAGATGACCTCTCTTTAACAACTGTCTCCCTCATTCAGAAGCATCTAGGACTCTCAGATGTCACAGCAGATAGCATCAAATCTTCCTACAGGCTTGGTCGCTTCATCGAAGGACGTTCGCGGCCAATAGTTATACGTTTTTCGAACCTGACTTGTCGATCTTCAGTGTGGAGAAACAAAACCAAATTAAAAGGTTCCTCTTTAGTGTTGCATGAGTTCTTGACAAAAAGCCGTCAGGCCACCTTCAAAGCCGCACGTGAACATTTTGGTGTTAAGAATGTGTGGACCTCGAGTGGGAACGTCTGCATCATAACACCCGACGATAACAGAGTGCGTATCGTTTCGATTGAGGAGTTGGGCAAGATCTCATCAAAGTTTCCAAAACCGTCTTCTGCAGCAGCTGGATCGAATGTGGACCCCACTCTATCATCTAAGACGATGCAAACAAGATCGAGGCGCGGGAACAAGAATGCCAAGTGAGACAGTGTTTTTAGCAGTTTAGTTTCATTATTATCCTGTTTAGTAGGTACTCTCTATTATGTTGGTCGATTGTACTGCTGAGCAATCGTTTCACTGTGCACTTTGCGCAACAATATAAGACGGTCGCTGTTTAATTTAATTTTGCAAATAACCTTATTTTTAATACTTTTTACTTTGACAATTTAAATGTCAGCACACACTAAATGTCAGTGCGTCAATAGACATAATGTCACTGGCAAGAAACTTTTTAAGTAGGTACCGTAGGCAATGGTTTCAGTTCATACTGCCACCTTGTGGTTATTTTCTACTTGCTTTAGTTTCAGTGTAAATACCTTTGTTTGTTCGAATGATATTTTTCTTTATCCCTTGTACTTGTATGATAAATTTTATTTGGTTTTGTTTAGTGTTAATATATTTGTAAACAGTCTACTGGCAGGATGTGTTGGAGTTGTTTGGATTACCATCTAGATAGGTAGTTTTTTTTTTTTTTCCCTATATAGATTAATTGTATTTTATTATTTTTAGCTTAGTATTTTTGTTTATTATTATTTTATCTATTCATATCTTATTTCATATTATATGTTTTAAATGTCAGATTCGGATGATTTCGTATCAGCTAGTGATAGCTCTTCGTTTCATTCTTTTGACGATGCCAGTGATGACACATCATGTGATCTAAACATTTGTCTCTTACGTGAACTCGGCTGCTGTAACGAGACTCTAAACGTATGTCACATAAATGCTCAGAGCATTCCACAACACTATACGGATCTTCTTCATTCCTTTTCTTCGGATACGGTTCACGCCGTCCTAGTGTCGGAGAGCTGGCTTAAACCGTGTCTAGACTCCTCATCATATAGTCTCCCAGGATTTAATCTTATCCGCAATGATCGCGTTGGCAAAGGTGGTGGAGGGGTGGCTATCTACTTATCTCACTCCTTTTCTTACAAGCTTTTAGCCTCCTCCGCCTCCCGCCACGGTTGCATGGAATATCTTTTGCTTGAAATTGATGCAAAGGGTATGAAGGTGGTCCTGGGAGTTATTTATTGCCCTCCTTCCATTGAATTTCATTCTGACATAGATTCTCTCTTTAACTCTTTTGCAACAGACTATTCCCACCACATCATAATGGGTGACTTCAACACTGACCTTTTAAAGGTGTCAGTATCTTCTCGCAAGTATCGATCCATTGTTGAGTCAGCAAATCTCCAAATCCTTCCTCTTGATCCAACCCACCATAATCTGTCTACTTCTGACTCCTGGATCGATCACATTTTAACCTCTTCGATTGGTCATGTTATCAAGCATGGCCAATTTCCTGCTCCTGGCTTCTCCAGGCATGACCTAATTTTTTTAGCTTATAGGGCTAAGCCTCCTAAACCTAAACCCCTTATCATACGAATGCGTAATCTTGCTAGACTCGATGTGGCGAAACTCAATAGTGACGCAAACGCAATGGACTGGACTCCTGTTCTTGAGGCTGACTCTGTCGACACCATGGTTGCGTACTTCAACAGCTCAATCTTAAATCTCTTTGATAAGCATGCACCTAAAAAGCTCGTCAAGCTGCGTCGACCACCTGCGCCTTGGATTACACCTGGTGTGCGAATGGCCATGCGTAGGTGTAATAAATGTTTCCATATTTTCAAAAGGTGCCGAACGGATTTTAACTGGGATGTTTACAAGGCCGCTAGGAATCGTTGCAATCGGATGGTAAGAGCTGCTAAACGCCAATACATTCATCAACATATTTTAAATTCTAATCCTGCCGATACATGGAAGTTTCTTCGTACTCTGGGCTTTGGTAAAACGCCGACTCACAATACTTCATCTTATTCACTTAACGACCTCAACAAACACTTTACGTCAACTACCTCCCTATCTGACTCCGTATCTCTCTCTACTATTTTGTCTATTACTTCCACGGCACCTCCTACTAGTGATTTATTTTCTTTCCGTCCGTTAGTTGAAGAAGATGTTCGAAAAATTATTCTCTCCATTAAATCCAGGGCGGTTGGATGTGATGAAGTAGGTAGATCCATGATCACGCTGATCCTTGATTCCATACTCCCTGTTCTCACGTTCATTCTTAATTATTCTCTCTCCTCTTGTATGTTTCCCTCTGCTTGGCATAAAGCTATTGCAATCCCCCTTCCTAAAATCCCTAATCCCACTTGTTTAAACCACTTTCGACCAATTTCCATCTTACCTTTCATTTCTAAGATCCTTGAAGCTGCTGTCCACAGCCAACTCTCCTCTTTTATTTTCCGACACAATCTCCTTAGTCCTTTCCAGTCTGGGTTTCGACCTGGACATAGCACCACCACTGCTCTGGTTAATGTTTTGGAAGACGTCCGCAACGGCATGGAGAATTCTTTGTTGACTGTGATGGTTCTAATAGACTTCTCCAACGCTTTCAACACTGTCAACCATGACATTCTCCTAGCTATCCTCTCCCATATTGGACTATCTTCTTCAACACGGACTTGGTTCTCCTCATATCTACGTGGTCGTCAGCAAGCCGTTCGGGTCGAACAGTCTTGTTCTGACTGGTGCGAACTGACTGCTGGTGTCCCACAAGGCGGCATACTCTCTCCCCTTCTTTTTTCACTTTTCATTGACTCTCTCACTGCTCGACTTCATTCCTCTTACCATCTGTATGCTGACGATCTCCAATTATACATTCAGGTCGATAGAAATAATTTAAATCGGGCCGTCGCTGGCCTCAACGAAGATCTTGTTGTTATTGCCGACTGGTCCAATTGTTATGGCATTTCCGTCAATGCCGCTAAGTGTCAGGCAATTATCATTGGTAGTTCCCGGCAGCTGTCCCTTATTGATTTGAGCTCTGTGTCTGGTTTAGTGTTCAATGGGAATTGCATACCGTATCAGGCCCGAGTCAAGAACCTTGGCCTCCTTATTGACTGCTCTCTCACTTGGGAAGATCATGTTAACGAGATTTCTCGCAAAGTGGTCAATTCGTTACGGTCTTTGTACAGGTTGAAATTTTTTCTCCCATCCAGCACCAAAATCGCGCTGGTACAGGCTCTTGTCCTCCCCATCCTAGACTACGCCGACGTCTGTTTCTCTGACACTAATCAAAATTTTCTTAATAAATTGGATCGCTTGCTAAACAGCTGTATCCGATTTGTCTTCGGTTTACGTAAGTTTGACCACATTTCTCACTATCGAAGTCAACTTAAATGGCTGCCTATCCGTGAGCGCAGGAACCTTAGAGTTGTCTGTTTGCTATTTAATATTTTAAATGATCCATGTACCCCCGGTTACCTGAAATCTAGGTTTCAGTTTCTGGGAGCCTCTCATCAGCGTGATCTTCGCTCCAGTAGCAACCTTACTCTCCAAACTCCCGCTCATCGTACTGGCTTCGTCTCCAGCTCTTTCACTCTTTCCGCTATTCGTCTCTGGAATGCTCTGCCAATGCATATCCGTCGTGCTCAGAGCAAAGTAGTGTTTAAAGGACTGGTGCGTGAACACTACTTGAACCCTGTTTAGAAGTCACACAATCTGATTTTTATTTTTATTTTTTTGTTATGTATGTATTTATCTATGTATGTGTTTATGTATGTATTGTATGTATATTAGTATTTTGCAGTATTTATGTAAGTAATTTAATTAGTATTTATGTAAGCCCTGTATATTCATTTGTTATGCTGTTTGTAATTGTTGTTATAAATCTAACTGTATTTAATATCGCCCAACTTCAAGTCTCCCACATCCTTACCGGTTGACTGGGAGAGAATGCCTTGTGGCGTTAAGTCCGCCTTTTGCTGTTTAAGCAATGAAGATTAAATAAATAAATAAATAAATAAAATTACCAGTCCATTAATAGAGAGATTAATATCTGAATCCAAATCTAAAATTTATACTAAGTTCTCAGAGCCATTTCAAGAATTACCTGTCACAAACATTGAATACTATGGTTGATAAGGATTGTACGTCGATTCCTAGTCAATCCACATGTAGAAAAGTCCCTACAAAAATAAGTCCTGGTGAAGGTGATTGCTTTCCAATTTTTGCACATTTTTTGAAGAAAAAGCTTTCTGTAAAACAAACTACAGCTAGCGCCAAAGCAGATAATCCCACGAAAGCAGTCTTTCCATCCTTGCTTGCAGAGCTACAACCAGCGTTCAATAGAGACATTGTTCAGTTTGCGCCTTTAGAACCGCTCAAGGAGACGCAGTTCACGACAAAGGTGTAGAAGTTGACGCTACAGGTGGCGACACCCTACTATCTCCGTCCCTACTCGAAGAGCCACCGGTGATGGAGTCGGTTGACGTCAAAGGCGAGTTCCTTCGCGTCCAGTTCCCGCCCCCAAAGTATCGTATAATTAATGCAGCTGATGCTGAAGAAGATGACGCCCTTCGTGCTTCAACCCTACCCGAAAAGCTGCCTGGAATGGACTTAGCTATCGATGGAGAAACCGAGGCCTTACGTTCTCAGTCCCCGTCCAAAGAGCTGCCAGTTGACGACGCGGCTGATGCTGAAGGAAGCAAAGCTAATCGTTCTCAATATCTGACTATAGAGCTCTATGTGTTAGTAGAAAGCATGGCCGTACGCGCTAAATCCGCTTCCGCAGAGCAGCCTCTGATCTACGCGGCTGACGCTGAAGGAGGTGACGTCCTTCGAGCTCCAACCGTGCCCGAAGAGCTGCCAGTGATGGACACAGCTATTGATGAAGAAAGTGAGGTCATACGCGGCAAATCCCTATCCGCAGAGCAGCCTGTGATCTAGACAAAAAAGAAGCAAAAATGCCGAGATCAAAAATACTGACTGCCTGTTTTGATCTGCAGAAGATACTGACGTTTCCTCAAGCGGACGTTTCTGCTTTTTAATATAAGCGTAAATTTCATGTTTTTAATTTCACTATTTTTGAGATTGGAACCTCTGAAGGCTTTTGTTATACTTGGGATGAATGCACTGGCAAAAAAATCCCAAATGAAATTGAATGTTGCTTATTTGATTTTATTCAAAGAGCAGCAGTGAAATCCACTAGGACCTCACCAGCCCTGGCTTATCAACAATTGCATTCAATATCGGAGGCTAAATATAAAGATTTATTAAGTCTATTTAATAGCAGCGCAATTCTTGAACAATATGCTGATTTTTTCAAAAACTTGCCTCACTCTTCTGATGCAACTGATGAAAATTAATTTTTTTGCAACAATCTATTTGAAAATTAATAACATATAAGTTATTAACTGAGCTTTAAACATAAGGATCATGACTGATTATAATAATGTGCCATTTAAATAAAACTTTAAAACTACAACAAAAATTCTTTTATTTTTACATTGTTATTAAGGCTTAAAATCAGGAAATTCTTTATAATTATCATTTTTTAATTGCAGTTTACCATGATATTCATTAAAAATGTGCAAATTCTGTTATAGAAATGTATTGTAAGCAACACTTACGATGTTAAATCAATATTATACTCTATAATATTATTGAATCGATAACATTGTAACTTGTTCATACAATTGTTTTGTGTCCCAAAGTAAAAAAAATATGCATTGTAACTGTTTGAAAATCATGGTTCTATTGTACTTACTGAAATTTAACATATATCATGAAATAAAGCATACCGACTTAAGTAAAAATCAACCACACTTAGGGCCGATTTTTCAACAGTCAGATAAAACTTATTTGTCTGTTAAAGTATTGCACGACCATTTTGAAAACCTTATGTCATCAGTCTTTTCTTTCTTTACAGGTGACATTTTAGTTTGATTGTGTTATACTTTATCAGACAGATAAGTTTTAACCGAGGATTGAAAAATCAACCCTTAGACAACTTTTATTGGCAGTATACGGTAAATCTTAAAAAATGGGTTGGAAAATATTTAAAATCACCGCCCTGTAAACTTGTCAAAAATGAGTTACAATGTTATTCTAATCGGGTGTCGAAATATACTCAAGTAAAATTTTAAACACTGAAAAAAGACGACAACCTCAGGCGGGAATCGAACCACGCAGCTTCCGCATTCCGGGAGGCTGCCTTAACCACTTGGCTACCGAGGTCTGGCTTTCAACCGTCGAAATTTGTCAGTGCTTGATGCTTATGTTTTTAGTCAACATTGCTTCATCAAATCTTAGAAATTTTCACCTCTGAGATCCGAAAGAATATTTGAACATTCGGTTAAGATGAAGCTGCGTTTATAGATTAATGTTTTATATTTTAGCGTTTTATTAACGCTTAAATATACTCAAGTAAAATTTTAAACACTGAAAAAAGACGACAACCTCAGGCGGGAATCGAACCACGCACCTTCCGCATTCCGGGCGGCTGCCTTAACCACTTGGCTACCGAGGTCTGGCTTTCAACCGTCGAAATTTGTCAGTGCTTGATGCTTATGTTTTTAGTCAACATTGCTTCATCAAATCTTAGAAGTTTTCACCTCTGAGATCCGAAAGAATTTTTTTTTTTTTTTACAAATATTTGAACATTCGGTTAAGATGAAGCTGCGTTTATAGATTAATGTTTTATATTTTAGCGTTTTATTAACGCTTAAATATACTCAAGTAAAATTTTAAACACTGAAAAAAGACGACAACCTCAGGCGGGAATCGAACCACGTACCTTCCGCATTCCGGGCGGCTGCCTTAACCACTTGGCTACCGAGGTCTGGCTTTCAACCGTCGAAATTTGTCAGTGCTTGATGCTTATGTTTTTAGTCAACATTGCTTCATCAAATCTTAGAAGTTTTCACCTCTGAGATCCGAAAGAATTTTTTGTTTTTTTTTTACAAATATTTGAACATTCGGTTAAGATGAAGCTGCGTTTATAGATTAATGTTTTATATTTTAGCGTTTTATTAACGCTTAAATATACTCAAAAAATTTTACTTAAGTAAGTACTTATTATGGCCTTTATGCTGTCCCACTTATTATAGCCTTTATGGTGTCCCATTGCTGGGCAAAGGTCTGCATCATCAAAATCAAGTCTTCGCTACACGCTTGCCTATTATCACGACGTGCGAATTTTTGTATTAAACCGCAGTAGGTAAGCAGCGCATCAAGATTTACACTATTTCATCAACATTTTTTTTTGTGATAGATGGGCTTGCTCTTGGCCATATTTTTATCCGTAGGACTAAGAAGAGGCCGACGATGGAGCGGGCTTGCCCAAAAGCAGCCTATTCACTCGGGCTTTAAAGATATTGGGGCTATAATAATATGCACTCGGGAACACAGACGTCGGCAGGGAGTTCCATATACCTTGGCTGTACGCATTATGAATGAAGACGAATAACGCATGGTGCGTATGAGTGGAATATCAACCAAGTAATAGTGGTAACCCGCCGTACACTGAAAAAAATATTTAACCTAACTACTTTGGCTATTTCAGGAATAACCAAAGTTTGACAATATTCTAATAAAGTTAACTTGATTTAACAAAAGTGATTTGTCTTTATAAGACAAAACCGCTTATGTTATTTCAAGTTGGGTTATTAATAAATAAACCTTTGATTTGCTCTAAACATACTGAATTAGACAAACTCAAGTGGTTACAGGCTAATAAACCGTTTTGTCCATTTTAGGCATTATCTTTGATAACATGCAACAAAAGTATTTATTTTGCGTACAGCCAACGTTTTTGTAAGCCATAACAAAAAGCAGTTCAGCAATAATGTGCTTATTCATAAATGAATATTTTGTAACAAATAGCATAATATATTTTGTAGTGCATGACAAATCTGCAGGTTAGAACATATTGCCTAACGTTTATTTAATAATAAAGGAACTTTAGTTATACTCGTATCAAGCCCAACTTTCGTTTAGTATTAACAAAATATTTTGTTTACATTTGTAACCGAATCGGCGCTAAACTTGACAGCTCGTGTTCGTTCATTTTTATTTACGCGCCGGCAAAGACAGTCACGATGTTGCTAGATTATAGTTATTGTAATATTTGTGGTGAATGTGCGTCAATTATTAAAAGGTTTGAACCTCAATAGAGACTCCAGTGCCTGCATGACGAACGTTCAGACTCTTTAGATAATTATCTCCGTCTATGGGGTCTGGAAACGTACATCGCTTCTTTCAAAGGTAAGTTATTCTTTATATCAAATTCAACCAGCATGGTCACATCTGTCGCAGAACCGATGACCAATTTAGTAGACGGGTTTTTGAGTGGAGGCCACGGCTCGGCAAACGTACTGTTAGACGTCCACCAGCCAGATGGACCAATAACCTAAAAAAAGGTAGTTGGCATTGTCTGGATGGCGAAAGCGGGAGATCGGGCTTTGGGGCGCTCCCTGGGAAAGGCCTGCGTCCTGCAGTGGACTGCAATAGGCTAATGATGAACCAGCATGGTGCGTCATCGATTTTTTTATCAGTAAAAGAACTTAGTTCCAGAGATAATTTTCTTCGAATTTTCGTAGTACCTACTATTAAGTATTTTAATATTACAATGACAGTCATTAACATGTTAAATTATCTCTTACAGACACGGAAGAGGATTTGAATGTTGTTACGTTTATGGTACTGCCCTTTTTAATGACAACATCCTTGCTGAAAACAAACAAGACAGAAAAAGTGGAGAAATCTTGAAGTCTTGGATAGCTTCATCTGCCACTTAAAAAGCGCTGCGGAGATAGAAGAAACCATACAAAGTCGCAAACAAAAGTTCAATAAATGGACTTTGCGTTCATCACTGAAAGAGATAACCTCAAGGTACATAATATTGAACCATTTACGTTACGAGAGCGTTTTATATTTAATATTCAATTACCTATAATAAATAATAGAAATAAATGATAATAACAATAAATAATATTTTGTATTTAGTTTTATATACTTAATGTAGTTATTTTTTTAATATTCATTATTATTAATATTTAAAATTTAATTATATAGGTATTAGGTATAATATATATAAACACTTATTTTTTAGTTAATTAAGGTTAATTAATTAATGAAGAATTAAGTAAAGAAAGGCTGATACATAACTGTTTTTGTAAAATTTAATAAACCATTTGATATACCTATGTATCTTTTTGTTTTATTCCATCAACTACATCTTTTTAGAAATAGCGATTTTAGCGAATTTAGCAAATAAAATTTGATATTCTTAATGTGGTTCACGTGCCTGTAAGCTTCACTGTGGAACTTGCAGGTATGTGAGCTGCATTAAGGATAACAATTTTTATTTGCTATAGTATTAACACAAAAGCTTTGCTATACCTAAGTAAAGTATTAACACAAAAGTTTTGCTATACGTAAACAAAATATTAACACAAAGTTTGGCTATTCGTGAACAAGTACTATCACACAAGTTTTGCTACACGTAAACAAAATATTAACACAAATGTTTTGCTATAGGTAAACAAATAATTAACACAAGATTTGCTATACGTAAACAATGTATCAACACAAAAGTTTTGCTGAATTTAAATAAACCCAAAAAGTATCAATTATTTTGGCTACATCCAGTCAAGTGTTTTACAAATGGAAAACAAACAAATTGTTTATTTGTAACCAATTTTTGGCCATAAGTAACGTAAGCTTTTTCATAACACGTAGCAAAAACTGTTTTGCAATACACAACACACATAGTTTGTCAGAATAATAAGCCAACTGGGTTTGGTTACATATTGCAAAAAGTTATGTGGTCACTTTTTTGTGTTATAGGTTCACGAAAGTTTGGTTATGTATAAGTCAGTTTTTTTTTCAGTGTACGTCTGAACTCCTGATAATAGAAAGGGGACGGTGGAATGAGCTCGTGTAGCTCAACATTTCCAGCTCTTCTCAACCCGCTACTGCGCATAGGCCTCTCTCAATTTATGCCATACGCCTCGGTCTTGGGCTAGCCTGTTCCACATGCAACCCACTGTCGTATATCATCGACAGGAGCACCTTAAAACTCCGAAAAACTTAATTCCGAATTTCATATTTCCGAAAAATTAAAATTACAATTAATTAAATTCACCAACATCAATATTCCGAATATCATTAATACGATTTTTTAATTGTCCGATTTTTATAAGTCCGAACAAAAAACAAATCCGCAATGTTATTAGTCCGAAAAACGGAATTACGATTATCATATTTCCGAAAAATCATTACTGCTTAATATAACAATTCTTTTTTTTGCCGTGGCAACAACCGGCAGCTTTTTCTTTATTGCTTGCATGCATGATTTATGCATTCATAATCAGAATCATATTATGCTTATAAAAATAACATTTTAACCTTAAATTTATTTTAAATATTGTCTTTAAATGTAAATATGTTGTGTTTTCAGTAATGTTGTGCTTCAAAAGTCGGCAGAAACGAATCGCTGCAAAACCGACTCCACGTAGTCTTGTCTGCCCTACGCTAGAGTGTAATTTAAGCCCGTGTAGGCGCGGAGGGGTGAGGCGGCCCGCGAGCTGAGGAGAAAGTGGGTTTAACGCTCGCCGCCGTAGCTGAGGCTGGCCGGCGAAGCCAGCTAGCCGAAGCTGCGGTATGGAGCGAAACGATAAGCTCGCGTGGGACCGCCGGAGCCTCGCAGCGCCGGAGCCGTGACAGAGCCATGCCTGTTGCATGTTGGCTTGCATGCTGCGTGCTTACTTGCATGCTGCATGCTTGCTTGCTTGCTGCATGCTTGCTTACATGCTGAGAGCTGCTGGGGGACTGGCAGCATGTGATCATGTACAGATAAACCTAAGCCGATCGGTTTGCATTCTTGCCAGTTAAGCAACTTTCGCAATGCCGAGTTAGTGGATGGGTATTCGTACTTTTGAGACGTCGTATTATTGTTGAGTCGGAATTTTAATTATTAGAAATATTAAAATTCGGAATTTTGATTTTTGGAATTGTAAACGTTCGGTATTTTGTAATTTCAGATTTGTAAAAAAAGATGATATATCGGAGTTGTGATATTCGGAATTCTGAACCATTCGGTTTTTTTTTATATATATAAGAAGGAGGCAAACGAGCAGGCGTGTCACCTGATGGAGAGCAATTACCGCCGCCCATGGACCCAGAGGAGTCGCAGATACGTTGCGACCTTTAAGAAAGTAATAGGGTTAAGGAAGGAATAGGAATTGTGAGGGGAGGGAAGGGGCCTCCGGAACTATCACTGGCCGGACGAAACACAACAGCACCAAGTGCCATTATTTCACGCCGAATATTCGTTACCCTGGGCGAGCCGGCCCAATGCGTGCTGCAACGCAGCGTGGCTCTACCACTCAGAAAATTATAAAATTCGGAGTTTTAAAATTCATAATTATGAGTTTCGGAATTAAGTTTTTCGTATTCATGTAGTGTATTCATCATCGACCCCTCTAGCCGGTGGTTACACTACTTACATACTACTTACATACATGCATATAATGTATAATGTATGTATGTATGTTTATGTATGTGCGTGTATGTATATGACATAATGAGTTCGCCATCTCAGGGCAGAGACAATTCTCATCTTTAGTAGTTATTTTTTTGATTGGTCTGTTTTGAATTTGTAACATCAAAACGATTGCTACCTACTTGTGGTTTGTTTAGGGAAACCTGCTAATTGGCCTTACTACCTATGCATTACTATAAGAAAAAACTGTATAAAACGCTGTTTGGTTTCTAAATAAATAAATAAATAAATAAATAAATAATTACGACTATTATCCCCTTATGTGTTAGTCAGAGACTAGACTATGAAAAATTAGCTCAATCTCCCCATTTTCTGTTGTCCACGTCCTGTGCCGAGCAGTGGGACTTTCATAGGCTGATTATAATTTAGTACATTTTAAAGCGTAATAATAAAATTTAAAGCCCCCTATATCACTGTAGTGAAACAAAACTTAACCATGTCGCGTAGCGGTGAAAGAATACTACCACCCCCTCTCTTCCCTTGAGTGTCGTAAAAGGAGACTAATGGATTTAAGACTGCACATACTTCCAACTGGATAGAACGGCGATGGGCTCACCACCTGCCACGCTGTGCAGATTTCTTTTTTACGGGTAACGGGTAAGCGCTTGGCCTTCGTCTCACCTGATAGTAAGTGACGATAAGGCCGAAGGTGGAAGCGCGCTTCACCCGGAATCCTCAACCACTGAGGAACTGAACACAACTATGCTATATACATCGTTGTTATGGCGACAGACTTAAATAAGATGGTGGTAGCTAGCCAGGCGGATTTAACAGTCCTACCACCAACCAAACCGAGCACACAAAGATGTATCCCCCTCTGGGAATCGAACCCGGGACCTCTGGGTCTGAAACCGGTGGCTTAGCCACTAGACCACGGAGGCGGTTAAATGTGCAGTAAAATAAGCTGAGTGGCGACCATTTCGGCTGCATAATAACCTGCATGTCATAAGTCTATTATGTTAAATTGTCAAATTTATGCTCGGAATAAATATTTACTTATACTGGATGACTTTTTTTACCGTCAGGAAAATAAACGTGTGAGATAGGTAAATTACGATAGCATGATCCACTTTGAAAAACAGTTTAATATTTTTTTTTTATAAATGACCTATCTTCATAATTATCTAATTCTAAGTAAATTTTGATTAACATAACATTTAAAAAAAGACTACTCAGTCTTTTTTAAATGTTAAAAAATACTATTTAGTCTTTTTTTAAATGTTATGTTAATCAAAATTTATACTAAAAACTAAAAAAAAAACAAAAATTAAAAAAATATTAAACTTTTTTTTAAAGTGGATCATGCTATCGTCATCTATATCATTTACCTATCTCACAAGTTTATTTTCTTGACGGTAAAAAAGTCATCCAGTATATAGAGAACTGCCTTTGCTGCCTTCATTGCCTAGTCTCTGACTAACCCTTCTGGGATAATAGTGATTATATGTATGTTTATGTATGTATGTATGTTTAATAATAATGTAGTGAAACGGACAGGCGCACAGATGTGAACAATTTTGTTTAGGGTGGATTTCACCAAAGTAGTTTAATTCTTATTCTAAGAATAAATCCTTATTTACACGCGTGTAAATGAACTTTACGTTTCACCAACGCTTAACCTAATGATAAAGACACCACACTAGAGTAAAGTTTTATACCGCTAATTTTGGCCGTGTTAGCCCCTATTCTTAGAATAATAATGTCACTAATGTCATTTGAAGCAGCCTTCAAATTAATATTGTAACTTAAAATTGCCGCGTCGTTTGAGATTGTTGATTTACGAATCTGATAGCAGGTGATGAAGATTATTTTAGGCAAGGAAAGAACAAATTATATAGAAGATTAACAACAACAACATTTTTTTGATGCCATCGTCAGAAACGTCACGTCAAACAAACAATGTTACGCCAGAAAATAAAAAAGTGTAAAGCGCCTTTGCTCTCGTACGAGATAAACTGCAACTATACTTTGGTGGTTAACACACTCATTCGTTCGATTCGCTTATGTTCGTTCAATAGCACAGAGTAACTATGCGAGAGTAACGCTAATGTAAGAATAAGTTATTATTCTTACATTAGCGTGGTGAAATGTAATACAAGTTACACGTATGATAAATCTAGGTAGTAAATTTATACTCGGGTAGCTATTCTCGATTAATTCTGATATTGGTGAAATCGGGTCTAAACCTAAAAATATTAGGTATGTACTTCTGCGCATGGTTCGCTTCATTACAACGAGTTCCGGAACTAGTTACCGATTCAAGCGCTCGGATAAAAGTTTTAGAAGTATTTAGTAGCTGCTGTGTTACTGAAGCAAACTCGTAAAAAAGCGATAAAGAACATATTGTTCATATCAACATTTTTTTATTACTTTACTAGAGTTAGGACATTATTTGAATGGAGTTAAAGTCAAATTTTTTATATTAGTAGGCAAAAGAAAGAACCACCTATCGCAGTACCTTTAAAGTACAAGTACATTAATTTGTTAGTTTGCTTTTTTAAAACTAACTTTAAAATAATCACACTTGCGAAGCAATGTACTAGTTCTTCTTAAAATATCTACCTACTTAATATTGCGATAGATGTTAAAGTTATACAATAAGCCCCCTGACCCCTTAGACCAGTTCCAAACGTTTGTCCCCGGTCTATTCGTGTGAGCGTTAGCCAATTGTCTAGGGGGTCTGGTAGGTTATTGACACCGGCCGCTAGGCGCGCCATTAAGCTCCAAAACACTGGTCCTGCTAGAATTTGTATAAGGTGCTACGCTGCGCATGCGTAGTCACTTTTTATTGCCAACACGGCAGACCACCATTCAAAAACGCGGTCACAGTGTCCAAACGCACTGCAAATCGCGTTTTTGTATGATTATGTCCCTTGTCGGCAACGTAAACACTTCCTGTGTTTACGTTGGCGCAGCGCCTAAGACGTTACCATTACCAGCTAGTCGGAGGGACCCCGGCCCGGAACGTGACGATAATTCATTACGTTCCTGATTTGTTTGCGGCCGCTGCCTGTTTGCCGGCGGGTGACAGACGCCTAACAGGGAACGTTATTATAAATCGTCTATTTGTTGTTATTATAAACTAGATTTAGTTGTTGTTTAAATTGTAATAACGGAAACAGAACGCCTTGGTTGCTGCGCTCGTCTGCTGCAGCTCTGCTCGCGTTTATTACACATATTATTGTAGCGTCAGTCGCCCGCTGCGGGTCCACAAAGTGTCTCTTCACACCTCTTTTGAAGGACCACATAATATTAACGAGGAGGAAAAACATGTGCTGGTAGACTATTCTATGTTCAATCCTGACTTTAAGATCACACACCCTACGCTTCGTTACAAAAATTAAATAAAAGATCTTTATTTAAATTCATAAAACTTAATTTAACTAGACAGATATGTCTGCGACTATGGTTACTTGTCATCTCAACCCCACGGCTTAGTTGAAACGACGTATTTCGGTAACAAGTTCAGAGCTGGAAAGTATTTAAATGAGCGCCAGCAATTATGCGAAAAGTTTCTCCCTGGGCCCCCTGATAAAAGAATCTGTTTAGGCTGCCTCTAAGTAAATAACGTGGATGCGATGAAACAATATGTTAATACGCTGTGGAGAAGTAACTTTAAATTAAAGGTAAAAGGGAACAATGAGGCCACTCTTTACATAATTACATAAAAAGTTTTCTTTGTATCCTGTTAGCGAAGAAAACAACAACAAATCCTTTTTTCCCTGTTTACTTAAACAACAGGAAAGCTTTTAGAATTTATCTCACCTTTAATTAGTAATATATTATTTCTTAAGTTTTCTTTATTAATTTATTAGGCAACAAAGATACTATAGTTGTACTATAAAGTAAGGAGCTGTGTGGTGGCGAGTCATTAAAAGGAGACTACCATCCTATCTCTTTCCTTGGGTATCGTACAAGACGACTAACGGACTAAAGATTGCATATACATGCAACAGCATAGAGCGGTGATGGTCTCAACACCGAGTGTATAATGTTTTATATAAATACATATTATATGGTCCAACGCTCAGATAATATAATTTAATTTCATATTATTTCATTTGACTTAATATAATAAACATCCTATTCTACTAATATTATAAACGCGAAAGTTTGTAAGTATGGATAGATGTTTGTTACTCTTTCACGTAAAAACTATTAAATGGATTTGGATAAAAATAGGCATACAGATATCCCCTCTCCTTACTTTACTAAGTTTATTTGGACTGGCACCTCGAGACCAACCGTTAGGTTATGCAAGAAGTGCCAGACGTCCCTGCGCCAGTAGAACACTCGCACAGGAGACCACCAACGTTAGGTCTTGATGCCAAATCAGTGCCCGCCGCAGCGCGCTCTTCATTCGGTACTCATAAGACTAGTGTCTCGGGAGAGTTTCCCCGTGAACACGTGTAGTTCACTGCCTATTGTCCAGATAGGTCACCGGAGCTGTCAAGCTCGCTCACTTCTCGTTGCACGAAGGGCACAACTTGCAGTTGCCACTGCTAGGGTCGTCGACTCTAAAGTCGACTTCCAAGTGTCCACCTTGGTAGCGGAGTAGTAAGCACACTCACTTCTCGGCACCCATCCAGGCGCCTAGCCAGTTCCCACGTCCTACGCGGCTGGCTGGACCGGAGGCTACGGCATCTAGGGGGCCGCCTCTACTAGTTCTCCAGACTAGTACCGGAGATGTCAACACCAATGTCCAATGAAAACCACCGGACAAAGCTGCCAACTATAAGGGAAACTCACGTTCCCCGCAGGACTTTTCGCTGCTGGCCCCACAGAGACCGCTACTAGGCCCCGCTCGCTGTGCGCGAGTTTGGAAGTCCCGGCACACAATGCCAGGACAAAACGAACATTTCCAAACTCTACAGCTAACCACAAACCACTACGAGTCCAACCCACGTCCGAATCCCGCCGGAGGCGCCTGGTTAAAGGCACAACCAGAGGGGGGCTTGAACCGGAACCCCGTAGTACCCCTGAAAACACAGCCGGACCCGTAGTTCCAGCTGCGATACCCTATCTATTGGGGTCAGTAGATAGGGACAGGCATACAGATAGTTAATAACCTGGATTAATACATAGGATACTTTTTATCCCGATATTCCCACGGGAACGGGAACCACGCGGGTGAAACCGCGAGCGGCCGCCAGTTTAATATAATTTTAGATTCTTTAATTTCATGTATTTTTGATAAAATAATCTAATGATATAAAACACTATGCATGTAATAAACAAGCAACATGCAAGCAAGCAAGCGGAATGCAAGGAAGCGTGCAACATTCAAGCAAGAATGCAGCATGCAAGCAATAATGCACCATGCAAGCAAGAATGCAGGATGCAGGCAGGCATGCAGCATGCATGCAGGCATGCAGCATGCAGGTAGGCATTCAGCATGCAAGCAGGCAAGCAGCATGCAGGCAGGCATGCAGCATGCAGGCAGGCATGCAGCATGCAGCAGGCATGAATTCTGTCACGGCTCCGGCGCTGCGGGACTCCGGGGCGGTCCCACGCAAGCTTAAATTACACTCTAGCGTAGGGCAACAAGTCTACGTGGAGTCGGTTTTGCCGCGATTTGTTTCTGTCACTAACTGTGTTGGCACAAACACAACGTATTAACTTTTTAAGACAATATTTGAAATCATTTTAGGGTTAAAATGATATTTTTATTTATAAGCAAAAATTATATCAAATGAAGTTGTAGAATATGATTATTCTACCAATATAGCTTTATAGAAAAAGTTGTTAGAGAATATGAGTATTGTATCAAATCAATAATATACGTAATGTTGTTATAGGAAGTGTATTTAGAACAAGTAAACATTATATCCAATGAACGTTAATGTCCTTTGAAATTAGTTCATTTGTCATTATATAAAATTTGATAAAACTTGGACAATGTTAGAGGACTGCTTCAGCGGTCTTCATTGACTAATCCCTTTGGGGATAATAGTCGTGTGATTATATTTCTGTAATTAATACAGAAAGCTAATAATAATACCTTTTCGTATCTTGCCTTTCGCAATGCCGGGTCGCCTGATGGGTGACCAATTAAAACATCTCGAGCTTCCTCCGTGCTTCGGAAGGCACGTTAATCCGTTGGTCCCGTTTGTTGTCGTAAGATGGCAGTCGTTAAAACCCCACCAACCTGCAATAGGCCACCGTGATGGGTTATGGCCCAATATCCCCACGTGCTATTTGATTTGTTCGCGTGGGAGGCCTGTGCCTAGCACTGGGACGTTTATAGGCTGATGATGAAGATACAGAAACGTCGCCGTCGGTATTCGAGCGGATAAAAATGATGTTCGGTTTGAACACAAGATATCGTGGTTCAATCTCCATGGCTCCGTTATACTCTGACGTGAACCCATATACTTGTGATGAAGGTATGTAAGTTGCCTAATGATAAGGAATTGCCCTAGATAAATAGAAAACAAAAAATCATTAAAAAGTTTCTCTTTGACAACAACCTAACCACCTTAGCAAGGCTGCTCTACAATGTTCCAGTCGTTGCCCCGCCCATTTTTAACGACAAAGCAAAACTTTAGAAAGTGCAAACACAAACTTTACTGAGAAGACGATTGCATTTTATTTGAGGAATCTGTCGCGCTCGCAAATATTCGGAGTTCTAATCAGCTGGGTCTGTCATTATATTGTATTGTGGTTGAGGCAGGTAAGGTTTTTTTTATTTTTATTTTACAACGAGGATGGAATTCATCTCGCATAATCCTACTAATATTTAAAAAGCGAAAGTTTGTAAGTATGAAAGGATGTTTGTTACTCTTTCACGTAAAAACTACTGAATGGATTTAGATGAAATTTAGCATACAGATAGTTTATAACCTGGATTAACACATAGGATACTTTTTATCCCAATATTCCCACGGGAACTGGAACAACGCGGGTGAAACCGCGAGCGGCCGCTAGTAGTAAATAATAAAAGGTAGAAGGAAGAGCTCATTTCATTCGAAATACTTCACTTATGAGGAACTGACAATCTAATTTTCGAAACACAAACACAACATATTACCCAAACATTACACATACTATCTAACTTTCTTCGATACCTTGGAATTAACGAGATTTTTACTGTTTTTTTTGATAATGGAGTTAGAATGTCCCAAACAGCACATTTTTTTTTTCGCTCGCGCATTGCGCCTGTTAATAGTGCTGAATGCTATGATAGTAAAACATGAAAATAAATACCGTTGCTAGATTCGATGGCTCCTAAGTAAATCGTAAATTGCAAAAAGCTAATTTTACAGCAGAGCATTTTAAAGACATTTTATTCATAATTACTTTAATTTTAGTGCTATAACTTTAAAATTTACGTATTGTGTACATAACGAATGGTGCCTCAGTATGGTACAAGAAGGAAATCTGTAATTATGTTAGTTTTCAAAATATTGTTGTTACAATTATTTACATCAGAAATTGAATAGGTATATAGTGGCACTTACGATAACTTACGTTGAATTGTAATTGCAAAATATATCGTATATTTGGCATATGATTGTTTACGTTGTTATTCTGTTACTTTATTTACACGCAAGTAGCACATAACGTTTTTTACTATGTAAATAATTTATTCTTAATATATGGTCTTATTAAATTAGTGGCGTTCCTTTAAAGTACAAGTAGTTTACGCCAAAATAAAAATATTTTCCGCAACAAACAGTAGTATTTTGTCATTGGTTTAGATTTTAATTTTTCAAACAAAATAATTTAATAATTAATAGGCTAAAACTGTATCATACTGTACATGCCTCGATGAAATCACTCACACATGCGACTGCATTGTGGAAGTCGTCGCACTCATGCTCACGCAGAGAATCACACTCAAATGTACACATGCAGTGCAGCCTGAGCCAATTACAAGCTTGCGCGCGATGGCGTGCGTAAATAAGCATTTGTTCTCGCTCGCTCACTGACATTTAGTAGTACGTACCGCACCTAACTAGTATCTCGTTTTTTTCTGATAACCTACTAGGCATCATAATCAGCCTATAACCGTCTCTCTGCTGGGCACAGGCCTTTCCACATGGATAACATCAAATGGGGACATTGGGCCATAACTTACCACGCTGACCCAATGCGGGTTGGTGAGTTCAAAATCAAAATATACCAATTGTGCTTAGTCTTCATGAAATTTGTTGGTAAATGAAAAACCATTAATAACACAAATTGTAATTATTTATGGTTATAAGTTGTTAAATTACGTAATGACCAATAAACGTAACCCTATAATATGCTTTCCTAAAGTTTACGCGAACACTACACTTTTAATTACACTTTGCAATACGTAAAAGTAAAATTAAACGCGAATAATATCCGTTTAAAAGTGTTTTATTTAAACCCTTATTAATGTTGCAATAATCATCTTACAATATCCCCAACAAAATAGTTGTAACATGAAACACATTTATGAAATCTACATTTGTTTATTTTAATAGGTACCTTAGCACGTTGGAAGTACCGATTTATAATAATTTCTAATCACAACATGACAATAACAATAATTAGTTTATTTATGACTAGGAAAGTAGTGCTTAGGTTAATTATGTAGGTAGGTATTACAGTTACCGTAGTACCGTAATAATTTTCAATTATTAATTTACACGACATTGAGAAATAGTTAACATTGCCTTGGGCATTCAATAAAACGAGTTTGATAGGACACACGCAACGCAACAAACAAAACACTTCGGCACTGGTAAAATTAGTCATCACGCAGATAGGTGCTTAAAAACAGTTCGCACAGTCAGGCACAAGAACACAATCACAGTGGAAATAATGGTGAAAAGCAACCGATGCCATCCCAGGCGGTTGAAGAATACTGAATCGATCACTTACTCAGGCGGGCGCGTTGAGCAGCCAGTCTGCGAGGCGGTTGATGATTACTAGCCTTGGCCTGAGCTTGAGCTAAGGTGAAGAATAGTTCTGCGGCATCAGCTCCTAACTGGACATCCACATCAGTCATAAGTATTGATGTCGATAGTTTCTTTCGCATTTTAGCCCTCGCTACTCGCTACTCTCGCGTTAGCAGTGTGGTGTGTGGTGGTGGGTGCCTGGTCGATGCCTCCAATGAACACTACTCTAACTCAAAATAGCTGCGGCTACCCCTGGCCGTTCCTGGGCATTTATTTGATGTGTTGTTTGTTAGCGATTGTTTGTTATAATTTATTGTTTTAATGATTTTTATTCTGATTTAATAATTTTGATAATTTTGTTCCAGCCAATTTCATTTATATTTCTATTTTATTAACAAATTAAGTTTTGAATGTATTATCGAATTCGGTATTTGATTATTAATTTATTATATTATGTATTTTTATATTTTTAAATCTGAACTGTTATTGTTAGTTTTTTTATTACTGTAGTTTAATATTATCGTTTTTTTATGTAGTGTTAAGTATTCGATTATGCATGCTGTTTGCACAAATTAGTGGAGATCTAGCATACCGTTGTTAGAAAATGCTGCTATTGGTATTTTTAATTTTTGTTGAAGCTCTGTTTTTTGTATAAATAAATCGATTTGGGTAATTGGCTACCCCTGGCCATTTCAGCGGATATAACATACTGGTTTCCTTCTGGGGATATTAATTCACAAACATCGACTTCTTTCTGTGTCGAACCACATGTCTTTTCACTTCTTTTTTGTGCGCGTAAGTATTGTCGCGAGTTGTTTTTTCTATTATAATCACTACTAAAAACTTATAAAGTAATACCAACAAAACGGAGAAATCCCAACAAAATCAAAACGAACGGACGCGCGCGCCCTGCCCGCGTATATATCCTCGCAACTGGAATTGATAGCAACTAATTACTTAGTTTCAAATAGCTTATAACATGAAAATGGCCAAAATGTAAGATACGATTATTTACATAGGAGCCATCGAATTATGCTATGCTAAATTATTAAAAAAATGTAGAATTTTAATAATAATTAAAAAGTCTTCTTTTTACATATTAAATAGAATTAATGAAATATTGTGTTCTGCGTATCAAAACTATGGTTGGTATTATGTAGACGTACTTTCATTCTAGTTTTATAAATCTCCTCTCAAACTAATGATACATCTTTGTGGCAGCGTTCTAACAAAAGCTCCTTTGGATAATGAAGAATAAAAGGGATTTCACATCGCTTCATCGGCCATTCACGCTCCATTGTGAAAGGGCTCTTACGTCTCCATTAGAGGTTGTCTTAGCATTGTCTTATGATCTTATTAAAGAAATGCGTTAATGTACATTCAATTTGTGAAGTTTCGTCTGGTGAAGGCACATAACGAATATCACTTACTACCGATTGCAAATACTATTATTGTTACACGGACGACTTATCTCACTTTTATGCATATAATTGAGGTCAGTGATTTAGGTGTCTTACTTTAATTAATTAATGCATTTCATATTGTGTTTTTTTTATTTAAGTAGATTTAATTTCGTCTTATTAATTTTTAAATTTTTAATATTAGTTTTAAGTGCCATAATTGTTACTTTGATCTAACGTCTCCGAACTGATATTACTTTTTATTAATTGATTGTTTTATCTTAAAATCACAATGGATGCGATTATGTTCCAGTTATTATAAGGTATTGCTCCAGTTAAATTCATGTGAGCGTGTAATAAGCTAATTATATTGGTATAAGGTCTCGTTCGCACTAGGCGAATCACTCGGCCGGTGTTATGCGGGGGCATTGCTGGCTGATTATTTGTTATTTTTGTTTTAATGTGCTCTCGCTTCGGCTAGTTAGCTGCCTGATGCGAACAGGGCTTTAGCGCGATGGCTTGTTAGTTGTTAGTCACTGATTTTGAATCGGTTTTAGAATCTTTGGGTTCTGAGTACGCACATCACATCATCATGGGTGATTTTAATACAAACCTCCTTTTGCCTAACTCCTCTCGGTCCTGTAAGCTCCGTCACATTATTGAGTCAGCCAATCTTCATGTGTTACCCCTACAGCCAACTCACCTTAACATTGATGGCGATGATACATGGCTCGACTTAATACTCACCTCGAACCCTTCCCATAGCCTGTCACATGGTCAACATATCGCTCCTGGTTTTTCCCATCACGACCTAATTTTTCTGTCCTATAGACTAAAGCCCCCAAAACCCGTTCCTAAGGTCCTGTACAGGCGTTGCTTTACTCGTATTGATGTTGACAAGATACAGAGTGAAGCATCTAAAATAAACTGGGACTCTTTAATTCATGCACCCTCTGTCGATGAAAAAGTTCATATTTTTAACGAAACAGTGATTGCCTTGTACGATCGTCATGCTCCTATCAGGAAGATCAGGGTAAAGCGGCCACCGGCGCCTTGGATGACTAAGGGCATTCTAATGGCAATGAGGCGTAGGGACCGGGCATTTCGTAAGTTTAAAAAAGATCGTATTGAAGAACTTTGGAACATTTTTAAGACGGCAAGAAATCGGTGTAACCAGATGATACGTAATGCAAAACTTCGCCATATTCTCAATAACATCTCGTCTTCTTCTTCTGCCGACATCTGGAAGTTTCTTGGAACGCTAGGTATCGGCAAACCGCGACATTTGGACCTACCTAACTCTATTGGACTTAACGACTTAAATCACCATTTTACTGCCACAACAAAACTAGATCCGAGGTCTATTACACGTACCGTCGGTTCTATAACTGGTCTAACGCGTCCCAACATAGTCCCGTTTCATTTTTCTCCAACCAGTGAGGAAGAGATCAAAAAGATTATCCTTTCCATTAAATCCAATGCTGTAGGATGTGATAACATCAGCCGCCGTATGATAGTCACTGTATTGGATCATCTTCTCCCAGCTATCACCCACATCATTACTTCCTCCTTTGATTCCGCAGTTTTCCCTGCCCTATGGCGTAAGGCATATGTCCGTCCTCTTCCTAAAGTTTCAAATCCAACGCTCCCCAATCATTTTCGACCCATTTCCATTCTTCCCTTTATATCCAAGGTGCTTGAGGCCTGTGTCCATAAGCAATTTTCCCAGTTTGTTTATCACAACTCTCACCTTGACCCTTTGCAATCTGGGTTCAGACCAGGTCATAGCACCGTAACTGCCCTCCTTAAAGTGACTGGTGATATTAGGGCAGGAATTGAGGACGGAAAAGTAACCATTTTGGTTCTTATCGACTTCTCGAATGCTTTTAATACCGTCAGTCACGACATCCTTCTTTCCATATTGTCCCATCTTATGGTCTCTGACGAAGTGGTGGAATGGTTTTCATCTTATCTTCGGGAACGTCAGCAGTCGGTCCAATCAGGGGAATCATCCTCAACCTGGCTTAATTTAGAAACTGGCGTTCCTCAAGGCGGCATTCTTTCTCCTCTTCTTTTCTCAATTTTTATAAATTTTATCACTCAACAGCTTCAGTGTTCGTATCATCTCTACGCTGACGATTTGCAGTTATATGCCCAAGCAAGTGTAGATAGGTTGAATGACGCAGTTGATGCTCTGAACAAGGACCTAAGCAGCATTAAGTCCTGGTCTGACAATTTTGGTGTTGCTGTCAACCCCGCAAAATGCCAAGCTGTCATGGTAGGGAGTCCCCGGATGATGTCCAGAGTAATCTGCAGCGGTCTTAAGTCCATTATCTTTGATGCCACTCCAATTCCTCTTAGCCAAAATGTTAAGAATCTGGGCTTATATATTGACTCCAAGTTTAATTGGCAGGCTCAAGTAGCTAATACTTGTCGGAAAGTCACTGGAGTGCTTCGTTGTCTTTACCGCCTCAAAAACTTTTTGCCCGTTAACGTCAAAGCTATGCTTGTGCAGACTTTAATTTTCCCTATAATTGACTATGGTGATGTGTGCTATCTCGACCTGAATGCAGATCTACTTAATAAGCTCGACCGTCTTCTGAATAACTGCATTCGATTCGTTTTTAATCTACGTAAGTATGATCATGTGTCTGCATGTCGATCACAGCTCAAATGGTTGCCCATTCGGCTGCGCAGAGATATGCGGGCCTTGACCACTCTTTTTTCCGTAATAAGTTCTCCTAATTCTCCTCCCTACCTTTCTTCCCACTTTCAATACTTATGTACTAGTCACAATAAAAACCTCCGTTCTTCTTTTAACCGTTTACTCATCTGTCCCTCTCACCACTCCGATATCATTCACTCCTCCTTTTTCATAAAGCCAATTCTCCTTTGGAATGCCCTCCCTCTGAATATTAGAATGTCCACCAGTCGGTATGCTTTCAAAACTAAGTTACGCAGATTTCTCACAGATCAAGATGATCAGTAATCGTCGTACAGACATATGATATTTATGTAAGTATTTAATTATTATTTATATATCAGTATGTATATATATAACACTGTACATATCTATTATGTTTATGTATATATTTTGTATACTTATTTGTTTGTATTTACATTTTAGTGTGCACCCTACCTTATGTTTTTCTCTGCATCACCCAATGGTAGACTGGTAGAAAATGCCTAAGGCATTAAGTCCGCCTTTGTACAAACGTGCATAAAGTGATAAATAAATAAATAAATAAATAAATAATATTCAAAGGGTTAGTCAGAGAGCAGGCAATGAGGACTACAGTCCACTTTTCACCAAATAGCGACTGCACATGTGCTCAGCGTGACAGGTGGTGAGCCCATCACCGCTCTATGCTGTGGGATGTATGTGCAGTCTATAGTCCGTTAGTCGCCTTTTACGACACCGAACGGAAGGGAGGGGTTGGTAGTATTATTTTGATGAGCCCGTCGCCGCTCTATGCTGTTGAATTTATGTGCAGTATTTATAAAGTCCGTTAGTCGCCTTTTACGAAACCAAAGAGAAGATAAGGGTTGGTTGTATTATTTTGATGAGCCCATCGCCGCGCTATGCGGTTGGATGTATGTGCAGTCTTTAGTCCGTTAGTCGCCTTTTACGACACCCAAGGTAAGAGAGGGGGTGGTAGTATTTTTTCACCGCTACGCAACACGGTTAATTTCTACATATTATTTTATTCAGACTTTTCGAACCCTTTCACATACAAACACTTTGGCCGCCGGTTTTTTAGAGGTTTCTCGATGCTTCCCGTTCTACGACTTTTTCACACTTCTTTTGTTTAATTTTCTTTCATAACGCTTTTGTAATTTACGCTTTTCTCTCTAAGGCTTTGTTGAAATATACTTGCGCTATGTATTAACACACACGTACACCACGCATCCACACACTTTATACACTCACTCATTAACACATCCTTCACTCAGGGGCTTCATTATATCTTTTGTTTGTTTTATATCAATAAGTAATAATGTGATAGTTATAGTTTGCTCAGAGTCCGTGGAATGGGGCACTGGTGACCTGTGGTCTACGGGTTTTTCCAAACCTATCACAAGCACCAGTCTCTCACAAGGGGTACTTATGTACTCTAGGGGTACTCTTACTTATTTATTGATAATTTTGCCATTATCTCTGTACAACGTAAACCTTGTGATGAGAAAATATATTAAATTGAAATGAGAAAATAAATTAAATTAAATTGAATTGTAATCTTTCGTCTGCTTTTTATTATTTCTACATACTAGCTATTTTACCATTTAATCCGCGCGTCTTATAACATCTAATTAGCATTGCGTTTAAAAAAAATGACGACCTCGATGGAAGCTACGAGTAGTAACGTGTAAACAGCTAAAAAAAACGCGATTACGTAGTCCCCATAGAATAGTGCCTACGTAACTAACGTGTAAACAGCCAAAAATAACGTGATTACGTAGTCTCTATAGAATAGTACCTACGTAACAAGCCTATGCATAGCTGTATTCTATTATCCTAGGTCGGAGACGCCAACAGACAATGCAGAGGCTGAATACAGTCTGATACGGAGGTCACTCACGGAGCGAGAACTAATTATCTGGTACCGACAATGTGACTACGTTTAGCCTTCTCTATGTGCACATTATGTAGAATACTTAATAATAAACCTACGGCATTGTCATATTTAATAAGAAGTAGTTTTCATATTCGTTAACTTTGTGAATTGAAAAGGTCGTATAAATATATCACTTGTTATTGCAATTAGAGAGCTCATAATTTATAGAATTTGTTATATACCTACTTACTGTTTATCGGGTGAACGGGGTGAACGAGTACAGAAATACATATTAACTGTCTTCCTCGGGTACTTGTATTTCAAAAGAGTAAAGATACACCGTAATATATTAAATTGCTTAAAAGTCTCGATGAAAAGAGTAAAGATACACCGTAATATATTAAATTGCTTAAAAGTCTCGATGAAAAGAGTAAAGATACACCGTAATATATTAAATTGCTTAAAAGTCTCGATGAAAAGAGTAAAGATACACCGTAATATATTAAATTGCTTAAAAGTCTCGATGAAAAGAGTAAAGATACACCGTAATATATTAAATTGCTTAAAAGTCTCGATGAAAAGAGTAAAGATACACCGTAATATATTAAATTGCTTAAAAGTCTCGATGAAAAAAGTAAAGATACACCGTAATATATTAAATTGCTTAAAAGTCTCGATGAAAAGAGTAAAGATACACCGTAATATATTAAATTGCTTAAAAGTCTCGATGAAAAGAGTAAAGATATACCGTATTCCTCTTCCTCTTCCTCTAATATTATAAACGCGAAAGTTTGTAAGTATGGATGGATGTTTGTTACTCTTTCACATAAAAACTACTGAATGGATTTGGATGAAATTCGGCATACAGATAGTTTATAATCTGGATTAATACTTAGAATACTTTTTATCCCGATATTCCCACGGGAACGGGAATCACGCGGGTGAAATAGCGAGCGGCCTCTAGTATAATATAAAATTGCTTAAAAGTCTCGATGAAAACCTTCTACTGTAATTTAGTTTTTAGGTTATATTGATATTAATTTAGTTTAAATTGTAACATAAGAAACACTTTTTATAGTTTGGATATTTAAGATATGATTGTGTGCACTAATTATCGGATTGTAATTTAACAAAATACTGTATATATTATTATGTATCTTCAAAGATAACGAAACGTTGAAGAAATGTCTACCTCAGGCGGGAATCGAACCCACGTCCTCCGCAATCCGGGCGGCTGCGTTGACCACTCCGCCACCGAGGTATTGGTTAGCCCGACGAAATTTTTCAACGCTTTTGACTTTATGTTTTTATAGCAATAGAGTCTTATCAAACCTCTTAGAATTTACATTCTTAGAGATCTGAATGAAAATATTTTACAATATTTTAAACATTCAGATATGAGAAGACTGCTTTAGAGAATAGTAATATTTGATTATTTGCTTTAAAAAAAAATTAAGCTTTTTTAACGCATATAATTAAAGATTACGAAACTATGTATCCTGTTCATGTTTTGGCTATAATCTGTGTTGTGTACCGTATGTATAATAAAATATGTGTTCGCCGATAACCATTAGAATTACAAAAAAATGATAAAACTTTTATTTGTGCAAACTTAAATTATAAAGCAGTGTGTGCAGCGGCTCACTAAAAGAACACTACCAATCCCTCTATTTTCTTGAGTGTCTTAAAGGCGACTAACGGACTCAAGACTGTATACAGTCATACATCCAACAGCTTCGAGCGGCGATGGGCTCACCACCAATTACGCTGAGCACATAATATGATGTTGTAATTTGGTCTAGTCTCTGACTAACCTTTTGGAGATATGATAGTCGTAAATCTATGTGTATGTATGTCTCTCTCTCTCTCTCTTCATAGCATTTATTAATCCCATCTCATGGTAGGGTCTGCTTTTCTTGTCATTTTCCTCCAATTTGCTCTGTTCGACGCATCGGTGTCAGATACATTGCAGCTTCTGAGGTATTTGGCAATAATGTCTGTCCATCTTGATTTCGGCCTTCCTCTCTTTCTGGGCGCAGGTAACTTCAGACTTATTGCCATATTACTCATGTGGACGGGAGGTCTTCTCTTCACATGTCCATACCACCTTAGTCTGCTTTCTTGTAGCTTGTCGGCGATATCACGTACCCCGAGACTACCGCGAATGTATTCGTTGCGTATTTTGTCAAGTCTCGTTACTCCGCACATCCGCCGAAGCATTTTCATCTCAGCGACTTGGATAACATGAACGTGACGCTGAGTCGTGGCCCAAGTTTCACTCCCGTAAGTGAGCACAGGCCTGATAATGGTTTTATACACCAGGCCCTATAATTTCACGGGCATGTACGGGACACAGGTTGTGTGTATGTATAAAATTTTAAAATTATGTTTAAAATTTCGTTCGAGCAGTCCCACTGTGCAGACGTCTTTATCCGACATCCGGCCGTGTTGGAACATTGTCAACGCATTATTGCGATTAACCCGCGCCATAATGGCACAACCTGAATATTGACGATGCCGATAATGTACGCGTTACTTGCTGGAAATCATTTAATATTCTCCTTTATGCATCCTATAATTATGTCTGGTGACAGGATTCTGCCAAGAATTTTACTGGATGGCAGCCATCCTAATACCTATTTCTGACGGCAAGCAGCATTTGAATTGCTGTGTTCCGGCTTAAAGGACGGTTATTTATAGAAATTAACTTTTGAAAAAGTTGGCCATACAAATACGAGAGACTGAATTTAAAATTAAAATGTTTTATTTAATTTAGGCTACAATAGTTAAGATCTTATGAACGCCACTGAAACGGTACGTAAGTCTACATGGCGGGACTTTGTATACTAAAGATAAAAGATAAAATATGCTTTATTGTACACCACAGAAACATATAAAAACACAAACACATAGTACATACAATTGGCGGCCTTATCGCTAAAAAGCAATTTCTTCCAGGCAACCATGTTGGACTGGACTAAAACCAAAGAATTGGAAAAAAACTGAGTAAGGACATTCCTTTCTGCCTTTTTTTACAGAGCTAAATATTGTGAAGCATCCTAAACTTAGACTTTTCATTAATGCACTTATCTGTCGTTACGCAACGATAATGCGACAAAATTGTACTAGAGCATCAAAATCTGATCAGATAGTAAAAAAATCTAGCCTAGCTGATTTGGAATATATCCTCTCAGCTAATAATAATAGCACTGGTCTTGTAAACTTTTAGTTTTATAGATAGATAGACAATACGTTTATTGTAACATAACACCACAAACATTTATATAAGACTTAGCAATGAACACAAATACAAAGTTACGATTTGACGGTTAAACGCTTCAAAGCGATCTCAGCCAGACAACCAGTATATTTTATATATAGGTCGAAACTTACAAAAGGATCTGGGAAAACGTCAACATATACACTTAGTTATTTTAAGATGGCTCCAAGAAGATTAATATAGGGCTACATAATCAGATACTTTCACCATGCCACTCAAGTAAGAAATCAGTAGGAAATCTAATTTTATGAAGGTAATACTATTTTGGAAGTCAATCAAAAAGTTATTCCGTGCTTCATTCTGTGACTCGCAATGCATGAGTTGCATCGGTTTAAACGTTGAGTTGAGAAAACACTTTAATTTCAATTGGAATTGAACGCAAAATATTTTGAACCACACTGAAAGAAGAAAGAAGGTTGATTTTGCACGGGTTGGCGACACATTAGTTGAATTAACAAAGTGATGGGCAACATGAACAAATTGTTGTTTTCACAGAAAAGTTTTTGTTGATATGAAAACAGTTGTTTTTACCTATTTGTACATGTTGGCGTAACAATTCATGCATAATTCAATAGGTAATTGTTGATTTTACTGTTCAAGTTGTTGAAATAACCATTTTAAAAGTTAAATTTACAAAATAAATACGTTAAAACAACAAAAGATATATGTAATAAGTTCAAATTGCCGTAACTGATCAACAATACAGTTTTTGTTCATTCAACAAAACTCAAGAGTAGGTGTTATATTAACCCTAAAATTTTGTTGAAATATGGTAAACCCAACTAATAATTTCTTTCCGTGCAACAACGTCAAAAAAGATTCGGATGACATTTTCACATTACCTACAGCAGCTCCTCACATTAGCGTTTTTCAGCAGCCTAAATTGCCGAACAATAATACAATTTTCTCGAACTCCTTTTCATATTTCAAGTACCATGCAAGACAAAGCAATCGCGATTGTAGACTATTGTAGCCTAAACGCACCATTCATCATCATCATCAGCCTATAAACGTCCCACTGCTGGAAACAGGCCTCCCACGTGAACACGTAGGGATATTGGGCCATAACCCACCACGCTGGCCCAATGAGGGTTGGTGGGTTTTAACGACAGTCATCTTACGACAACAACCAGGACCAACGGCTTAACGTGCCTTCCGAAGCACGGAGGACCATCGCACCATTAAAATGCTATAAAAATTCATTTTACTAGTTTTCGTTTCTGTAGTTTGTCATGTCACATTGTGAGGGTGGGTATGCTTATGGTTGCATTCACTGGGCTAAAGGTTCGTTCAATTCTTTAAAAAAAACTTAAATTGTGTAAGCAGTTACCATGCGTGTTGTCTTCTTGACTGTTCTTAAAGAATGTTCTGAAGAATGTTCTTGGACGTACCGTTTTCCCATCAACTATGGCTGACCCTTTGACAAAGATGAGTAATAGCCTTTTTTATTATTTCCCACCGGAGCTCGCAGGGACGCAAAGGTTTTTCATGTTACAATTTTTGAGGTGTTACGTCGTCGGTCGCTTTGTCGCCAAATGTTGATTGAAATGGGCTCCAATGTGTGTAAAATAGGTTGTTGAAGATGTAAATATAACGTTATTTTTACCATCGTTGAATGTCGGGGTATGTCTTTGGAAAATTAAGGTTGTACTGAGACAATACGAAATTGCGTTTGTTGTAAACCAGTATGCGGGTAGAGCACGTTTCCACTCATGAGTGACGACGATGTGGACATCGTCTTAACCCATTCGCGAAGAAAACATAAAAGATTTTGATTTACTTTTTGTAATATTATGTTGTTTTATTTTACGTTGCTGCCTGGTAACCTGATAGTAAGCGGATAGCTTTCTCACAAATTTTGTATTACAAAAAAAAAAAAAACTTCACAGATGCCAATAAAGAAAAAACATCACGGATCCTCTATGTAAATAGATTCAAGAGGCCTATTACATCTCGAGTGTGATTTTTGCGTAAAATGCACATTTTCCCATTTTGTAGTAATTTTGCAGTTGTAGGTATTTATCGTTTTTTATCGAAATAGGATATTAAATTTGTGCATAATATTACAAATCTTCATTTTGCGAGCTTAAGTTGAATTCGGACGGCCGTCGCATCGCATTTTGTAGTAATTTTGCAGTTGTATTTATCGTTTTTATCGAAATAGGATAATAAATTCATTATAAAATCTTTATTCCTCATGAAGTAACAATTACTCTTGTATGAATTTTGCTCAATAATATTATCGTAGATAGGAGATATTCACAGTTAACTTACAGCGATTTTCGATTTTTTTGTTGTTTAGAATGAGAATTTTTCCCTTTATAAAATCAATGATGTCTAAAAATTCAGAGGCCGGCTACGCACTATTCGACTATATATGAGATAACATTGAAAAAAAATTATTTCACTTGTTTAGAAAAGTTACAAAAAGCGAGGCTACGCACTATTCCAATAGCTATTCTACACTATTCAATAAGTCATAATTGTTAATGTATTTTTGTTTCTGAGATCCCAAAATTGGCCATTTTACGCAAAAATCACAGTCGAGATGTAATAGGGCTCTTATTGATAATAATCTTGCTCTAACCTCATTGTATCTCTATCAGTTGTTCGAAGTTTATAATTCCCGAGAGAGTAGAATTGTGGGTAGATCCTAATGATATGTCATATATTGTACAGTCCCGCCTTTCACATACTGTATCTGTAATTTTCCGAGGCATCAATCTTCTATCAAGAATGCGGAACCATCAAATAACCATTACTCGACACTGGAAGAGTCTTAGCATATTATACATTTGTGGAAGCTCATTTCACCTGCACAAACCAACGGTGACATTGTGTATTCAAGGGAAAATTTACTTCGTATGATTTATTTCGTTTAAAGACATTCAACCGAGTGGTAACACGGTTGGCCTGATACTTGATGTACTCGGTCCCGGGTTCGATTCCTAAGTCGAGTAACGTGAGTTTCATATTTTCAATCTGGAATACGACGAATCAGGAATACGACGAATCCGGAACAAATCCTTAGTGTATCGATGATTTCAGGATGCCTTTATCCAAAAGTGGGACATTTTGTAGATTCATCGATTCACCATTATTATCCCAATTTGTTAGTCAGAGACTAGGCAATGAGAACTTTTTTTATATAAAAGAAGGAGGCAAACGAGCAGGCGGGTCACCTGATGGAGAGTAATCACCGCTGATTAAACACCTGCAAAACCAGATAAATCGCACACGCGTTGCCGGAGAACTGCAGAAGCAGTCCACTGCCATCGTCCACGTTTCACCAAATTACAACTGCACATGTGCTCAGCGTGATAGGTGGTGAGCCCATCGCTGCTCTATATTTGACATATGTGTCTGTCTTTAATTATTATTATTTTACTACCATTATTTTTTATTTGATTTAATTGACCCTAAAAAATTTACATCTTTTATTTTAATGTACTTAATTGAATGTGTCTTAAATATTGTGTCGATTACGATTATTTTGCAATCAACTTAAATTATTTTGCATACTCTTATGGGAGTGGAACATATAGTACATAATAAAATTCTAACATACTATGTTCTTGGCAAATAAAGGTGAATTTCGAATTTTAACTCGTTAGTCGCCTTTTAAGACACCCAAGAGAAGAGAGAGGTCGGTAGTGTAGTAGTCCTTTTAGTGAACACACGACACGGCACACACAGTTTAAAGGCAGTTCGTTTATATACTTTAAAATGTAGATATCTAAAAAGGTATGTTTTGTGATAGACCGGACTTCGCAAACAAAGTCGCGGGCAATGCTAATACATGAAACACATTTAATACCAAACAAAGTGGTTCAGTATACAAGCCGTAATTATTTTTCTCCACAGCCTCACTATATCCCCCGAACGGAATATCCGGATAAGTTGGCGGGGATCCGGACATATTTTAACGGAATAAAGTCCCACTTAAGCCTAAATATTGCCCGGGGAATGGTGGGGGATCTCGCGAAATTTGTTCGCGGGTTACGCGGAGAAAATTAACTTTTCTTTAATATTAAAAACAGGGTTAAGTTGGGCACGTTTGTCGGCAAAGCGAGCTATTACTTTCGCTTTTAACTTTTTTTAAATGATAGCGGGGTTAATAGGGGTTGACTTTTTTTAATACTTGCTGCAAATTTATTCGTCCGGTAATACTTTTCCAAATCAAATAAAAATGTCAACTACTCAACTGTTAAAAAAAACATATAAGTTATACACCTACATTTATATCAACTATTTTATCTCTACCATGTCGTTATTTTGTATAGGCATAGAGTAATGCAGAAAAAGGCTATTAAGTCAGAATAGCAGAGCCTATAGTTTGTTCACTGAGATAGAGATAATAATATGTCTTAATTGTATAGTTTACTAGCTTTTGCCTGCGGCTTCGCTTGCGTTATTTTTCGGGAGAAAATTTGTCTATAACCGTCTTCAGGGCCTCATCTATCTATGTAGGGGAAGTCAGCTCAATGCGGCCATAGAAGGCAAAGCGGCCACACCCAATTTTTCGGTAACTAAAAACGATTGCGCGACGTTGCCTTTGTGCCATTATAGCCAACCTCCCGCCCCGCACCAAGCAGTCGTTCGGTGCCTTTCTAATCATAAGTACTCGTAATTTTTGTGTATTACGAGTACTTATGATTAGAGTGTTTTATAATTTTTTTGATTTAAGTACGAGTATTAGTTAGTTGTTGACCACAACTACAAAAGAAAAACTAAGCAGGGGGAACTTTTGGTACATGGATAGTAAGAAAGTATGAAGACCGAAATTATTGTTCCATTTGAAACTTTATTAGTTACTTTTTGATTTTATCTTAAATAAAGCTTTTTTTAAATTTTTGGTGTTTTGTTTTTTAAAATTAATTTCTTGTTATATTTAGGCATGACCACTTTGCCCTTACCCCTATGGCCGCTTTAAGCTGCCAACACGGGCAAAGCGGTTTTTTGACTAGTTTTCGTAATTTACAAATTTAAATAAACCGTTTAAGTTTTGCAAAATGTGCCTACACGTTATGAAAGCTTATTAAATTTCTTTTCTTTTCATATAAAATCTTTTTTTAAATTGATTCTATAGTGGTATTTTTTAAAGTCAAAGTTAAGGTAGTCGCTATTTTGGTGAAAAGTGGACTACGGCATAGGTCTGCTTTTGCAGTCCTCATTGCCTAGTCTCTGACTAAAACTTCGGGAATATTAGTCGTGATTATGTCGCCGTCCCCAACGAACAATATGGTAATAGGAATATACAGATCTTACAGGAAACGGCAAAAACTGATTTTTTGCGAATATCTCGGGAACTATGAAACCTATAAAGTCCATTCTTTTACCAAAAAAGTGGAGTTTTTTTTTACACATTATTCTTATAATTTATTGGTTAATGGTTTTTTTTAAAGGAGAAAACGATAAAAATATACTTTACTGAAAATGTATTAATAGTATTGTCACGCTAAGTAGCTTTACGATAGTGCTCGACGGAAATCACAAAACAATGTTACTTTATTAATAGTGCATTATGATGGTGTTCGATGATAAAAATGTGTTTACTTTGAAATCGTTTGAAATTACTTGTTTGTTCAATTAAATTTTAAAAAGATCTAAAATAGATAAATATATGAAACGTAAATAAAAGCTAGAATACTTTTGTGTTAAAACTTCTTCTCCATAAGATATTTTGTAAATGAACTTAGGAGGGATCATCAATATTGATTTGTCAATACATTTGACGGACGTCGCATAGAGCTATAAACTCATAATAATATAAATAAATAAAAATATTTTTTTCCTACACTCACACCATACGGATAAACATACTTAGAATACTTAAATGCATAATTATTATACTTAGAAAACACCTAGACCCGAGACAATTTAGAAAAACAATAATTTCTAAATTGACCCGACCGGGGATTGAACCCGGTACCTCAGAGATGGCGACACCATGAAAACCGGTGTACAAACCACTCGACCAAAGAGGTCGTCGAAGCAAATATGATTGAAACAACACTAATATTTCAAAAAGAGAGTTATTTCTGTATTGGCGGTCCATTTCGCAAAACATCATTGAGGCTAAAATCTGATTTAGTTTTTTCGCTCCCATCACAGTCTAAGTTTTGTTGTAAGGCTATGCTCTTTTAAGACTGAATGATCAGGCATAAAATAAATAATGTTGATCAATATGTATTTCTGATGATGTTAAATCAATCATTTATGCGTGCTCCAATTCTAGATACTTACTCCTCAATAAATTCAGAGTAATTCTCTTTCAGCTTATGGTCCCTATTGTAACATTAGTTATTCATCCTTGTATTCGGAATTAGGCTTATAGTAATATTGTTAACTAAAACGGTTAATCGTCGCACCGTTGCGCGGGTGATGAGGCGCGCGGAAGGGAAGCATCGGCGACCCCCACCAGCGAACGATCTGCGACTGCGTGCCGGGCGCAGCGTTGCCAGACGTGCGATAATTATCGTAGATCCACGATAATTTGGAGGGGCATGCGATAAAAAATAATAAGTAAGTATCGCACGATAATTTGTATAATTCGTCGACTTTCCACGATATTTTTTGTCAGATGTACGATAATTTTGTGACAAACCTGGTTTAGCATCAGTCGTTCAGTCACAGTTTGGAAATAACGAAATTTAAGGTACCACAGTCAGTCCTTTTTGTAGGTGATGAGCTTTTTTTTTTTTTAGCTCGTGACGTTGGATGTTACCATATTTGGAGTGCCCAGTCGTATGATGAGCTTTTTTTTTTTTTTTTGTTTAGCTCGTGACGTTGAATGTTACCATATTTGGAATGCCCAGTCGTATAAATTCTGTCTTTTGAATGCGATAAAAACACGATAATTTTGCAGTAAATCTAGGATAGTTTTGACCTACGGATCTGGCAACACTGGCCGAGCGAGCTCCTGCGTCAGGCACGACTCAACTTTGGTACGAGCACCCGTGCTGCTGAGATGAAAGAGAGCTGGATGGCACTCTTTTTGTTTATCCTTATCCCCTAAAACTCCGTCAACTGTTATTTGGAAAAATATGAAAAGGTTTCGTGGCTCATTTATAGATAGTAACACCTCTTTAGACTCATCTTCATGGTTAGAATCTTTTAGTCAAAAAATTGCCCCTCCATCCGCTCCCTCTTTGGAGGAAGCTACAACATTCTCAGCTACCTCACCTACAACATCTGACATATTACAGTCCCGCTTTTCCCTTGAGGAATTAACAATTGCCTTATCTGGTCTTAAGGACTCTGCTCCGGGAGTTGATGGAATACCGTATTCTTTTATTGTCAAAAGTGGAAAGGAAACCAAGATATATTTCCTCAAAATGATAAATCTTATATTTGAGTCTGGCATTCCTCCTGATGAATGGAAGACACAAATTATCATTCCTATCTTAAAGACTGGTAAACCTAGTAACGACCCATTAAGCTACCGTCCAATTGCTCTTTCCAACACTATGTCAAAGATTCTAGAGCATCTTATTAAGAATCGTTTGGAATGGTTTTTGGAGAGCAATGAGAAACTCTCCAGAACCCAATTTGGTTTTCGCAAAGGATTAAGCACGATAGACAGCCTCGGTACTTTTGTGAGTGACGTCCGTATTGCTTTTTCGGAACGAAAATCAGTGGTAGGCGTATTCCTAGACATTGCATCTGCATACGACAATGTTCTTCTCCCAATGCTCAGGCAGAAAATGCTACAGCTGAACATACCGGAGAGAATTGTAAATTTTATCTTTAACTCTCTATCTGATAGGTCGATTCTTGTAAGCTCGCACAATTCTACCCTTCCACCTAGAAGAGTTTGGAAGGGCCTTCCCCAAGGTTCAGTCCTTAGCCCTTTACTATATAGCGTGTATACTCATGACTTGGACCTTTCAGTGGATTGCTTTTGTAATGTTCTCCAATACGCAGATGACCTTGCTCTCTACGTAGCAGCAGATAATATCTCTGATGCCGAGAATAGACTTAACTCCGCAATTTACTATCTTAACAGTTGGCTTCTGGATCACGGCTTGTCACTTTCCATTTCTAAAAGTAGTGTGGTAGTCTTCTCGAGGGCTAGGTCTATTCCTGACATCGCAATATCTTGTGATGGACAATCGTTTCCAGTACATGATAGAGTGAAGTTCTTGGGAATGATATTGGACTCAAGAATGTCTGGTGCTCATCACTTAAAATACATTTCTGAAAAATGTGAAAAAAATATTAATGTACTGAGAGCACTTTCTGGAGTTTGGTGGGGAGCTCATCCATCCACCCAAAAGTTACTTTATAATGCTCTCATTCGCAGCCTACTGGATTACGGTTCTTTCCTACTCGAGCCATGTAATAAAACTTCTTTGGTTTACCTGGACAAAATCCAATCTAAATGTCTGCGGATTATCCTTGGCGCGATGAAGTCTTCACCTATAAATGCTATGCAGGTGGAGTGTCTGGAGTCGCCCCTAGAATTCCGTAGACAATACATTTCTGATAGATTCCTCTATAAAAGTTTCCAACTGTCATCTAACCCAATAATCGCTAAGTTACAAACTTTACATGAACTGATTCCTTCCAATGACTATTGGTCACACAAAAATCTACCGTGCTTGCTAATAAGTTATAGGAAACTCATTAATTTGCCTTCTCCTGTTTACCAGTGTAAGATCAACCCTCTCTTTGAAACTCCATATGAAGCTTTAATTTATCAGCCGGAAGTAATTCTCGACTTAGGTGTAGAAAAGAGCTCCGTGGCCGCTCAGAATCAACTCAATGAAATAGTATCAACTAAGTGGCCTGAATGGTTGACTATTTATACTGACGCATCTAAAATATCCAGTGATGGTCATGTCGGTTCAGCGGTCTGGATTCCTAAATATAAAATCATACTCAATTTTAAATGCTCTTCGTTGGCTTCAGTCTATACTGGAGAAGCCATTGCTATTCTAGAGGCCCTTAAATTTGTTCAGTCTCATACTATTTCTAAAGTAATAATTTTTTCAGACTCATAAAGCTGTCTTGAAGCAATTATTAGTAACCAATTTCGCTGCAAAACTAAAGTTCAGTATATTTTGAAAATTAAAACAATTTTATTTGAGTGTCACCAGCAAGGTTTGCATATTATCCTTGTTTGGATTCCAGGCCATGTAGGCATTAAGGGCAATGAAACTGCTGATGCTTGCGCTAAGCAAGCTACTGTCAACGGTACTTTTACTCATTCTGGCTTATACACTAACGATGTCACATTAATAGCTAAGAAAGACCTCTTCTTGAACTGGTCAGATTACTGGAAAAAGAGCAGCGTTTCTAAAGGTTCACACTATGCCAACATCCAACCAGACATTCCCCATATACCATGGTTTTTTAAATATCGCAGTGCCAATAAGAGAGTGACTTCTGTTGTTTGCAGACTTAGATTGGGACACGTGTGTACTCCAGTTTTTTTGGCTAAAATAAGAGTGAAAGACAGTTCCTTATGCGAGTGTGGGCTTGACGAAGGTACAACAGAACATATATTTTTTAATTGCCCTAAAAACAGCCCCTCCTTATACTCCCTTCTCCCTCCGTGTATCCCTCGGCCTACTAATTTTAAATCCGTATTAGCGTTCGTAGATACTGATTTTGTCAAAGTCCTGTGTTCGTTCATTAACACTAATAATATTAAATTGTAACTGCAAATCTTTATCTGCTTCACTCACTTACTAACCCATCTATTTGTTATTGTTACAGGTATCTCAACAGTCAAACTCAGTAGACAGTTCCTCAAAATTAAATCTTATTTTTTTGACAGTTCTCTTGTATGAGCATAACGCCCTAAAGTTTAAAGCAGAGTCACAAACAAAAACTAAACCACATTGTCTACCCAAAAACTAGACACTGGCTAAATCATAGCGAGCCATCAAATAAGAAATTGAATTGAGCACCCGTGTGTCACTCGACCCGAATTTCCTTGAGATACGTCTATCGCTAACGACGACGTGAATTTAAATATTTGTGTACTAAGTATCTAAATCCTTGTTTGTGCATACGTTGAACCTGTTGCAAGTGCGTTATAGTTTAATCCCATACTGGGTAAGTTGTGCTAACGTTTTCTTACTTATTGTGTAGGCTATAGTTTGTGTTATGTAGCTGCTTATGTGATGTTTTGCCAATAAGACTAGTTAGGTAAGCAGATTGATGATCGATCAAGTATCATTGTCGTTGTGTTTTATGCTTGTAAGTAGTTTCGTGCGTTAGGTAGGCACTAGGCAGTAAATAAATGTACAATGTACAATATGTATACTGTGAATTATATTAGGATTAATATTAGGACTTAGGAATAGGATTAATTTACCGTATTTATGATCGTGATCTATAATCACGATTTAATGTTATTTATATTAATAGTATTAATGCCATCAGTTACTGCTTACTTGTAACCGTTTCTGCATCTTCTATGTACTGCCACTTCATCCCAGTATAATTTAAAATGCTAGCCTGGTTCTCTTTTCTTTTTTTCCTTGGCTTCGCCTGCGCTTTGTTAAAAACTATTTAGTCAGCTAGCGTTACTAGTGGCAGTACCAGAGCTTACCCATCCTGGTGCTAATCTGTAGTTTTGGCTTCTTTAGGAACTACGTTTGGGTTTGTTTTAACCCTCGAAGACTGCGTCTGGCGGCTGCCAAGCTGTCGCGTGCCGCGACTTGCGGCATCTTATCTGGACTACGGGAGTGGAGGACTGAGTCGCAGCGCAAGAAGAAGAAGGAGTTCCAGGGGAGTGCCACTCCAGTGATCTTATCATTCACCATATCTCAAACCTACCCACGGCCTTGAATCTTAAAATTTTACTTGCTACCTACTTATTATACTTGCTACCTTAATTGCTTATGTAGTATACCTAATAACTTAATTTTGCCGTTTTATTTATGACCCTTATTTAAATAAAACGTGACAATGGCGCCCACTCTTATAATTTAAAGGTTTTGAGATTGGTTGTAGTTTGATCGCTGTAGCTTTTATTTTATCTGGTGATCGGTTGTGTGCATGTTTACTTGTAAATTATATACTTAGAGAACTTGATTTTTGTGTGCTATACTCGTATATATCCATTTTATGTGCTATTATATCGTGTTTAATTTCTGCGCAAATTATGTGTATTAGTATTGTATTTTTCTAAGAGCCATTAAAAAGAATAAGTACCTAAGTACTTACCTACCTTACATATTAAAAAAAAAAAACTTTTATTGAAATGTATTTTTACATTTAAGTACATATTTTTAATACATACCATTTCTTTAATTTTAACGTTTTTGTTGGCTACTAGAATAAAACATTGGCACTTTACTTCTAGTTTTTACCTTATTAGTTCATCGTTCTCGATCAAAATTGATTATTGTGACAGAACGGATTTGGTAACTGTTTGGCTTATTGTAGCATTACTATCAATAGTAGATTGATTTCAGGCTTTTTTTTTGCTATTTATTTGTTTTTATATTTTATTAACACAACATATCTAGTTTTGTGTACTTGCAAAATAATGTCGTATTCAATAAAATTTCTCCATCTGCAAAAAGCAGAATTACAATACGAAGTCACTATCAGAGGTGAGATACCGGCTGGTACTGTTTTGGAATTACGACGCCAGGTGTGTAAATTGACTCAAATTTATCCTTCTGCTGACATCGCCGACTCTTGTTTGGAGTTTTCTGAGGATAGTAAGGGTATTACGGAATCTTTAAAAAAAATTAAATTAAATTTAGATAATTTGACGTCAGTGCCTGACGAGGGACTCAGCAATCGTACACAGTCTTTATTGCATCACTTGCATCACAGAATACGGCGTGTCTAGCAACCCGAGTTGCCGGAATATCTTTCTATGTATAAAAATTTAAACTACAGTTCGATGATTATTATACACAGTTTTTGAAAATATCCAAATCTGGAAGTGACATCAACCCTGATACCTTCTATACTGCTGATGAACATAAAGCAACATCTGGCTTAGGGAATCTAAATATAGCTGTAAATTGTGACCGTGGCCTGTCTTCTGATATATCAAAACTAAAATTTGATGGAAAAACATGTGTTAGGTCTTTTATACAAAGACTTAAGGAGTTTCGATCGTCAAAGAAACTTACTGATGACAAGTTGATGTCACTCGCTTACGAAATATTTACGGGCAATGCTCTGCATTGGTTTCGGGCGGTTTTGGATGATATTGGCGGTTGGGATGATTTGATTACTAAGCTACGCGAAGATTTTGATATCTTTGATTATGATTATCAAATGATAACCGAGATTCGAAATCGCACACAAGGGGAATCAGAAAACATTATAGTCTATTTGTCAATAATGAAGGGTATGTTTTCCCGGCTTGGCATGCCTTTAGCTGAGAAGGATCAGCTCGAAATAATATTGCAAAATATTCGTCCCTGTTATGATAACGTACTAGTAAATTGTCCGAACATTACTACAATAAATCAGTTACAACAACTTTGCAGAAATTTTGAACAGATTAAAGCTCGTTCTGCATACTTTAAAGAACCCGCTCCATCTTCATCTAAAACTCTTGCACCCGAATTTGCTTATAACGTGCCTAATAAGTTCATTCCTAAGAATTTTAACATCAACTCTAAATCCTATTCGGACAATTTTATGAAACCCAGTGCGAGTACCTCTAAAGTGCGGTTTCTAACACTGAGTTTTGCTATCGTTGCCGAGTAGATACTCATAGCATGAAGAAATGTCCTGCTGCGCGCGATATTTTCTGTTTTAAGTGTGGGAGGAAAGACGTACGTTCACCAGATTGTCCGGAATGTGGTGTAGTTAAATCATTTAATAACAAAAAAAACGAATAAGTGAAAATTGTGGCAAGCCATCAGCCAAATTTTTTGATAGCTCGGATTGGGAGGATTGGTTGTTGACAATAAGAAATTTTTTCTCTTCTTATAACATTGCTTCAATTTTCACTGAAAAACCGAGTAATGATCCACGCCCTTATGTAAAAATTAATATAAATAGTAATAGTAATATGAGCTGTTACGGTTTGCTGGACTCGGGTTCAGTCATCAGTATTTTAGGTAGTAACTCGCATGATGCTTTAATACAAAGTGGATTTTCGTTGTTTGTTGACGAAAAGATAAGTGTACATGCCGCTGGAGGACAGAAGCTAAGGTCCAAAGGTTATTTGCTCTTACCTATCACATTTCATAACCAAGAACATATTATTAAGCTGCACGTTATTTCGGAAGTGGACTCATCGTTAATTCTTGGTGTAGATTTTTGGGATAAATTTAACATTCTCCCAAAGTATTTAAATAATGCCAGTTACTTTGCGGCTAATGATCCTGGACTCCTTAATTTATCTCTTGAACCCCAAATTTTTCTTCATTCCTATGAAAACTTGGATGATGGTGAGAAATCAATTGCTGATAGTGTTGTACACAGGTTTAAAGCGATTTCTTTTGAGGAAATCGGCTTGGGCAGGACAGACGCGATAACTCATGCTATTGATACTGGAGATGCAGAACCTATTCGTCAGAGGTACTATAGGATGTCACCGGAAAAGCAAAGAATAATATCTGAACAAGTGGATGAAATGTTAGCTCTCGATGTTATAGAACCATGCGAGAGCCCATGGTCGTCACTGGTGCTAGTCGTTGGAAAAAAGGATGGCAAACCACGCTTTTGTTTAGATTCTAGATAACTTAACTCTGTAACTAAAAAAGATGCCTACTGTATACCGTACGTTTCAGAAATTCTTGATAACTTGAGAGACGCAAGGTACTTGTCCAGTATAGATTTGTCTAAATCATTCTGGCAAATACCTATCAAAAAGGAAGATCGGGAGAAGACCGCATTTTATGTTCCTGGTCGCGGAACCTTACAATTTAAAGTGACTGCTTTTGGCTTGTCAAATGCGCCAGCTACGCAGCAGCGTTTGGTAGATACTCTTTTTGGTCCTGAGTTTGAACTAAAGGTATTCGCATATCTCGATGACGTCATCATTTTGAGCAGATCATTCGAAGAACACGTATCTTTACTTCTTCGTGTACTCGAGAAGCTATGCAAAGCAAACCTAACTGTAAACCTGAGCAAGTGTCAGTTCTTTCGTAGTCAGCTGCGGTATCTTGGATATGTAGTTGACGCACAAGGTCTGCGAACTGATCCGGAAAAGGTAGAGGCTGTACTACATTACCCAACCCCTAGTAATCGCAAGGAAGTAAAGCGTTTCCTTGGTACAGCTTCCTGGTACAGAAGGTTTATCCCGAATTTTAGCACCATAGCAGCACCTTTAAACAAATTAACTTCTACCAAGAAGAACTCACCACCCTTCCAGTGGTCGGTCGATGCCAACAATGCTTTCGTCACTCTTAAGTCATTGCTGGTTAAGGCACCGGTTTTAATTTGTCCTAATTTCAATGAACCATTCGAGGTTCATACTGATGCCAGTGATTTTGGGGTAGGAGCTATGCTCTCTCAAACCATTGATGGCACTGAACATCCTGTTGCCTATATGAGCCGGTCCCTTTCAGGACCGGAAAGAAACTATAGTGTAACAGAACGTGAAACCCTTGCCGTTTTTTTTTTTTTTTCTTTTTACGGCTAACGGCTAAGCGCTTGGCCTTCATCTCACCTGATGGTAAGTGACGATAAGGCCGAAGGTGGAAGCGCGCTTCAAGCGGAATCATCAACCACTGAGGAACTGGCTATCTTATCTCAAACTGTCGGAACACAACAATGCTATAAACATCGTTGTTATGGCGACAGACTTAGATAAGATGGTGGTAGCTAGCCAGGCGGACTTAACAGCCCTACCACCAACCAAACCGAGCACACAAAGATGTACCCCCCGCTGGGAATCGAACCCGGGACCTCTAGGTCTGAAACCGGTGGCTTAGCCACTAGACCACGGAGGCGGTTAAAGTAGTAGCTTTGGAACATTGGCGGTGCTATTTAGAAAATGGTATACGGTTTACAGTTTATACGGACCATTCTGCTATTAGGTGGTTCCTCTCACTGTCAAATCCATCTGGAAGGCTGGCTAGATGGGGCGTCCGCTTATCGGCTTTTAATTTTGATATTAAACACCGACGCGGCAAAGAAAATGTGGTTCCGGATTCTCTTTCTCGATTGCCAACTCTTGCGGCAATTTCTAACTCAAGTACGATTCCTATGACGGAAGATGCGTGGTACCTAAATATAGTCCATGGATCTGAGGAGTCACCAAGCAGTTTTCCTAATTATCGTGTGGTAAACGGATCGTTGTATCGCTGTATGAAGAGTAAGAACATTCTTACTTCTGAATTTGAATGGAAGTTGGTGGTGCCACTGGAACAACGTCTCAATATATTAAGAGACAATCACACTGAGCCCATATCGTGCCATTTCGGGATATTTAAAACATTGAAAAGATTACAGCTTCGTTACTACTGGCCAAAAATGCATGCTGACGTAGTTAAATTTGTTTCCAATTGCGACACATGTCTAGCCTATAAATTATCAACTCATGGTACTTTGGGAACTATGGGTAGACCCAAACAATGTAGTAGACCATTTCAGACGATTTCAATAGATTTGGTAGGGCCTCTTCCAGTTTCCCGAAAGCAGCATTGTTACATTTTCGTCGTAACGTGTTGTTTTTCGAAATATTGCCTCATGTTTCCCCTGCGAAGGGCAACTGCGGATTTGGTTGCCAGGCATTTGGAAAATGACGTTTTCCTGGTTCACGGCATTCCGCAAACAGTCATATTAGACAATGGGGTTCAGTTCACTAGTAATGAAATGGGTAGCTTGTTCAAAAAGTATCGCATCCCTGGCATTCACTTTACCCCAAAGTATACTCCTCAGATTAACACGGTGGAAAGATACAACAAAACAATAGTAACGGCAGTTTCTACGTTTGTTAATGATGACCATCGCTCATGGGATATGAATCTCCCGAAAATACAATTCGCCATGAACACCTCCGTCAATGAAAGTACCGGTTATACCCCTGCATTTTTAGTCCACGGAAGAGACTTAGTTACTGATGGGTCTCATTATGTAGAAAATGATACCCCTGATGAAATAATATTTCTACAGCGCGACGTATACGCTGAAAACTTGGGCCATCTTGCGAGTGTTTTTGATAAAGTCCAATTAGCACTCTGGCAGGCCCATTTGAAGAATACTCAGCGATACAATTTGAGACGAAAGAATGTGGAGTTCAATGTCGGTGATGTTGTTTGGAAGCGTTGTTACTTCCAAAGCGACAAAGAAGCACGTTTCACAAAAAAACTTGCCCCTAAATATACAAAATGTCGTGTAACAAAAAATAAATCTCCATTAGTGTACGTTTTAGAAGATATGTCCGGCCACGACTTAGGAGCTTGGCATATCAAGGATTTAAAGTTATCAAATGTTCACCATTAAGATTATTGGAGCTTAGCGGATTTTATGAGACGTAAAATCCTTCTCTTGGTGGAGGGGTACTGTAACATTAGTTATTCATCCTTGTATTCGGAATTAGGCTTATAGTAATATTGTTAACTAAAACGGTTAATCGTCGCACCGTTGCGCGGGTGATGAGGCGCGCGGAAGGAAAGCATCGGCGACCCCCACCAGCGAACGATCTGCGACTGCGGGCCGAGCGAGCTCCTGCGTCAGGCACGACTCAACTTTGGTACGAGCCCGAATTTCCCGTGTGTCACTCGACCCGAATTTCCTTGACATACGTCTATCGCTAACGACGACGTGAATTTAAATATTTGTGTACTAAGTATCTAAATCCTTGTTTGTGCATACGTTGAACCTGTTGCAAGTGAGTTATACACACATCAAAAGTGTCTAGGGATCAACATATATTTTTGCAATAACTTTTCTCCTAATTGATATTAATTAAAATTTTCTTTAAGGATTCATCAAATAAAGTGTTTTCGTTTGTCTACAGTAACGATAAACCAAGTCACCTTTGCATTAATAAAGAAATTTGCCATTTTCCTAATAAAGGGATTTTTGACATTTGAACTACTAACATTAAAGTTCGAAAAAAAGACTGAAATAACAGTTTTCTTTAAAATTTTATTGGGTAACTTAAACAATTAATAATCCGTGTTTCTACCGCGAACACTAACAACACAAGAACATCGATTTGGCATACTCAAAATGAGTTCATCCAAATCACGCTGTGGAATGGCCGCCCATGTTCGTTGCAACAACAAAAAAAGGTCTTTTTGCGACTGGATACCCTCCATATTCGGCAGAGCTCTTCTCTGTAGCATATCCCATGCATGCTCAATCGGGTTCAAGTCTGGCGACTGAGCAGGCCAGGGCATGACATTGATGTTAGCTGCGGCGAGAGTCTGTCTTACAACTCTTGCAGTGTGCGGTCGTGCATTATCATGTATTAACTGAAATAAGGGACCGATTTGCACTTGTAGAGGAACGATGACGTCTGATACAATCGTCTCAGCATAAATTTGAGCGTTGAAGTTGCCTCTGATCCAAATCAACTCAGTTCTTCCGCCGATCCAAATACCCGCCCATACCATGATGGTTCCACCACTATAAGGATGGACTTCCTGGCAGGATTTTAATCGCTGTTGGCGTCCAGGGGTTCTCCAGTGTCGTATACGTCTTGTATCCGGTCTCATACCAAAACGAGACTCATCAGAAAAGCACACGAAACGCCATTGTTCTTCTGCCCAATTTCTGTGTTCAAGAGCCCATTGATATCGAATCCTACGATTGTGCATTGCTATAGGTGGTACCCTTAGCGGTCTTCGGGAATGAAGGTTCACTTCATGCAAGCGGTTTCTGACTGTTTGGTCGCTAATTAAGTTCCCTGAAGAGTGATGAAGCCTCACGGCTAACATCATGGCGGTTATTGTTGGAGCTCTTCGAGTTGTGATTTGAATGTATCGGTCTTGTCTCCGTGTGGTGCAGCGATACCGTCCTCCATGGCGCTCAGCCACGGTACCAGTGCTTCGGTAACGTGTCCAAAGTCGACTGATAACACTCTGACTTGTATTCAGAGCTAAAGCTACAGTACGTTGCCGGGAACCAGCTTCTATCATTCCCACGGCTCTGAGCATTTCTTCCCTGCTTAAATGACGTCGCCGCTCCATAATAACGTTGGTTTTAATCAGTAGTAGGGAAACAGTAGCACTAATAATGTCTTCAATGCGTTGTATGTTTTTATAGGGAAAATATTGACAGCTGATTTTCATCTTTTACTAGAAATTGATTGAAAGTTCCTGTTTCAAATTATGAAATGCACCAAAAAGGATCCATATAAATTTATAAAATCATAAATTTATTACAAAGCCACATCTCAATCTCAAGAAATCCGCATAAAAATGCTTGATCCCTAGACACTTTTGATGTGTGTAGTTTAATCCCATACTGGGTAAGTTGTGCTAACGTTTTCTTACTTATTGTGTAGGCTATAGTTTGTGTTATGTAGCTGCTTATGTGATGTTTTGCCAATAAGACTAGTTAGGTAAGCAGATTGATGATCGATCAAGTATCATTGTCGTTGTGTTTTATGCTTGTAAGTAGTTTCGTGCGTTAGGTAGGCACTAGGCAGTAAATAAATGTACAATGTACAATATGTATACTGTGAATTATATTAGGATTAATATTAGGACTTAGGAATAGGATTAATTTACCGTATTTATGATCGTGATCTATAATCACGATTTAATGTTATTTATATTAATAGTATTAATGCCATCAGTAACTGCTTACTTGTAACCGTTTCTGCATTTTCTATGTACTGCCACTTCATCCCAGTATAATTTAAAATGCTAGCCTGGTTCTCTTTTCTTTTTTTCCTTGGCTTCGCCTGTGCTTTGTTAAAAACTATTTAGTCAGCTAGCGTTACTAGTGGCAGTACCAGAGCTTAGCCATCCTGGTGCTAATCTGTAGTTTTGGCTTCTTTAGGAACTACATTTGGGTTTGTTTTAACCCTCGAAGACTGCGTCTGGCGGCTGCCAAGCTGTCGCGTGCCGCGACTTGCGGCATCTTATCTGGACTACGGGAGGGGAGGACTGAGTCGCAGCGCAAGAAGAAGAAGGAGTTCCAGGGGAGTGCCACTCCAGTGATCTTATCATTCACCATATCTCAAACCTACCCACGGCCTTGAATCTTAAAATTTTACTTGCTACCTACTTATTATACTTGCTACCTTAATTGCTTATGTAGTATACCTAATAACTTAATTTTGCCGTTTTATTTATGACCCTTATTTAAATAAAACATGACACTATCAAACCTTTTTTTAAGGCAATTCAATCGCTGCAATGAAAAAACAAATGATTTGCCGAACTTTAACTCCGCGATAGATACTTTAAGCGATAGCCGAACCTGAAATTCATTATCGATTAACGAGTAGTAATCGACGAATGAAAGTATACCAAGTTTTGAAATTCGGTCTCGCAGATATGTGGATTTGATATATCCTCCCTTTTTATTTCAGGAATATGTTGTTCTTCCCAAAATGTTTGTACTTAGGAGGACATCTACATCATTTTGATAAGAGACTCATGCAAAACACCACTATCGTGTTTAGTACTGGAGAGACAAATATTTTATTTTTATATTGCCAGATAATATGTAGCCGAATTTTGTTGATAACATGCAAAAGCTTCCTCCAGATAGATCAATTTTTTCTGGTATAATAATATTTTGAAAAATACTTCAGAAGAAAGCTAAAATTAAAGACTTGGAATGTAAAATTCATTGTCGACTAAATTTTTATTATTGGGAAGATCAATATTATTTAAATTAAACTTACACTTTTTAATTAAATGTGGTATAAATGATGTAATATAATGTTGTCTACCACAGAGAATAATGCATTGCAATTATAATAATTATCGTGCAATGAATTAAGCATTACATTTGCAGCCCTGGATAACAAATTTTCCTTTTGACCCAAGGCTGATTTTTTTTGACCTCGTGCTTGAAGGTACCTACCTCCAAACCTATTAAATCGGACGTAATAAAAGAAGTTTGGCTTCCTGTCCCTTTTGCAACAACAAAGGAACTATTTTTGTCATAAATCTTTACCTTGTTAGTAGGCAAGAGTACCATGTCAGAAGAAGCAGTGCTAATTTGACAACTTATTTGTTGTATTGGTTCTGAATGTAGTACTGTTAAAGAGACTTGCTTTTGAATATCCGACATTTAAATGATATGAGATTGATCGCTCGTCGCGGCACGCCCAGCGACATTTATTCTGGGAGCCAGCCACCAGCTTCGCACTCTATACGACGCAGCATCTTCCAATTTGCCGCTGACCAGAAAATTAAGTGGCATTTCATTCCCCTCTCGGCGCCCTTCATGGGTAGGGCGTGGTACCGGCTTGTCAGAAGCGTGAAATAGCCCTGAAGGTGACCCTCCGAGAGCGGCTCCCTGTGAAGAAGTTCTCTCTACCATGCTGGCCGATGCAGAGGCAATCGTCAACACGCGCCCGTACCCCAAAGCGCTGACTCCTAGTTATTTTCTGATCGGGAGCTCATCAGGACGGTCGTTTCCTCATGAGGATCTGTCGGACGTGGATCTGGTGGGTAAAAGCAGTTGGCGAAAGGCTCTACGACTGGCAGATCATTTTGGAGCCGCTATGTCACGGAATATCTGCCCACTTTGACTCAACGTTGCGTGCCGGGGACAGAAGTCGTGGTCAGGGTTGGGGACAAGGTGCTCATCGGTGATGGAGATCTGCCGAGAGGTACCTGACTTCGAGGCGTGATTGCGGCTCTTTTTCAGGGTCGGGACGGCGTAGTGAGAGTGGTAGATGTTTGTACCCAATGGGGGGTATTGCGGCGGCCATTAAGGAAGTAAGTTCTCTTATAAAAAAAAGGGGAGCATGGCCACGACGTAGACACTTTTTATACGAATTTATGGATTTTTATGAATATTATTTTTATATCGATATGCTTTGTTTTTGATATGTCAATTGAATATTTCATATTGCCAACGTATAAGTGCAGGGGCTGGACAGCGTGCTATCACTGTCTCTCACCTAAGGTAGGTACGAGTGAATGCTATGACTCTTAAAACAAGCGATGCGTTCCGGGTACGAGGTATTGGTGCTATCACTATCTCTCACATAAGGTTAAAGAGAGAGTGTAACATCTTGCGATAAATAACACAGCAAACAATTACCCGAACGATATTGTATTGGTGATTACAGGAATCGGTTCAAACATTTTTCACTCGAACAATATTGTAATGGCAGTTTACACTAAAAGATTTGGTCTAAAAGTTTAGTAATATATCAGTGCGTCATTATTCGCGTAAAATTTTCATTGATGTTCTTCATTGAATATAATCTTAAAGATCTTTACAAAATGTCTAAATCTGAAAGTATCAAGAGCAATGTCTTAAAAAAAACTACAATAATGTATTAGGGTCTCGGCATAGCGAATCTGCGATAAAACGGAATCTATCGTAATAGCTATTACCATAGTGTTCGTTGGGGACAGCGATATGTATGTATGTATATTTAAATTTATTGTACAGGTCAAGATCAAAACTTATTGACCAAACAATTATTTACAAAAAGCATTATTCTGAGAAGCTGTTACGGCCAGCGCGTTCGAATAGTTGCTCTTTGTCTGGATAGTAGACGGGCAATTTAACTTTCATCTGTACTTCAAAGTATACAATTACATTGACTGGATGGTAGACCGACGACTGCAACTTCATCTACACTTCGAAAGTACACTAATTTGAAGTTATTGCTTCTTGTAATTTTATTTATTTTAATACCTGCTGCTGTAATACCAAATACACTAGAACGTCAATTGTTAATAACCTCTAGGAGTTTTCGTGTCAGACAAGGGGTTATGAAAAAAGACATTAAAATTGGGTTCAAAACCAACCACCAATGTTATTACCCCATTACCCTAATTCTTAAGAGGAAACACTACGTCGAAGTGGCATGCGAAATTCTCAAACAAAACACAGTAGACGTTTCGTAGTCCCTTGTTTTCTCCTTCAGAACTCGACCAATTTTTATTACTTTTCCAGCATCGGTTAAAGAAAGAGATTTTCTATGTATTTTTGATGTTTTTGCATTAAGTTATTTATTTAACAACCAGAAGCCTTCAAAATATTTCAAAATCACTCCGTTTTGAGGCGTCTTCAGAAACAATAAATGGCTGGTTTAAAAATCAAACATACAGACATAGCAAATCTCTTTCTTTAACCGATGCTGAAAAAGTAATAAAAATTTGTCCAGTGCTGAAGGAGGAGTAAGGGGACTACGAAACGTCGTTTTTCTGTGTTCTGCATGATAATTTTGCATGCTACTTCGACGTAGTGTTTCCTCTTAAGTGACTTGGCGAATAATACCGAGAATGATGTCCCTAATTTGATTTCGTGAAGTGAACGGTAAATTGTATTTCAGCACGTAGCTTTCAGAAAAAATAAAAAAAACAAAACATCGCTCCACCTGTGCAAACCATAATAAATGAATCAGCGAGTGTCGTGCTGAAAAAAATATTGTTATTCAACCAAATGAAGGCGCCAATGTGAAATCCGTATATTATTCAGTTGGCAGAAAACGTAGTCAATAAAAAATATTTGTGATGTTCTTCTACAAAGCGAGGTGTGAATTACTGATATTATATTTACCTCTCAGAGTAGGTAATTTAATATTTGGTTGTTTAATACGAGTACTTATAAAAAGAGGTACGAAATTGACACTTGAAATTTTTCGTGTTTCATTGCTCGTATCTCAGAAGGGCTACACAGAAACTTTTTATTTGGCCAGCAAACAAATGGAGCACAGGAAAACAAATGAAACAAGTTACGCCATATCAAATACAACTTCTAATGTTGTTTAACATTTCATTTTGAGCTTTATTTTTAGAACAGTGTTGCGTGTAACCTCACATTGAAACTGATGTTAATTGTATGATCTCGCGATCACACAACTTAAGATGATAGAAAATGATACGAAAATCTTGATATGATAAAATGACTGATTTTTTAATTGCTACAATGAGTAAGTCTACATTGAATGCCATGCAAACGTGTACTAATTAATTAGGTAATTGCCGCGCGCAGGCAAAGCGCTGACACTAGAATATTGTATAGTGCTTGCACTGTACATTGATAATAAAGTAACCACTTGCCTAAAAAAACTAGTAATGGTTTTTAAGCCCCACAAAATATTCGGAAAACGATGAGTTGAAAAAAAATCCAAAGCAGGATTTGAACCTACACAATCTACATACATACATAACGGGTCATACGCATTACCAATATGCTATCGTGACTTTGTCCAACCCGTACAAATTCAACAGAGTGTGCAGGTTAGAATCCTGTACTATTTGCGTAAGTAAAAATATTATTACAATAAAATCAAACCAATTAATTCTACTTGCCTTTACACTTTGCATATAGTTACTATTATTATGCCCTTGTCTGTCACGATTACTCCTAGAGGTTTCGAGCAATTGAATTCATATTGTGTGTGGTATTACGACAGCTGAGCTTAATAAAGATTGAACGCAGGGGTATTCTGCAAAGATGCAAAGTCCATTTTTAGCTAAAAATGGACCCTGCAATGGGATACTTATCTGCAACGGCAACTTCAATTTGTAGTCAAAGAAAGAGCAAAACAACAAATTAAAAAACTTAAAAGAAAAGTACAAATTAACGCATTGAACGTCCCTATAGTGCGACTTTGTGTCAGTCTCCGTTCAGGTCCGCGGTCCCCAAGGATGTGGCGACACTAGGAAACGCGAACGAATTAGGCCAACAATGGGCAATTAGCTCGGACAGACAGCACGCCCAATTATTTGGGTATTAGCAGATTTGCCAACCTCTGTGCAGTGCAGTGGAATTTTCAAAACGGGAGAGTTGGAACTCGAAAATGTTCATCGAAAACTGTCTCTGGCGTTTCCTTGAAGTTTACCCAAAACGACAGGTAGCTGAATCGGCTAATTAATAGACTGGTTTGTTTTAAACCCTATTAAACTTTCGTGCTTTAGTTTAAATAAAATATTTGACGGAGTCGAAGACAAAATGCCAGGATCCTAGATAGGTAAACCGTTTTAAATATCCAATGTTTCAGCAAGACTATGATCACAGCTGGTAAGACTTAAGATGAAACGTGCTTCGGAGTTGAAAATATATGCTGGTCAAGTTTCAAACAATTTCAGTTTTAGACACGCAGGTGGACAATGTTATAAATATTAAAAAAAAATATCTCAGTCATGACCTCGGCGCTAACTCTGGACATTATGAAATACGAGTAGGCTGAATGATTTTAGTACTTAGATTGACTATATTATAATTAATTTAAATGAAAGTAGTACGACAGCTAAGTTGTCGTTATGTACAAAGTGCCAACCTGTTAACTAATAATCTTGCCAATATAACTTTTTTTGTCCAGGAACAGTAACTGGCTAGAGAGCTGCTACCACCTTCCTATCCTGTTTTGTTTTGTTAGTTTTTTACGCTTAGAAAAAGTACGGTGAGAATGACGACATAATAAACAATACCACAGGGTCAACTATTCCATATTTGTTTATGGCGTAACAAACATCAATAGACTGCAGTGTTCGCTTTCCATTAGGCAAATCAAACGGTTGTTTAGTTTGTCAGTTCTGTCGAATAAAAATATAACGTTCATAGTGATAAGATGACGTTAAATTCCTATTAAAGATTCTGGTTTATGTGACATTGTCTATTAATTTAAGATAACGTACCATGAATACCATACCTTGTCGTCCTGTTTAATAATTTCGCCAGCACTTGCTTTCCAAGTCACAGGGTTCGCAAAATACGATTCAATTGAGGCAATTGCGGCAATTGCGGATGGCAAACTTCAGTAGCTTCGAGTTGTGAGCGGAAGTCTGAATCCTGATCGGAAATCTATCATTTCAGAGCACGTTATATCGAGAAGACTGAAATCAAAATGGCTACGATACACATTTCGCGGTTCAGTGACATATGTCCATCTGGTAAGCTAAAATATAACACGATAATTATAGCATTGTTCTGTTTTGGTAGCTAAGGGATAAGATAATATCCAGAAGTCCTTGCTCACACTTTCAGACTTATTGTCGCTTACCATCAGATATGATGATTGCAAAGTGCTTCTCCGATAAAGAATAATATAGAGGATGGTCGTCAAGTAGTAATGCAGTAGCCTTCGCGTTTGTCGTCAAAGTTGTTTCACTTTTTAAACTAGGTAAAATGCTGTCTTACGCATACACCGAGGTCAGAGGTGACCTCAGGTTATGTGAGATTCTCCTCCTCACTCCCCACCCAGTCAGAAAAGCAGGGAAAGGGATGACGTACACACTAAAAACCAAGTACCATGACTTCTGTGCTACGAGGATGGCTCGGGACCACGATCAACAAGCACCGAGTAAAAATGTGGTGTCCCTGAAAAATGTAGCCGTTGAAAGGTGGCGTGGTAACTCAAACTGTGTTTCGGAGAGCGAAAATATTAAATGAGGCGACTCCCAAATTCCCAAATGCGAATTTTACGATTCGTACTGCGGCAACGTCATGTCATCCCGCTGGCGAAGGGCGCGCTAATCGTGGACAATTTGCCGGTCGGTGGACAATTGCTTTGTTAGAATGTTGATTGCTAACTGCCCTGCGTATGTGCAGCCATTAGGCACAATGCGCGGGTCAGTGGAGTTTTATGAAAATTCTTTGACACAGAATAGGATGAAGTGGAAATCGTGTATGTAGGACGACATACACGACATACAGGTCTGTCTACGAATATAATGTTTGGTGGGAGTCAACGAGAACTTCTCAGTATAGGAATACTAGTAGGTACCGAATGGGAATTTTAAAAAACCTTTACTGATAACCCCAATCACATTAAATATCATGTAAAAAACACACATAGTTTAACTTAAAACCACAACACAACAAAACAAAACAAAAGAAAGTGTGACCGACTAAGCGCCAGCTTTAGCGCAGACGAAACTAGTGTTACAAAACTAAACATGTCACTCTATTAACACGCGTTCGTAGTCAGTATTGTGGCGTTATTACACACATCTGCAGTGAGTCCCCGGAGCATGCGGGCCGCAAATAACGAACGACTGCCCGCGCCGGCGACAATTAGCCCGTCACAATGCTGATTGCTGGCTGTTGCGGTGGCTCTGTGTGCGCACAGGTTTATGGCCGAAGCGACGGACGGTACAGAACAGACCTAACTAACTTACCAATTTAGTAGTATACCATACCGAGTCTTCGTTCATACGTAATGATTGCAAGAGCGCGAATGTTCTTAGCAAGTTGGTGTAATATGGTACAACAGTGGCGCTGTGTGCGCACAGGTTAAAGAGCGACGCGACCGACGGTACAGTAACTTACTATTTTAGTACCATGTCACACCGGCTACCCTTGTAGCGTGACAAACAATTAAAGGAGACCGGCGTAGTTCCTTAGGACCTTGGACCTTGACTGTTACAGTGATGATTTTTATGCGGTTTTGTAGATCAAAACCAGCGAATTCCAACAATATAGCAATTATAAATCTGTTCTACGGGATAGCACAGATATTGGGAGTTAAGAAACTCAAAGAGAAGTTACGTAAATTGACCAAATAGCTAATTCTTTTTACCTACTATTTATATTGTATAATTGGTATGTAACTGAAATGTTTACATAATATGCACTAACCGTAAGAGTATTCACTGTTGTTTAACTGACAGTATTGCTTCGTCTTGTATCAAATGCAAACCTAAAGCATTGTTACGACTACGGGTAAAACGAATGCAACAGTTTATGAAGTTTATCTTAAAAAAGTACAATCGGAAGAAATGGTCGTTGTCTCACCTCTGCTAGAATACTTAGACAGTACTTAGATGCTTAGAAAGTACGTAGTAGTACTTAGGGTGGATTCGACCAAACTGGAATAAGACTTACTCCGAGATTAGTCTATACAAATTCGGCATTTAATCTAGGTATAAGACCTTATTCCAGTTTGGTCGAATCCAACCTTAGAGAGTCAAACAAGCAGGTAATCAATATCCGTTGTGTAGGCGCGGGTTGTTTGTAATAGCAGCTATCTTCAAAGTCCGTAATACGTAGCGTAAATCGATAAAACAAAAATCACAAAATTATTTTTTAAGAGATGTACTTATCAATGAATAAGTCAATACTAAATTGAATAAAAATACAATTATTAATTCGTACTAATCGAAACAATTGGCAGTTTTTCTACTGGCAACATTGTCTTTAAACTACACGTGATACGTGTTCTTGGTAGTTATTATAATTAGTTACTTTCAATGAATTGTCCCCCATAGAATTATTAGTTGATTTTTATTTCACAAGTTATTAAAATTACACTATGAAATTTAAGTAAAAGTGTGATTCCTGTAATAGTTAGGCCAAATTTCGCCGATCTCCTTGCAATTGTGTCTGGGAATGGGCATTCAACGTATTAATAAGACGTATTGATTGCATGAACGCGAATGTTCTTAGCAAGTTGGTGTGATATTAATTATTACAATTAGCCCGTCACAATGCTGATTGCTGGCTGTTGCGGTGGCGCTGTGTGCACAGGTTTATGGCCGAAGCGGCGGACGGTACAGGCCTCAGTAACTTACCACTATGTACCATGTCATACCGACTATTCCTTCATACGTAATAATTGTACGAGCGCTAATGTTCTTAGCAAATTCATGTGATATGGTAAAAAAGTGATAAGCCACTTCTGCGGTCAACTACTTGGGATGTTCCTTAGCATTTTCATCAGAAATCATAACTTTTCTTCCGCGATGTCTTGGTAATGGGATAATAATTATTTTATTTGAATTTCGACCGAGGTACAAATCATTATGAGAAGTTTTTAGCTAAGCACCGTTCAATATTAAAAGAAACTTTACTTCAGGAGGATTGTCTGAAAGGTTGGTGTGACACTAAATCTATATTTTAATATGCCCTTTACTATCAGAAGTCAACCATCATCATCCAGTCACAAGAGATCGAAATATCGGTTAATACAGGAGTTGACTAATATCGCCCAGCAACCGATGCGATGCAATTAGAAGCTATATTTACATAATATACGCACATAATAATACAGTGGCCGTTCGTTGCCCATGATGTGGACAGTGGTCGTTTATTGTTACCAGTGTCAATAGTCAATAGTCAATAGTCAAAATATATTTATTCAATAAACTCAATTAATAAGTACTTTGAAACGTCCAAATATTTTTTAACCTACCACCCATTCAGGACATCATTTTTTAACTGTGGCAAAGAACGGGCGCAAGAAACCACAGCGCACAGAAGCAACGACATTTACAAAATATATATATATTATATGTCGTTACCAGGTCACAAAATACAAAATATGAATTTGAATGTAAATAGTTTAATTAAATATGGTGCTCTATATAAATTAATTATAGGCAATTAGAAATAGCTGTTGGAGTAGGTACTTGGAGCATTTCAGACCCAAGCTGTTTTGTCTTCTGTATAATCCGACACTTTATAATAAGCTTTTTTATAAAGCTTTTCTTTGATTTTGATTTTAAATTTATCAAGATCTAATTTCTGAATATCATTTGGTACTTTGTTGTATAATCGTACACACAGACCCTTAAAAGAATTATTTATTTTATGGAGCCTAGTATAAGGCACTGCTAATTTGTTCTTACTTCTAGTATTTAATTTGTGAATATCACTGTTTTTTGAAAACATTTCAATATTTTTATGAACATACACAAGATTTTCATAAATATATTGTGATGCAACTGTCATTATACTTATATCCTTAAATCTCTCTCTGAGAGAGTCACCAGCCTGTAGGTTATATATTGCTCGAATAGCCCTCTTCTGCAGCACAAAGATAGTTTGAATGTCGGCAGCATTTCCCCACAGTAAAATGGCGTACGACATTACACTATGAAAGTAACTGAAATAAACTAATCTAGCTGTATCAACGTCAGTTAACTGACGGATCTTCATTACTGCATAAGCCGCAGAGCTAAGTCTATTCGACAATTTAGCTATATGTGGGCCCCACTGAAGCTTGGCATCCAACGTGATGCCTAGAAACACAGTGGTGTCCACAGGATTCACATTCTTATCTTTAATTTGTACACTAGTTATTACCTGCTTAACATTAGGCAATACAAATCTTACACATTTGGTTTTTCCCTCGTTTAATAGCAAGTTATTAACACTAAACCAGTGAACAATCTTTGAGACCGCATTATTCACATCGTCATAATTTGGGTGTCGTCGTTTCACTTTGAATAAAAGTGAAGTATCATCAGCAAACAATACTATCTCATGACTGTCTTTTACAAAATAAGGTAAGTCATTAATATAAACCAAAAACAAGAATGGACCAAGTATTGAACCCTGCGGAACTCCCATTTTAACCACTGATCCCGGAGATCTTTTACCGTTAATGTCGACCTTTTGAATCCTGTTCCTCAAGTATGAGATCAGAAGGCTCAAAGAAGCATCCCTAATTCCATAGTGGTTAAGCTTCCTGACCAAAGTTTCATGTAAAACACAATCAAAAGCCTTGGATAAATCACAAAATACCCCTAGGGCATCCTGTGATTCCTCCCAGGTATCAAATATTTGGATTAAAAGCTCAACACCGGCGTCAGTTGTAGAGCGACCCCTAGTAAAACCATATTGTTTACAATGTAAAAGTTTATTTTTATAAAAATGAATTTGCATTTGATCTAGCATTAACTTTTCAAAAATTTTACTAAATGTGGGTAGCACAGAAATAGGTCTAAAGTTAGAGGGGTCAGAAGTGCTACCTGATTTAAATAATGGAATTATTTTACTATATTTCATGAGGTCAGGAAAAACACCACAGTCAATGCATTCATTAAATATGCAAGCTAAAACTGGAGCTATTGTCATAATTACAGATTTAGCGACGTCCACGGAATTACCCCACAGATCAGCAGTTTTCTTTTTATTGAGAGTGTTAAATGTTTTTATTATATCTATAACACAATTTTTTTGAAAACTGAAATTATTTTCACAATCTTTAACATTCTCCTTCAAAACAGATTCAGCTACAGTGGGGGAGGAAATCAAGGCTTTTGTAGTTGAAACTGGAATGTCAGTAAAAAACCTCTCAAATGCTGCAGCAACATCAGCATCAGAAGTCAAGGTTTTATTATCACAATTTAAATTGTACTCATTATTACGACTTTTGACCTTTCCTGTTTCACTATTTATAATATTCCATGTCATTTTTATTTTGTCATTACTATTCTTAATCTTAGAACTCAGATAGTTTGCCTTGGCTAATCGACATACTCTTTTGAATAACTTTGAATAATTTTTAACATATAATTTGAAGTCATCGCTGGTGTTATAGTTGCGTTCACCATAAAGTTCATAAAGGCGTTTCCTACTTCTGTGAATACCAATTGTAGCCCATTCATTAAAAGTTACAGTACCACTAACTGAGATCTTTTTTGGAATAAAAGTTTTATTAAATTCTGAACAATAAATGTTAAAAAAATTATTATAAAAGACATTAGGGTTGTCATTGTATTCTAAATAATTTAATTTTGTATCTAGATTGCTTTTAAAGCGTTCCAGCCGACCTGCAGTTTTTGGTACAACAGTGATATTCTTTTTCGTCACTTGTTTACGCTGGTGTGGAAAGCTGACCATTTGGCCACAATGATCAGAGTCCAGGTTATTAATAATTTGCTTAGCCAGTGGTTTTACATTTGTATATATGTTATCAATACAGGTGGCCGAAGTAGCAGTTATTCTTGTCGGCTCCAAAAATAAATTATTCAAGTTGTATGATAGAAATAGGTTTTTAATTTTAGTTGACATCGTGGAATTTTCTAACAAATTAATATTAAAATCCCCGCAAACAATTATTGTTTTACCTACATTACGGACTTTATGTAATGCCTCATCCATAACTTTTTCGAAAAAATCATATGATGCTGAAGGAGGTCTGTACACACTTAATACAACAAACTGCTCCAACTCCACACAAGCTATTTCTATTGTTCGCTCAACTGAGAGGCTCACTATGTCTTTGCGTTCCTTTAATTTAAACTTCTTACTAACAATAATTAAGGAGCCACCATGTATTGCATTTCCTCATAGGGCATATTGGATCATATACTTAGATTGTATAAAAATAGTCTTCTTGTTACAAGGCAGAATAAATATGACAGTGTAAAAATTTATTTAATCAAAATAAATATTTTGATTAAATAAATTATATTGTCTCCTATTAAACATATCCGAAAAAAAGATTTTTAATATCGCGGTGTAATGACTCTATTTGATATACTTACAAAAAAAATGGTATTTTTTTTAAGTTAAACGATTTTATTGAAAAAAAAGATACTTAATGATGTTTCAGATAATGTACTAAAAGCTACAAAGTATTTTAAAATTAATTAACCGTTCATTGTTATTTTAAAATGCTGTATTCACATTTATACAGGTTATGCTACGCCCCACGATTTTATTTTTAATTAATTTTAAATTATTTTGTAGCTTATAGTACCTACGTTATCTACATCATTATTATCTTTCTTTTCAATAATACCGTTTAACTTAACCCTTAGCCACCTATCACCAGTCACCATGACCGCAACCATTTTTCGTAGTCAAATTTTGCGAAGTGTGTGTGTCTCGTACGGTAGTGTGCGGTTATACACTTGGAAAGTGTGTACGTGCGCGCGTTCGACATGGGTTAGTAAAAATATTTCGTTAGCGGTCTCTATGATCGCACGTAAGTGGTTGCATGATTTTTTTTGCGTTAATTCAATTTTATTGTTTTAGTGCTAAAATTAATTTAAACGAAAACATATTCAAATCTGGCTGCAGCAAGAGATGTCCGATAAAGAAGATATATTAGTGACGTGGAACCTCAAGGTACATACGTCATCCCCTTACAGTGATTCTTAAGATAATAAAATTCCTCTTGCAATATCTAGACAGCAGAAAGCAGCATTATTTCGGAATCGCGCCCAAGACTTACGTCATAAGTTTGAGCAATCAAGTACAAAAGACTGAAAGCCAATTTAAGTTCCTGAAAAAGTTGACAGTACAGCTTACAAACCCACCAACCCGTATTGGGCCAGCGTGGTGGGTTATGGCCCAACCTCCCCATGTGATGTTGTCCATGTTGGAAGGCCTGTGCCCGGCAGTAGGACGATTATAGGCTGATGATGATGATGATGATGATAACAGCTTACAAGAACGCACATGGAACGGCGCGAAAGAAATGATCACATTTCGACGGTCGTCAAAATTCCTATTCGTCGTATTCTGCAGATCAGGGAAGATTTTCCAAGCACTTCTGATGCAGATGAATTTGAAACTCGCAAAACCTGTTCTATTCACGATCCTAACAAGAAGCGCAAAATATTTCATGTGTGTTTTATGTGCATACTACCAATTTGAGTGAAATGTTCAACTAAAATATGCTGAAACAGCAGCGAAAAATTTAGAATATTGCGAATTTTTAATAATTTTTTTCTGTTTTGTTGATTAAATAGTTTCAATTTAAAAAGGTAAGTATAGTTACTTAATTTATAATAAATAGTACAAAGAAGTTATAATTTTCAGTATTTCATGCGATCTCATTTTCCTAAGATGATAATTTTTGTTGTCAATAATGTTTACAGTTTTTAAAAGATTTAATCGTGTTTTGCATTGCTGTAAATTCTAAAATAAAGCTGTAGTGTATAAACAAGTATTTCATTCACTTTTATATTCAATTATGCGGATTTGAATCAAGGATCAATCGTCTGTCAGCGGTCATCGTGACCGCACGTAGGTGGTTAAGGGACAGAAATTGGAGGTATGTGGTTAGGGGTTAAAAAAAATGTTTTACCAATTTTTTTGTTTTCAAGTTTTTCGTTTTTTTTTATAATGTACTAATACTAGTCAAGCCCTATCGTTTGATACCCATATTGAGGTAGTTGAACAAAAAAATGTATTCCACTATTCTGTGGAGGCGGCCATTTGGGATTTACAATGATATATTGTCTGGGATAAGTGTATTGTCATCAGAACAAAAGGTGTGTACCAAATTTTACATCAAACGGTCAACTGGAAGGGGGCAACAAACAGGCCAAGCTAAATGAAACCGTTTAAAACACGTAACGATGGCGTAGAATACATAATAGTACAAGTACAGAAGATTTACTCCGCTAAATCATTTAAATAAGAAGCGACTCTTGCTAAGACACAATAAAGTGCAATTCAGGTCACACATCGCTCCCATACCTACAGTTAAATTCACATAGAAGTTACCTCTCTTTCTATCTCGTACTGTCGCGTAGCTCTTATCTCTTCTAACGGCTACAGAGTGTTCGCGGGCGTGAGTCCGGTCGGGTACTGTAGCTTTATACCTAAAGCAAAGAGTGCGCCAGGCCTGACGATGGCCGAACATTCTACTACTACTGTGGTCACCGCCCAGTGAAGTTCGGTCGAAAATATTCTAAGAATAATAATATAAAAATATTCTAAAGTAAGAATAGTTTAAGAATAGTTAAGAATAAAAAAATGAATAAATAAGTATTACTGTTGTGTGGTTTAATTAAACTAAATTCAGATTAATGTCAAGTCTCTCCATGGTTTATAATTACCTACATTATTTGACTAACACTATCAATAGTTTAATCATGGACGTAATATTACATCAATGAGTTTTATAGAAGTGAAAATAGCTTAGTGTATAGATTTAGTTATAATATAGTCTATATTCTATAGCACTAGACTATATTATACATTAATACTTTTGTGATTTGATACTTTAATTAATATTACGCTGCCCATAATTAGTTAAGCATTTGCTTTCAGAAATAAAATAATATAAATGGTAATGGCATAGACACCTGTTAATGTTTACGTCCATTTCAATAAAGGAAAAGGCGAGGAGACCCTAACAGCTAGGGATGTTCTCTTTCACTTATCGATTAAAGTTATGTTGGTAGTGAGCATGACCCAATATTTAGTAGGGTATTATATATCATTATGTCCTTTTCCGAATTTAATAACGTTTTAATTTTAATATTTTTTTTTACATATTTTTATTTTATAGTTTAGAGTACGACTGAAATTAATTATTAGGTGACACTTCTCAGTGTCCCTGCGACCAGGGGCCCTGTAAATGTCATGACTGATGATAAAGTAAAATAAGTAAAAAAAATACGCAAGTTCATTTGGAAAATATATTTAATTGCAATGAATAGCAATGTTCGTGAAATGTTTACAAAATGTTAGCAGTGATTCTTTGTATTGTTATATGTATACAAATCGTGTCAATATTGATAAAGGTGAGTTTATTTAAATGTTAGTAGATAGCGAAAGGTCGACTTCGATGTTTTTTATCGATACAACAATGTTTCTCACTACATATCACGTTAGTGTGTTGTAGGGACCTACAAATGTCTTTAGGACTGAACATATACTGTGACCTACGCGAATGAAGGGCAAAATTCTTTATTCTAGAAACATGAGTCTCACTAGTTGGGATATGATCAGCTAAAGTTTGGTGTAAATATTGAAACTGGATTTATGTAAGCAATCTATTACATTGAACTATCGGATCGAATCTTTGAATAATCGGATTAACGGAACCTAACACGTATAATTTTGTAAGTAAGTAGGTATCTACTTCCTGCTGACGTTTCGGCCACGATCCTGCGTCCGTGGGTCGTGAGTAGGTCCCGTTAAAACAGTTTTATTGCAATGCAATGCGATAGTTTAAATAAAGTCTTATTTTAAATAAAACGTTTTGAAACGACTCTAATTTTTTTAAATATCTTGTGTTGGCTTGTTGCATGCGTCAAATTCATATTGCCTATTATGTAACTATTTTGGTGACTATTTCTGTAACTAACTAGGTGCTGTTACTATTTCTAAATATTTTTTTTAAAAGTTACTATTTCTTTTATAAAGATAAACAAAAATACTAACATTATATTTGGCATTATTTTGTCATCGAACTATTGGGTCCTACTACTGGGTTCAGGCCTTTTCACACGAACGGGGAAAACTACAGGGTCCAATTTTAACGTGCCCTCGAGGAAATATTTTAATTTGGCCATCCATCCGGTGATTGGGCAATGTAGGGGTTATTGAAGTTGCAAGATCACATCCTAAACGCGCTAGCTGTGTACTTTTTGAGCTACTCTTACATATAATCACGTCTATTATCCCCGAAGGGTTTGACAGAAAAGAGGCAATGAGGACCGCAAAAGCAGTCCTATGCCATAGTCCACTTTTCACCAAAAAGGGACTGCACATGTGCTCAGAGTGATAGGTGGTGAGCCCATCGCTGCTCTATGATGTTGGATGTATGTAACGTCTTTAGTCCGTTAGTCGCCTTTTACGACACCCAAAGGAAGAGAGAGGGTGGTAGTATTCTGTCATCGTTACGTGACGTGACACGGTTAAGGTTGCTTCACACATATCAGTGAAGCCACAGTTCCGGCACAGTACCGTCACAGTGTTTTTCATACATTCACTATAAACGCATCCTCACCTGTCAGTGATAATGCTCTCAGTGTCAGTGCCGCCACCGGCAAATCACGGACGTATTCTTTTTGACAAAATTCATAGAGAATGTATGAAAAATATTTTTCACTATGCCGGTACTGTGCCGGAACTGTGACTTCACTGATATGTGTGAATCAACCTTTAACATCTCAATTACTAAATTTACAAAAAAGGTTTTATGTATGTTAAAAGAAAGACTAGCTAAATTAAACCTTAACGTGCATAATGTCTAGTTCGCATAGTGCCGCCGCGATGACGACACGCGAGCGTTCCGCTGCCACTTCATTACTGCTGCCGTGTGTTCGCATAATGTGCCGCAATGAAGAATGCACAGAGCGTAACTCTCTCTGCCATTATACAGTTGAGGCACCGAGCAGTAAAACCTTCAGTGAAACAGTTAGCGGCGTAGTACTTCACTATGCGCGCAGAGGTGTACCTAAAGGCAGGGCACATAGCGAGCGGGCCGGGACGGCAGCACCACGTGTACTGAAGTTGTTTGATTTCGAATCTGTAAAGGCTTGACCCAAATCCCGATCTTGATCCGCAGTGTGATATGATATCCGCATTCTCCAGAGACTCTCAACAAAAGTCACAAGTGTCACTCTTCTTTGCATTCGAGAGGAACGAGAGGATCGAAGTGAGAAGCGAGTTTACGATCAAGCTTTAGAGAATCGACATGCTATTAGGAAACTGGTGATACACAGCCCTGTATGGCGCAACGTGCTACTCTGCTACGGCGGCAGTGAGACGCTACGGATAACATCATGGTCGTGGCACATGAATAAATACTCATGTGGTCGTGATAAAAAAAGTTGATGATGATTATACAACTACAAAAAACATGGCTAACTAGTTTTATAGAAATTACTTATTATTTCTTTATACATAATTGTATGTATTATTTAACGTAGGTAAAATTTGAAAAATGTAAAAAGTAGGACTTATAATAAAATAGTAAACTGGTAGAAAGCAAGACAGTGATGGGTAAGGCGACCGTGTCGGAGCGACGCCAACAGGATCGTTGCGCCCGCAATGTGACTGGCCGGCCCAATTTCGTGCTGCAACGCAGCGTGGCTCTACCACTCAGAGTCACTCATTTAGCACCACCCAGGGGTCACATGTAGGGTCTCTAGGGTAAACCTATGGACGTGAGTAACTTTAACCCCCGAAATGGTACACCCACTGCCATCCCGTCGCGCGTTAGCTTTAAGAAACGGTCCTGCCCTGCCGGCTATGTAAGCCATCCTTAAGACGTGTCTACTCTTACGTACGAAGGCCAAACGGATGACGACCAAAATGTACCTTTGTGGTCTAACAATTCACCATTAGTCAATAAACGTCCCTCAGCTGGACTCAGGCCCACAAACAAAAATAAACGTAACAGTAAGCCAATATCCAAATAGAAATTGTACAATATCTTCAATTTTAATAAAGGCAAGGCGTGACCCTCGCGCGAAGGGTGTGACAATATCATTAGAGTTATTTATTGCGTAAAGCCCTATTATTAAAACCCCAGGGCAACGATTAAATAGCGTATTTATTCTCGGCCATTCCAACACCGTGTTATCTGCGAAGGTTGCGATTTTTTCACACAAAAGGAACAATTAAACGGTACGTATCTCCAGCTCACTGAATTGTTAATACTTTTTCCTTCTATCTCTTCACTGCGATCATAGATTGTGTAATGGGGGCATTAGAGAGCATCCGGAGCGTATTTATTTGTTACGTTGTCTGTTGTGTTATGAACAGAAATTTTTTCTTCTTTGAAGTTTCAGGGTAAACGTAATAAGCAATCATATTACTAGAATCGTTAGGGCACGATGTTTTCTTTAATAATTACTGAGAAATTATTTAGCGATTTTTCCTCATTTCTTGTAAATATTTGAGTATCTTATAAGAGACTAAAAATACATTATTTGTGTCAAATCTGTTTTTCTTTCTTTCTGGTGATAGTTGATATGACTTTTTTATAATAGTGTGTATACATATCATAACTTCTGAAGAACTTACCTACCTACTTAACAAAAAAGATATTTAACATAATAAATATTTCAAAAAAATATTTAACTATTGGTGTAGATCGTACAAAACCAACTAAGTTTGCGTGAAGCAACTTAAATATAGGAGGCTTTTCTGTAGCACTGGGTGTTACAGAAAAGTTAACTACAAAACATTGCAAAATTTGCGGATTTGTAAAAGTATATTTCACAGAAAATGGAAGCAGAGAGCATATTGTTATTACTTAACTGGTTCAACTTTAATAATTACTGCAGAATGAACTTTACAAGCAGAATAAGAGGAACTAGAGAATATTCTGATAGCTCTCAAGTTACGGGAAATCTTAAAGTTAATGCTTTTAAGAGCTTGTCTCAGTAAAACTTCGTTCATGTTAACAACAAACTTTGTACTCGCGTTTAGCTGGCCATTATATATTACGCAGTTACAACACGGTTTAACATAGAGACTATGATCTTGCGACGCTCTAGGAAGAATCGGCCAATCACATTTTAAAATGACCGCCATAATATTTAATCTGTTTATTCTTAACATGTAAAACTGTGTTTGTTTTAAAACAATAATCATTCATTTCAGGCAAAGTTCATAAATTGTGTACGACTTACTTTCTATATTACTTCCTATGCATTTTCATTATTCATTTTTTTTTTCTTTACGTCAAAAGCAGCACGGGCGCGGTACGGCCAGCGGCGGCGTAACATTTTGCCCGAAGACCGTTTGGCAAAAAAAATGACAAAGGGTACTTATTTTTCTAACAATTGAAAGCTAGAAAGCTAGTTGTAATATAAAAAAGTAAGATAGAAAGCTGTTTCAGTTCATTATCCTCCTTGCGTCGTATTCCTCAGTGCTGAGAGTCGCGACCTCCCGGATAGCTCCAGCTCATGATAAAAGGCAGAAGAGGGCTTTCAAGATTTAAAAACATTTATGTTTTTTTCTTGACCCATGGTCTCCTCAGATACACCAGCCAATAGAAAAAGCAGCAAGGCCACGTGGTGGCTCTTTTGTGCTCTATCTCAGTGTGAAAGGTACGTAGGCGAGAGGGACTCACTCAAAAATACTGACAAAGTCGGCTGTGCATAGAAAACTCCGACACACACTTTATGTGCTTATGTGCCCACTGCTGGGCAAAGTTCCTTTCCTTTCTTTGTCTATGAGTATTTAGCATTTTAGTTTGCTTTCAGTTCACCGCACATCTTTCAATAGATAGCTTATTTTTTTTTCTTTACAAGCCCGGCAAATGACCCCACTCCACCTGATGTTAAGGCTAGGTGTTAGTGAAAAATTAAAATAACACGTTACTTAGAATTACTTTTTGGAGTAGTAAACAGTAAAATTAAAATCTACGAAAATTATGAAATATTGTTGAGGCTTTATTCTATGAAATACACCCGATGGAAACACGATTTGATAAAGTTGGCTCGATAGCATAAATTCACAAAGTTACATATTTTTGTGTCATTTTATCTTTTTTTCCAGGTTTTATTCTTAAAATAAGTGATTTGATATTATGAGTCATTTACCAAAATGATGTTTATAGATAACTTGAGGAATTATAACCGCTCGTTTTTTATTTAATACATCTATCAATTTTTTTAAATATAAAACGCGATTATTCGCGCCGTTACGCCGACGGGTATAACAGCGTATACCCGTCCCTTACCGTCGTACCGTCGGGAGAGCGAGAGAGAAGCGCTCGAAATACCTCCCCTTAAGTGGAAATGAAGTCCAGGCGCGAGGACAACTGGTGCAGCGTAAGAGACGTAGCATCAGTCACCCTCACTCTGCCGGCCCACAAAGTGCTTCTTCGCGCCTCGTTTTGAAGGACCCTATTATTATTATTGCTTAAATCTATGAGATAGGCACTACTAATGCGAAAAATCTGTTTAATTTTTCAGAGCAAAGTTATTAACTTTTTTACTGAATTAATGTGGTTACGAGTTTTTCTACTCAAACATACTTTAATTCCTTTCAAACGAAATTAAACAAAACGGCTTTTTAGTGCTCAAGGGCTTTTGCTCCGAAAACGACATGCCAGAAACATACGGGTGATAATTCTGCAAACTCTTCTACTCTTTTCCGAGTAAGAAATCTGGTTTTTGCAAATAATCCTTTCATTTTGCAAATAATCCTTTCATTTTGCAAAGCTGGTACATTGCATAGTCTTTACAAAATGGAATGCAAAATGCAATGGATACAGGATTTAGGAGATACAGGGTTATTAGGAGTTTAAACACATACGAGTAATCATTAAATCTTGACTGAATTATTCCTTATTTTAAAATAAAAGTAAAAAAGGCCGATTTAATGCCAAATGGTATTCTTTAAGGATTTTTTATGACAGTTTATTGACACTAACTGTCATCGTCAAATTTGACAGAATCGAGCATAGACTATGCGATATTTTGCGATAACAATACATAAGATGAACCACAGAACCGAAATAACCAAACTTGTTCATACTAAAGTAGTCTGTAAGCCTATGAATACACGGTACAAAGTCAAGTGTGTTTTTGTAGGTGCGGTCGCATGAGACCGCTTGGGGTTTATGGGGTTGGCTAGGCAGACAGAGACAACATAAATAATATTTTTTTATTTTTAAATAATAGGGAATCGCATAGTTTCTATATCACAATTAGGTTATATAATATGGTTCTCCTTGGTTTAAATGTACGAATCAAGCGTGTTTCGAAGTGCAAAGTTTTCAAGTACACATATTTACATATACGTACATATAATTACAACTATTATCCCCGAAGGGTTAGTCAGAGTCTAGGATACGAGGACAGCAAAAGCAGTCCTCTGCCATGTCCACTTTTCACCAAATAGCGACAGCGCATGTGCTCAGTGTGACAGGTGGTGAGCCCATCGCCGCTCTATGCTGTTGGAGGTATGTGCAGTCTTTAGTCCGTTAGACACCATTTACGACACCCAACGGAAGACAGGGAGTGGTAGTATTGTTTCACCGCTGCACGACACGGTTAATAGTTTTATAGCTGTAGATCATTTACCAAATTCATCATCATCATCATCATCATTTCCAGCTCTTCTCAACCCACTGCTGGGCATAGGCCTCCTCTCTATTTATGCCATTCGCCTCGGAATTTATAAAATAAGTAATAAACAAATACATGATTTCCGAATTCGAATCTGTAAGTCGCCAAGTCGTTCGGGAAAAAAATCCTTTGTTTTAACAGCACTAATGTAAGGGCGCTTAATTCATTAGCTCCTCCGAAATCACCAATAAATCCACGGCGCCGCTCGTTAGGGCTGCCTTAGATTTATTCCCGTGCTAACGTCTCGGGAGCGGCCGTCGATATGCCTCTTTTCATGGGAAAACTATTGGGCCGACTAATTTACTAATTACTCGATAACAATAAATAAGTTTTCGTAATAAAAAAATATCTTTGTTTATTCCGGCGCGACGCAATTTGAATGTCGTTGATTAACCGTGGGGATTGGGTTCTTTTGATTTTAGTACCTTCCACTTTGACTTTGCCTTTATTTTTTTTGTCCATCTGTGAGTTTATTTATGTTCTATACAATAACTCTATTATTAATGAACGTGGACTAAAGGTATCTACACCTGGTTTTATACTGACGTTGTTTCGTTATTGTTAGTGAAGGTAGATAAAGACAACGTCAAACAGGACAACCAGGTGTGGATAATAATCCACGTATATAAATAACAATCAGTAAGAGTATTAAATTTTCAAAACGTTCGCACTAAAAACAAAATAAGTGATGCAACTAGAAAGAAAATGTTGCATCCTGAAAATAAAACACACCAACAAAAAACAACAAATGAAAATACAAGCGGAAACAAATAAAAGAATGGTGATGGTGACCCGGCCTCGGCCGCTGGTCCCCCATGGGATTGGAGATAAACTGGCTTTGTATTCGGGCCGTAGAATTAAAAGACCAAATAGCTGAATGGTCATTTTCTATGTGATTTGACAAATTAGACGCGGCGCAGTAATATTGTGGCGTTGCTACGTTCGTTACGGAATAGAACCAATTATCTTGACGTGACATCGATACATGAGAATTGAACGATTGTGACTTCGATCAACAATACAACTACTTGAGAAGTGAGCTCTTATTTTCTCGCAAGGCATAACAGGAAAAAGTACTTTATTTGTTACCCCTTAAGGTTGATTTCACCACTAAATGTTATTGACGTCTTTTATTTTTTAAGTGACAGGAGTAATTTATTGCTTTGAAAAAGTATTTATTCACGTAGACAGAATTTAGCTTTGATTTTATACGTGACGCGTTATCTACTTGGTGTTGTTGATCAAAGGATTGTGACGATGTTAATGTACGAGATTAATGGCCAACTTTTTTTTAGTCTCTAACGTTACTAGTCAAGCATTACATAGGAAATAATTTAATCAAACTACTTACTTGCATGGTTCATTGGCGATCACTTCTAATACACTATCTCAATACGTCAAAATAGTGAGGCCGCATTCCGAAATTTGCCAATGGATTTTGAAAACGTATGCTATTATTAACACGGCGTCTCGGTCTTGACAATCCAAACAAATTGAAGTCCATCTATTTAAATCAATTTGGACGTATCATCGTGTCGTCTTTGAAGTGAGCGTAAACACGAAAATATTCCACACGTCGCGTAAAAGCAGGTAAGTTTTTTTTAAATTTCGTTTTATGTTACTGAAAGCGTGGTGGCGGCTCATTATCATCTCACGACTCATCTTTTCCTTTGGGTACAGTAATAGACGACTAATGGACTGAATGACTGCACACGGTGTGAAATAATGGCACTTGGTGCTGTTGTATTTCGTCCGACCAGTGAGGGTTCCGGAGGCCCCTTCCCCCCCCCCTCCTCCCAATTCCTATTCCTTCCTTAAACCTATTCCTCCCTTAAAGGCCGGCAACGCGTCTGCGATTCCTCTGGTTTTGCGGGTGTCCATGGGCGGCGGTGATTACTCTCCATCAGGTGACCCGCCTGCTCGTTTGCCTCCCTCTTTTATAAAAAAAAAAAAAAAAAAACATACATCCAACAGCATAAAGCGGCGACGGGCTCACCACCCATCATGCTGAGCAAAGTTTACCTACAGGTGCGTCCTCACTGAGAGCATTCGCGTGTAATGAGCATTCGGCGTCGAATATTCGAGTGGTGTGGACGTTGAGCCGAGCGTTACAAAGTTTACACGCAAGGACGAACTTCGGCCGGTGTGGACGTCGCAACGCTGTTCGCGGAAATGGTTCGCATTCGAATGGTTCACGCCAACAAAACGCTCGAAAGCGAGTACTCAGTTAATGAAATGAATAAGTATGTATGTAGGAATATTACTGGCCACTTGTAAGCAAGGAACAGGTTTCTTGATCGTGACCTTCGTGGTCTATCGTATGATCGTGTTAATGTCATTGTCAATTTATTAAAATAACAAAAAATATATACCCATTGCTTTGATTATTCTCTGATTTCTATTTGACATTTAGTATTCGAATGCTCCAAGCTCGGATGTTCGACTCGAATGTTCATAGTTTTGCACGAAAGTGAATGTTTAATTAATTCGCTGGGCAGAATTTGTTGCTCGCCGGCGATTGCTCGTTTACAAATGCTCGGGTAAGAATTCTCTCAGTGAGGAAGCTTCTTACGGTGTGGAAATAGTGACAATTAAGGTACTAGATGGCGCTGTACTGCTTCAATCTTATACAGATTGTTGAAGGTGTTCCACAACCTTCTCCTACCGCTTGAACCATGGCGAGTGCTCTGAATAACTCTTAAACATCATTTCTCCTTTTCCCTTCCTCCATAGGCATACGCGTGCTGCTCTCCAGAGTCACCGATTTACTTTTATCAATATTTTATTGCGTACAAAGAAATTTGATGACTCATTTCTTTGTCGCACCTCCAGAAGATGAAATGACCTATCAGCACATGTTTTCCTTATGTCCATATTAGCCCACTTAAAACTATTATTCCTATTTTTTGTTTTACTACCGATTTGTGTTTATAATATTCACTCTTCATAATTTTTTTCCTCATACTTTTTTGATCTATAAATTTTTATTACTAATAACGGAACTCATAACAGACAGTTTTTAATTTTTTTTATTTTTACTGTCATTACTAAGAATCTGTTTGAACTCATAATTTTTTTATAATTATTTCCTTCATAACATACAACAAAATTATCATATTTTTTAATTAATAATGGCATTACTATGAAAATGTTTGAACTCATAATATTGATTTTATTACATTACACACATTAGATTAAAAAATATGGGAGGTCGGGGGGCCTGTGGCCACTCTCCGTTATTTGTCAAAAGTATAACCTAACCTTACCGCCAGAACTATAGTTTTGCACACTTAACTTTTTCCTTATAGCACTGTTCCTGCACCCCCTGGCATGCAAGCAAGCAACGATGTACCATGCAAGCAACTATGTACCATGCAAGCAAGCATGCAGCATGCAAGCAGGCATGCAGCATGCAAGCAGGCATGCAGCATGCAAGCCACCACGAAGCATGCAACATGCAAGTGTGATCGAGTGATCATTATGATGTAAAATGGTATAAGAAATATTTTCGGACTTCCAATAATAGGAATCAAAAAGTTATGTGAAAAAATGCGCACCCGTTGTCCTTTCTTCATATTATGTTATGGATTCCTCAAGGCATAAAGAGACACCTTGTGGGCCGGCAAGGTGAGGATTATGCTACGTCTTTTTGACGCTGTGCCAATAGGAATAGGAATAACAACGTAATACTTTAAAAAGGCACAATCTAACATTTTGCAAATAGGGACAAAAACGGGTTTGAAAAATTTCTTTGTTTTTGGCGAATAAATTTGATAGTATCGACTATCGTGTTTTTCGGAAATGCATGTATGAAAATAGTAGCATAAATGTGAGTTTTACAACATTTATATAATTACAAGTTTTTATTTTAATGGCATTTATTTAATAATCTACATTTTCCTTTTCAACGTAACAGAAAAAAATTGAATAAGAACATTAATATTACATACAAAAGGTATAATTAAACAAATGCGACTTTTCATTCAAACATTTAGTGAAAAGAAAATTAGACATTACAATACAAATGCACATTTACACAATTGTGCCATCTCATTCTAGCTTAAACAAGTTATAGTGATCGTAATTTAGTGAAATAAAAAACACAGCTGAAAAATATAAAACTTTTATTTAAAACGGGACAAAAATGTTTGTATCATTATTATTATTATTTGTTAATGTAACCATCACATTATTAAGGAACTTGTTACAAACATAATATACCAAAGTACTCGTCAAGACGAATCATACGAGCCCAAACTCGATGGGGTTGAGTCGTTTAATTACCGAGGTCCTAAGGCCAATTTCCAGCTCCAACATCAGACCCTGATTACAATCTAGCACCAAAGTACTCGTCAAGACGGATCGAACGAGTTCAAACTCGGTAGGGTTGTGTCGTTTAACTACCGAGTTCCTATGGCCACCTTCAGATTCCATCATCAGATCAGCTCCATGTCATAATAAATTTGCAGTGTCATCCGATTTACATATGCATGCAAACTTTCAACTCAATCGGTAACCGGGAAGTTGAGGAAGTGGATCAAATTTTACTTCCAAATTTGATTACAGACCAAATCGGGACAGGTGAAACTAAATAAAAGCTTGTAATAATAAATATTTTCGTACAAATACCTAATATCTATTTGTCTTGAGCGGGGATCGAACCCGCAGCCCTTGGGTAGTAGGCAGAATATCTACCGCTGCGCCGGACAGGTCACTTACGTAAGGCAAGGCACAAATACGAGATTTGCTTCGTAACTCAGCCCTCTCACCTCACCTCTTTTCAAAAATGGTAGCAAAGGCATAGGTGAGAGTTGTGACTTTTCTTTTATATTAAATGTAATGTTAAAGAAACAGTAAAATTTTAAATGAAAGGGCATATTTGCCACATAGGCCGTTACAATTTGAAGTTGGTCAAATGCCTATACTATTAAAAATCTTTATTCATTTGTGACCTTTTGACGTAATATAAGCTAGATATGCTCTTTCTACGTACAATCACAAAAAAATGGCTCATTTGTGCCCTTTTTGCTTAAGTACTTTTAGTTTATCGTGCTTCTAAAATTTGCAAAAAATGTGAGCAGATAGGCATTTTCTCCTGATCCCAAATATGTATGTAACTCAAATTTTAAAAAATGTTAGTTCTGCCCTTTTTCCTTATGACGGCAGTATACATAATTATATATTCCCGTCTGCGTGTGTTTGGGATTGTAACCTTGATCCTAATGTTTTTTATCCATCTGTACTGCTTACTTAGCAAAAGTGTATACATTTGAGTGAAATATCACGTTTCCATTATATTTATTACTAGAACCACTGCCCTAGTCAACAAAAACAAAAGTATAAAACAGCCCGCCAAAGGACTTGGATATTTTCACGAAAAGTGGCCGCCGCGCAACCCAAATGCTGTAACATCGCGAAATACCTTATTCCTGCTATTCGACCCGAATTAATCCTTGGCATTAAAAACCTACTACATTTTTAAAACATCTATTAGATTTTAGGAACCGGCGATGATGCCGGTAGTTTTAGAAGTAGGCGACGGCTGCCTTCTTATTGGATTAGCCTCATGTTGGTCTTACTAAAAAAATAAAAAGAGGTAATAAATTCTTACTTTTCCCTGCAATGGGATACATCTACTTACCTACCTACAGCTTAAGATAATAATTGCAAAAAAAATATTTTAAACATTTTCTTTAGCTTTTAAAATTACTAATTTAGCATAAAATAGTGAAATGAAAAATGTATTACCATCGTCATCATCATTGGCCTATAAACTTTCCACCGCTAGGCACATACCTCCCACATGCTCAACAGATCGTGGGGAGATTGGGCTATTACCCACCACGCTGGCCACACGGCGTCAGATCAACCTACCCTAAACTGTCAAATTTCTCCAATGAATATTGATCCTTACAGCCAAACAAAATTGATTGTAGAAATTTGAAAGTTTTGTGTAGGTTGATCTAACGCCGTGTGTACACATGTGTACTTGGTATATAATTTTATACGTGTTAATTATTTCTTTAACGTCCTTAAAGACAACGTAATAAAATTATATACCAGTACCTTTTAACAGTAACACAGCCCACAGGAGTTTACGGCACTGTATTGTAAAGTTCGCTCCATCTTACCGGAAACGTTTTTAAGCCTTCCCCTTTTATTCGGTGAGGCGCCCAAACTAATTGGCAGCGGCTTACCGCAGTCTACAGGTAAATGTGGCCAGGATTGCTTGAGCCGAGAGGAATCCCTCAATACTAGCAGATTCTTAAATCAGATTTTTATTTAAGTTGTTTTTTTTCTATATCAATCGTTATAATAATGATTTCCAAGTCGTTTTGGATTAAATAAAAAAGCCTCTCAATCTCCACATCCTTTGTTTGAATATTTTTTCTTTATTTTATTTATTATTAATTATAATGTGTTGGCCAATTTTATTCCACTGCAGAGCAAGAGCCTTCATTTTCCACTTCTTTCTGTCCTTTGCTGTAGTGGGTCAATCAAGATTGGTCCATCGGCATTGCTCTTCGCCATATTAAAAAAAAAATTAACTAAGGTTATTGTGATAGTAGTATATATTTTATTATTAAGGAAGTCTCGGTGGGGAAGTGCTCGACTCCATAACTAGAGGTTTGAGGTCAGTTGGGTAAAGTCTGTTTCAGAACTTTCATAGCCGGGCTTGTGATCACCAAACTGCATTAATCGGCAAGCGTGTTGTCAAAGCCAACACCCATCAGTTGTAGCGATGACTTGATTTCATTAATGGAGGTCTTTTACTAACTTTGGGAAAGTATAGCAGTCAGTAAAATGAATGTTATGTTTTATCTAATAACAAAATTTAACTTACAACTATTACACATCGCACAATCAATCAGTACAAAACGACTCCAACTCCAAGCTGAATATTGCACGAACTTTGTGACATATCGAAATACCAAAATGGCGTTGGGCATACATGCAATCGGTGGCTGTTCGCCGGGCATAACGCGGACGTATCATGCATCCGTGTCACGTGACAAATGACAGTGCACGTTTCGGCAGCGGCGCCGTCACACATTGCACGGATGTGTCGACAGAGATATGGGCAACATGTCGTTCAGTCTTGGTATTGATTAACATTTGAACTGATTGTTTCGGAGTACACTAGTGTTGTGATGAGTTTCCGGTAATGTCCTTGATAAGTATTCGCATTCGCGATATGACACTTTGGGGGTAGGAGGTTAAAGTCACTTGCGTCCGTAATCCTACGGATCCTTGAGACCTTACACGTGATTCCTGGGTGGTGTTAAATGAACTGTCTGAGTGGTAGAGCCACGCTGCGTTACAGCACGAATAGCTTGCCCGGCGTAGTACTACTCTTTGACGGAACATCGGTGTGAAATAATGGCACTCTGTGCTGTTGTGTTCATCCGGTGAATGTAAATCCCATATCAGCAGCAGCAGGTCGATATCTCCCCTCTCCTCCCTAGCAATTACTACTCTTTCCTCAAAGGTCTTCTCTCTTATATCTCTTTCCTCAAGGCCAGCATCGCATCTGTGACTCGACTTTTTCGGGTGTTCACATGCGGTAGTGATTACTTTCCATCAGTTGACATGGCGCTTATTTGCCTCCTATAGACATTAAAAAAACACACACACACTAATGCAAAGAAATTATCCTAACACCTTAGAACCGAAATAGTAGCATACCGTGGGGTGTTATAGCTGGAAAAATTGTGAAATGAGCTCCCTGTCGGGGTGTTCTCAAACTCTCATCTTTCATTTGCTACGATCCTGAATTCCTGACACACTTCTTTAGCTTATTTTACTCTCATTATCATTTTATTTTTATGCTCGTCGATTAAGAGTACTAAAATTCCAGTTATTTCGGAGTAAATAATTATTACACATGTAATGGGGAGATGGGGTGGTCATTCTACAAGGCCACAAAGTACCTGTACCAAAATAATGTGGAATTTATAACTCACGGAGGAACTCACGATCTCTTTGCTAGTCCTTATACTACCCCACTGTTGGGAAAATGCCCCCATAGTTGAAATGAAGTCATCATTACGCTTGTCAAAATGCTGGTTGGTAATCAGAAGCTGGGTTCATGATCGAACACCCAAAAAGACACTTTGCCCGACCTGCCCCCTTACTCTCGAAACCGATCGCTATTGGATCGGATTGGTATTGTGAATTTTCGTATTTTTAAGTTACGACACCAGCGCTAATTTGGATTCATATTAGGTGAACTAAATGGTATTGAGTTTTGTATTGTTTGCAATCAATATCCACGCAATATGAATCCATATTAGCTCTGGTGTCGTAACTTAGGAGTACGAAAAATCACAATAACAATCCGATCCAATAGGGATCGGTTTCAAGAGTAAGGGGGCAGGACTCTGTCCAAATCTCTATTTACGGATGAACCAATACAATGGAAGGATAGACGAATGGCCTAAATACACAAATCATCATTTAAATGAAATTAAACTACTTCGTTCTGTTAAACAGTTTCAGTGGGACGTTTCAACCCCTTTGCAAGGACCGTGGTCGCATAGAGGCTGTGCTATTTGTTGAATATAAATCAATTGTAACAACAAGCTATTACCTTTGAAGGAGATTCGTGAAGGTTTTAGGCTAATGCGTAATGTCTGCATACACCTTAGAGCATTAATAATTCTCTAAGGCATACACTTAAAAAGACATTCAATGTGATAGCAATAGATTAGCAATTAGTAAAAAAGAAGAAAAAGACAAAACATTTATTACGACACAGATATGAGACAACAGCAAAATTACAAGATACAGACATAAATTACAACCCTTAAGTACTTTTAAAACATCAGACTACAGTTGAAGTTTATAATAATATTTCCTTTGGAGATTTAATTTCAATAACGCAGAGACCAACTCGGGCTGGTAAGTGGTCGACAATCGACCGGTCGGAGCTCATTGGGGCCGGATTAAGAATTAATTCGTTGGGAAGCGGGAATAGATGAGCGATTAATTTCGCTAGAACCGCTGTTTCACTGCGCCGGGGAGATTGGGAGTGAACAAATGGAATTTTAATTGTATCACCTGAATCGTGTGCAGTGGTTAAAGCTGTATTAAAGAGGTTATGTGTACACGTTGCATGCTGTATTCAATTTAAAATTCATATTTAATTCGTCTACGTTCTATTATACCCCTTCATATTTGACGACCTTCTTGGTCGAGTGGTTTGTACACCGGTTTTCCTGGTGTCGCCATCTCTGAGGTCCCGGGTTCGATCCCCGGTCGGGTCAATTTAGAAATTATTGGTTTTCTAAATTGTCTCGGGTCTGGGTGTTTTCTATGTATAAGAAGTATGTATTTATAGTACATTATGATATAAGTGCGGTAAGATGAAAATTACAGGCGAGGGCTACAAGAAAGCAGAGGCTGTAATTATCAAAGCGCACGTATGCCATACGACGTTTTATAACATATTTGCGAGGAAAACACATTTTCCGAAAATGACTGCGTTTTTTTTGTTTACTAGTAAGTGCATGAATCTTTGGTAAGCCAACATATATTTTTCTTTGTCCAACAGCATAGAGCGTAGATGGGCTAATCAAAATAATACCACCAACCCCTCTCTTCCCTTGGGTGTCGTAAAAGGCGACTAACGGACTAAAGACTGCACATACATCCAACAGCATAGAGTGGCGATGGGCTCATCAAAATAATACTACCAACCCCTTTCTTCCCTTGGTTGTCGTAAAAGGCGACTAACGGACTAAAGACTGCATATCCACTCGCTTGCTTCATGTAGCCACAGCTACATGACAAAAGTTTGTCAAATCGCTTCATGTAGCTGTAGCTACATGGGTGTTACCATATCAATTCAGGCGTTTTTCGCTGTGTTTAAGGGCTTTAGTGAATGAAATTGAACGAATCATAGACAATATAAACCCTACGGAGTGAAGTAATAACATAAAATGAATGGAACAAACGTCAGTCTAATAAATATTTCAGTTCTAAATGCACGTCGAATCTTTGGGCAACACGGACCTGTGAGTGTCAAGTAAAATGGTTTATTTCTAAAGATTAATGTTATTAACATATTGTGTATGTCAAAATAATCGTCGATTAATACTCTATTACGATGCACCTTTATTTTGTTTTGATCTCAATGATTATTCACATAAATTTCGACGAAATGATAGCTAGATTGTTTGTTTTTGCAATGGCGCCGGTTTTCCGTAGGTTTTGTTTTTGACGTGACAACGTCTTAAATTAGGTTGCGGCTGGGAGTCACTTATCAAAAAGTGTAACGCTCGGTAACGTTACGATGAGTCACCGAACGAGAGAGAGGCCCGCCGAATGCCTTGCGTCTCTCTCCCACTCAACTATGATCGGTCTGCATATTTGTTTTAAATATAATTCTTTTTATAAATAAATGTTTTAAATTGTTACTATTATTTCATCCTTCTTCCTACTATACGAATGAATATTCACATTAAAATTATTTTACCACTCAAAGTCGTTGTCACGTAAAACTTTCGCCCGTATACCGACTTTACAGGCAACCAATTTTTGTTATCATTGTCAGATTCATTATTTGTGTACAAATACTGAATAACTGTTTACTTAGGAGTGTTATAAACATATTAACTTTTATTATATTGTCATATACAAACAGGATGCTTCTACAAAACAGGACTGTAAGTACATGAGTGTTGTTAAATCTTAATCATGTGACAAGAGTCACATGAAGCAATTGGCTTTTTTCAAGATAGGCTGGTGGCACAAAAAGAAATGTATGCTTGTTTTTGAATTTGGTTATGAGAATTTAATACACACTTTTATTGGTGATGTGTTTCTTATAAGTTTTTGTATTTTCTTATAAGATTTATTTTAGTATAGGTACCTAATAAAAAATCGTAAATTTTTTCGAATATTTTTCCTGTTGAAATTTATTACTCATATAGTAATCTCAAAGATTACAACATAAATAAAAAAGTACAATCTGCTTTTGATTGGTGATGTGTTTCTTATTTTATTTGCACTTGTGTTAGATTGTACTTTTTGTAATTTAAATAGCAAATGTTTTATTTACCTGTTATATAAACCTATTAAAACATTGCGTCAATTGTACCATGAATAACCACCATCTTAATAAATACATTCTCTCTCGGTGTGACCTCAACCTAACTTCTGAATTGAGCACGCCATGCCGTGCTGCGACGTGCGCTCACTGTTTTTGTCACTATTTTTTGTTATTATAAATGAGAACTAAAAGTGGTTTTGTTATGTTTTACATACCGTAATAAACTACAAGCTTTGCACTTTCCATCAATTAAAATTATTATATTAAAGGCTTCGTACAGGGTTAATAATACAGCTTCCAATAATCATCTAATTTTCCTTAAAAATTGTGGCCTTAGTGGTTATATATAGATTTTATGACTTCAGTTTTTTACTAAACTATCATATTTTTACATAATAATAAAGCTAAGAAGTGTATCTTTTTAGATCTAGTCATATTTTTATCCTAGGCCTTCTACATTTCAAATAAAACCAACTTTATCATCTCGCTGCCGTTTATACGTAATTGCTACAGCTCGCGAAATTTTACACCAAGTTCACAATTTATTTCTGAAAAAATTTTCAAGTAAAACATATGTTGAATTTTTTTTATCCAAAGATAAACTAATAAAGATGAGGAACAAAATTTAAAAACATATATCATTAATGTATTTTTTTATATTTTTAATAAAATATAAGACAATTCATGAATATTTCTCGTCTGTGAATTTCGATGGCTGTTTATAAATTTTCTAATACTACACCCATGCATATTATTTTAAAAACAGTTAGTCTCTTTATTTAGCTTCTTGGAACAGTGATTTGTTTACTTTAAAACAACTCTAGTAAGCCATAAATCGTTTATTTGTCGCAAGCGGCGACGGCTCGGAAATCGCGCGCAACCTATGGGCACTTGACATCTGGGGCCCGTCTAGATGAAAGCAAGCGAGTGGATATACATCCAACAGCATAGATCGGCGATAAGCTCATCAAAATAATACTACAAACTTCTCTCTTCCCTTCGGTGTCGTAAAAGGCGACTAACGGACTAAAGACTGCACATACATCCAACAGCATAGAGCGGCGATGGCCTCATCAAAATAATACTACCAACCCCTCTCTTCCCTTGGGTGTCGTAAAAGCTACTAACGGGCTAAAGGCCTATGTTGTCCATAGATTCAAATGATTACTAATTTTTAAATTACATTACCGCACTAGTGCGAAACTTATTACATTACGATGCTGAAATCGGTTCAATAAGAGCTTCTTTACGAGCAAATGTGTTATAAAATATTTTAAGTATGTTTATCCGTTGTCTAGTAATCATTTAAGAGGGTTTACGCATTTCGGTTACCTTTACAAAGTAGAACACAGAGATCTAAATAAATTGTTGAAAACATAAAAAAAGAGGTTAATTTAACTGAGTTATTGCGATTTTTAACTTTCTATAGTGGACTTTAAATCGCAATAACTCGGCTAAAAAAACGTTTTTTAGAAATGTTTTCAACAAACTATTTAGATTTCTGTGTTTTAGTTTAGCATGCAATGTTTCATCAAAATTGGATTATTGGTTTTTAAAAATTTCGACTTAAAAGTTGGTATGGAAAACCGAAATGCGTAAACCTTCATAACGAGTTTCATAACGAAACTTCTCTTGGGCTAGATAATGGGTGAGGTAGGACATTTTATTTTTTTATTATTTTTATTATATCGTTTGTGTAATTTTTTTTGCTAATCTTTTTTATGTTACTGAAGAATATCAAAGCTTTTGTTCGCGCTCTGATAAATTTATTTATACAATTACGAGTATCTTGCGGCTTTTTACAAACGATTCATCTCCTAGTGTATAAATGCAACGGTTGTTGTTTTTTTATTTACGTACATTAGGTTTCCTAGTAGTTAAACCACCGATCTCTGAAAGGAGGTCCTGCGTTCGATTCCCGGCGGGGAGTTTTAGGTAGGTACACCTGTCAAAATGATAGTATATCTTAGAAAATCTGTCACCATAACATGAGTGTTCATCACTATATCTGTGGTGTTCATTGTTGTGTATCGACAGTTAGACCTAAGTATTTTATTTTGTTACAAATCTTTTAACAAATTATAACAGTTTTAGAACATACTCATCAAAAAGAAACAGCCGGAAATGTATATAATATAAATAAACCTACCACAATAATTTTAAAATGTGCAACACAATGAAAATGACCAATGGTGACGTACAATGTCAAAGCAATTAAAAGGATCAAATAAAATAAAATAAACAATAAGATAGTACCTACTGTTTAATGTCTTTGTACCTACTTATAAAAATAAAAGAATGATTACAAGAAGAGCAAGACGACGCGCACGCCCTCCATCATCGCCCGCTCCGCCGACCGTAAGCTCCTCGTCTGATGATTTCACCAGAGAAGAGTCGAGTAGCGCAGGCCGGCGATCGCCGTCTCCGCCGCCACAAGCACAACGACCTGCGCGACGTAGACGACCACTGCTGCCGGCACGCTTGGGATCAGTGGGGCAATCTGCCCCTTGTACGACCCCCGCTACTGGTGGTGTAGTGCGCCGCATGCAATGGACTCAACAAATAAATGGGAATGCGCGCCTACTACAGGGCAACAGAGGGAGGAACTAACCTTACTGCGTATCGTGTAAGGCTGCTGTCTTTGTTTCAGGACCTTGAACCGACCATAGACGTGTCTGCCCAACGATTGTCGGATCAGGTGCGGGTGGTCCAGCGTAACAATTTGCTAGATCAGTCAGCACTTGATCGCCTGGAGTCACTACGTTTTTGTGCGGCTTCTTCTTCGGTGCAGGATCGCCCTGCCCCACAATTACCGGCCGTGACGCCGGTTTTGGTGGCGCGAGTAGATCCGTTACCCGACGATGAAGATTTCATAAATACGAATGTAAGTACACATGCCAATGAGCAAATGAGGAGCGCTTTGAACGATGCCATCCTACAGTATCGTGACACGCGTAACTCTAGGCCGCGTATACCTTGTTTGCCCACGAAGAGACATAATTTGGCGTTAATGTACTTGAACGATTTACTGGTTCCTCTTAATTGATACCTACGCGATGCTTTATTGTGGGGCCTACACGGTGTGTTGCGTTGCTCGTGTCGAATTCCAGGGTTCTGACCGAGTACCGCGGCGAACCGGGACTGTCCCTGCTTGGCAATTGAGGATCGAGGGGTGTATTATTAGGTTCAGGACACTCATGGCAAAGATAATTTGCTTCAGAAAAGGCAATAATCGGCCTCGCGTCATGCGATTCGTCACACAAGCCTTTGTTGGGACTGATGTTCGTCCGGAAAACTATATGGCTTGTGTGACAGAACGTATTGACTTTCTGAAGCAAAAAGTCTATGCGTGGGCAAACCGTATACGTCGCTACAGTGTGCGTGTGGACCGATACCAACAAAATCGCCTCTTTCAAAGTGACCAAAGAAAAGTATACAGACGTTGGGAAGGAGCTGATCAACGTGTGAGCGACGGGCAGTTACCAGATGTTGATGCCATGACTAATTTCTGGCGCAGCATTTGGTCAGTGCCCGTCGAGCACACGGAAGGTGAATGGATGAGTGTTGTCAGGGAGGCATGTGAACCTATCGAGACCATGCAGCCTATAAATATTAGTACAGCTGACGTAAGTTGTACAATCCGTACGGACCAAAATTGGAAATACCCAGGACCGGACGGATTGCATAACTTCTGGATCAAATGGTTTCGATGTTCACACGAGTTAATGGCAACGCAATTCCAAGAAGCCATACAGCTCGGCTCACTCCCAAGTTTGTTGACTACTGGTGTCACTTTTCTACTCCATAAATCAGGTAGTACTACGGAACCGAAAAATTATAGACCCATCACGTGCTTACCTACTTTATACAAGCTCCTTACATCCATTCTGAGAACAAAAATTAACTCGCACATTGTTGCAAACAATATTTTGGACGTGACTCAGAATGGATGTAGGGTTGGGTCCCGTGGTACTAAGGAGCCTCTCCCCATTGACATGACCATATGCCAGAAGATTCGGCGTGGCAGATGGACTCTCTCCACAGCCTGGATTGACTATAAGAGGGCCTGCCGACTACCAACTACCTTCGGACTATAAGACCGAATCATAGGCATGATTCGGTGCCGCATTCATGGTTGGTGAGGATTTTAGAGTTTGCGCCAGGCGACAGTCTGAGTCCTTTATGGTTTTGCCTAGCTTTGAATTCTCTCAGTACTTTGTTGAGCGACTTTCTTTTTTTTTTATTCTACAACGGGTAAGCGCTTAGCCTTCATCTCACCTGATGGTAAGTGACGATAAGGCCCAAGGTGGAAGAGCGCTTCAGCCGAAGTCCTCAACCACTAAGAAACTGGCTATCTTATCTCAAACTGTTGGAACACAACAACGCTATAAACATCGTTGTTATGGCGACAGACTTAGATAAGATGGTGGTAACTAGCCAGGCGGATTTAACAGCCCTACCACCAACCAAACTGAGCACACAAAGATGTACCCCCCGCTATAAATCGAACCCGGGACCTCTGGGTCTGAAACCGGTGGCTTAGCCACTAGACCACAGAGGCGGTTAAAAGGTTAAAGGTTAGGCTGTCAACTGCGGAGAGGGGGTGAAGTTATGTCGAATTTGTTGTACATGGATGACCTCAAGTTGTTCGCACCAAACCGCCAAGACTTGGTGAAACTGCTGAAAACTACTGAGACTTTCAGCAGTGCCATCAAGATGGAGTTTGGTGTGCATAAGAGTGCGGTTATGCATGTACAGCGTGGGAGAGTAGATAATTCAACCAATTTACAACTTTCCGAAACGATAAATTTCAGTTCAGGTCTGTCTCCGAAGTTGAAACATATAAATATCTTTGTATGTCACAGTCTTTGGGTGTTAAGGATGGGGACACAAAACAGTCATTACGGGAGCGATTCTTTTGCCGCCTAAGAAAAGTACTTATCAGTCTTTTATCGGGTGGCAATAAGACGCGTGCTTTTAATGGCTGGGTAATGCCTCTCCTCACATACTTCTTTGGCATACTAAGATGTTCTCAGACCGAATTGGACGCCTTGAATAGAAGAGTCCGTGAAATGCTTACGACTTCCAGAATGTTGCACCCGCGCTCATCTGTTATGAGACTGTACATCCCGCGGAGATGTGGGGGACTTGGCTTTTTAAATGCCATAGGACCTACTTAACCGTGAGGTGTGCAGTCTCAGGGATAATTTCCTTAACAGTGAGTGCGGGATGCATTTGGATGTCGTGGTAGTTGATAGACACTTTACGCCGCTCTCCTTGGCAACAGAAAACTGGCGCAAACCAGTGGTGCTAAGCGCTCTCGATCTCAAGGACATTTAAAAGAGCAAGGTGTTACACGGCGCTACTATCGGGCTCTAACTGGGCATGATGTAGATATGCCTGTCTCGGTGAACTGGCTACGTTTCGGTGACCTCTTTGGGGAAACCGAAGGTTTTGTCTGTGCTATGTAAGATGAAGTTATCAAGACGAATAACTACCGGAAATATATTATGAGGGACGGTACGGTCGACTTCTGTCGGGCATGCCGCCGTCCAGGAGAATCACTCCGACATATTATTTCCGGTTGTTCTCATCTTGCTAACGGAGAGTATTTGCACAGATACAACCAAGTAGCCAGAATAATTCACCAGCAACTTTCTCTTCGAAATGGCCTTGTTGAATCAGAGGTGCCGTAATATAAGTACGCACCTGCGCCAGTTCTCGAAAATGGTCATGCAACACTACTGAGATCGCTCTATCATAAGGGATAGGACGATTGTCGTTAAATAAGCCTGTTATCAACCGATCAACCGGTCACAGCGCCAAACAATATTGGTTGATATCACCATACCTCATGACGAGAACCTCGTGAAAGCCGAGAAAGACAAGCTCAATATGTACCTTGACTTGGCTCACGAGATTGCCGCCATGTGGGATGTGGATTCAACTATTATTGTACCGATAGTCATTTCGGCACACAGTCTTATAGCTAAGAGCCTCGATCAACATCTATTGAGGCTCTCGCTAAAAGGTTGGGTCAAGGGTCAGATACAGAAGGCAGTACTCCTTGACACGGCACGTATTGTGAGGAGGTTCCTCACTATGCAGCCCTAACCACCGATAGCTTGGGTCTATCCCCGCTGTCGGTGGCAACCAAGGTTAAGCTTTTAACAATACTTTATATTGTAAATATGTTTTTATATAAAATATTATAAAAAAAAATTCTTAGGATATATGTTAAATTAAAGACGATAATAATAATAATAAAAAATTCAGACCATTTTGATCCATAGATTTATTAGTAAATGTTAGTAACAATTGGGCTTGGTCCTATGTTAGTGTTATTAGCATATTTATATTATGTGCTACTTCTTAAGCCCTATTGCAATCTCTATCCGGTATCTTTGAATGGGGCAGTCCTGTCTGGATGCAATCATCTTAAGAATACTGTTTCCGCTCTTACGTAAACGCTGCAGTAAAGAAGCCGCTTTTTTGCGTATAATAGCATGAAACCCGTCTGTGCGAGAGTCAGCAATCATTTATGAAGCGCTACTACCTCCATCAATGTACTACCGGGGTCACCGTCGCTTTACCAGTTTGCAGAAATTTTTGTATGAAGCGCTCCGCCCGCCCGGGTACGTGCCCGTACCAAATACACGACGCCGTGTGCAAGGGATTTTGGACTTTAGACTGGTGAAGCGACGGAGTCCACGACAGTACGCTACAGTAATCTATACAGGGTGTTTGATAATAGGTTTATAATTCTGAAATTGGGCAATCTTACTGAGTGCAAAGAACAACTATTTGCATGACAGGAGCAACTTGTAAAAGCGAAAAAACAACAGCTGTTCAAAACTGACTGACTGAGTGGTAGAGCCACGCTGCGTTGCAGCACGCATTTGGCCAGCTCGCCCGAGGCTCGCTCGAATGTTCGGCGTGAAACAATGGCACATGGTGCTGTTGTGTTTCGTTCGGCCAGTGAGAGTTCCGGAGGCCCTTCCCCCCCTCACAATTTCAATTACTTTCTTAAACCTATTCCTTCTTATAGGCCGGCAAACGCATCTGCGATTCCTCTGGTTTTACGGGTGTCCATGGGCGGCGGTGATTTCTATTCATCAGGTGACCCGCCTGCTCATTTGCCTCATTCATTTAAAAAAAAAACTTAGGTCAAATAGAATTTGCATTTAAAATAGTATATACACAAATATAATATTCTCAGGTAGGAAGTAGCGGACGAAGTAAGTCTAAAGCACGAATTAGATTGTGACGTAGGGGTATATTAAAATGATACCACACTTACGAACCTACAAATTTATTTTACTTGGTCTCAGGGCGTGGGGTACGTAAGTGCCTAGCTAGGTAGTTTGCTCTCGTCCCTGACTTAGCGTGGGGGAATCGCCGAGGTGTTGCGAGGCGCGTCGCTGTACAGGAGCTGCAAGCTGCGTGGTGTGGCGGCCGCGTCGAAATGCGAAGACGGTCGCGTAGAGATCTTCCAAACTCTGGACGTAGAACTCCGAACGTAGAACGTGGAACGTGGAACGTGGAATGTAGAACGTGGAAACTCAGTCCAAGCGTAGAACTCCAATCCAAGCGTAGAACCCTGGAACACAACGCAGCGTGAGCCGGTTTGTCCAGCAGCCGCCGATTGCGATAGCCACCTCACCCCAAGCCTATCTTAAAAAGTCAGATGAGAAGAGACTGTAGTGTGAGGTGGGAAGCGATCACAATCAGAGCGGAGTGCACATAACTATGAAATCTAAAACCTAGCTAAAAAGCATTGCGAGAAGCGCTAACAACTAAATCATGTTCCAGAGAAAACAAAGGTTACATGTAAAACATTTAATTCCTCTCCGTAATTTAAAGTTAAACTAAATAAGAGATCGACCGTATTAATACCGGTCTCAACAGAAATTAAATAATTAACAACCTCTAGAAGTCTTCCTGACAGACAAGGAAACAAATAGAAATTAGCAAACGAGTTGTACAACTAAAAATTTACATTATACAATGACGGTCACCCTAACGGTTACATGTTTTAACACTCTAATAACTACTCTAATTTTAAAAACTGTTCAACACTTACCCTAACGGGGACTAAGTAGCACAATTATCGTAGAATGACGATAAGGCTGGATACTTTATAAATAATAGCTTTGGTCAAATACGTGACCTATTAAATATTTATAAAAAAAACGTATGAAATTGCACAAATTTACAAAAGCAACGTCTGTGTAGTATCGCTGTCTCTCAGGCGTATGAGACGACGCCATCTGCTCGCGCGCAGGTAATTTTTAACTTACCTACTTTCATCAAATAAAAAAATACAAAAGGCATTTCAGGGTACCGTGCGCGCATCGATTAAACCATATGAAATAAAATACGTTTGTTTTGCAGTTATTAAAACTATTAAGACTTTATTTATTTGTAGTTATTAGATAAGTAATTAAGTTTAAAGTAACATTTAGAATTAAGTTAACTTGGATAAGATAATCTACGTTTGTTTATTTATAAATTAAAATTGTACATAAGTATTTAATAGCTATACGTTTATAACGTTACAAGATCTAGATCAATGACCGGCATTGCAAAAGTTGCTTGACTGAAAGATAGCAAACCGCAAGCGTTAGCCCCAGCATCGGCACTAATTAATACTAACAGTTAGCATATTACTATGAGACAAAGTGAGAACGTTGTATTACGATTACTAATATGTCCTTCTTTGTATGAACTTTTTTGTGTGGAACAGCGTTATTTAATGTTGCTTCCATACAAATAGTTGTTCTTTGCACTTAGTAGGATGGCCCTGTTGCGAAATTATACGCCTTTAACCAAACACCCAAATAACCAGATCATCAGTATAGGATGATTGCGGGAGAATTATGTTTCGAATACCTGACAATGACGTTATTCCCATTTCTACAAGTTGAGTCGAATCACACGCGCTTAATTATAGTGGAATAATCAAAAAAGTTTATAGTATTTAGCGATTTATTAATTTTTTATTGGACATAGAAAACACATTAAACAAGACATACAAGATTTTTTTTTATCTGTGCAAAATAATTTTTTAAATGAAGTTAAAGAATTTATTTAACTTATAAGAAATTTACATTTCATTTACTAAAGCTAAAGCATGCACTTAATCTAATATTTTTTTTTATGTAACGGCGTGCAAAAATGTACTTTAAGCAAATAACTAAAAACTATTAGGTATAGGACATGTTATTTTGTATGATCTGTTTTTAATAGAAGATAAATAAATCAACAAACTGAAAATCTGCCTAAATTTATCTTAATTTAAATAGCTAAATAATAACTTTTATTGGCTAATATTGCTAGTTATGTAGGTTTTTAATATTTTTTTAAATTATATAGTTACTTAATCTAGAGCTAAAGATTTAATTTAATTTTTTTAAAGTGAATAATAAATAAACTAAAATTGTCAATAGTCAATAGTCAAAATATATTTATTCAATAAACTCAATCAATAAGCACTTTGAAACGTCCAAATATTTTTTAACCTACCACCCATTCAGGACATCATTTTTTAACTGTGGCAAAGAACGGGCGCAAGAAACCACAGCGCACAGAAGCAACGACATTTACAAAAAAAAAAAATTATATGTCGTTACCAGGTCACAAAATACAAAATATGAATTTGAATGTAAATACTTTAATTAAATATGGTGCTCTATATAAATTAATTATAGGCAATTAGAAATAGCTGTTGGAGTAGGTACTTGGAGCATTTCAGACCCAAGCTGTTTTGTCTTCTGTATAATCCGACACTTTATAATAAGCTTTTTTATAAAGCTTTTCTTTGATTTTAATTTTAAATTTATCAAGATCTAATTTCTGAATATCATTTGGTACTTTGTTGTATAATCGTACACACAGACCCTTAAAAGAATTATTTATTTTATGGAGCCTAGTATAAGGCACTGCTAATTTGTTCTTACTTCTAGTATTTAATTTGTGAATATCACTGTTTTTTGAAAACATTTCAATATTTTTATGAACATACACAAGATTTTCATAAATATATTGTGATGCAACTGTCATTATACTTATATCCTTAAATCTCTCTCTGAGAGAGTCACCAGCCTGTAGGTTATATATTGCTCGAATAGCCCTCTTCTGCAGCACAAAGATAGTTTGAATGTCGGCAGCATTGATCAAAAATAATAATAATTTTACTGAATAATATAAAAAAAATATGTGCATATATAAAAAAAATATTCTGTATACAAAGATGAGCTTATCTCTAGAAGAGATTTCTTCCAGCCAACCCCATCTGTGGTTCGGAGAGAAAGTCTGCGGCACTAATGATGACGAAATACTATATAATATGTATCATAGTAATAATGTCAAAACAAATTAATTATCACGCTTTATTGTGTCCAAATGACGTAGTTAGCCCTTTACGTCCTCTAGCGTAAACAGAAAGACAATTACGCTGGTACAAAGCAATTTCAACTCATCACCTTTTTCGGCGAAAATTTATGACACACCCTATTTAACCCTAATTCGGATACTTATAACGTTGATAATCGCATAACGTGCCCGCAACCGAACCCTTTTCAACATCTTTGATGGTGTGTTGATATGGCTGATTCAGGCGAATTAAATTAGGATTAGCGCTAATTTTATTTAAGCACCTATTCGTCACGGCGCAGTGTCGTTCCTCACATGCATTAATTACTGAGTTGCCCTTTCTGCGTACCCTTTTCAGGTCTAATTATTTGTACAAACTTACACCTCTGAAACTTAAGCCGCTTTAACGGAGATGTAGAGATTTATAGAAGTGACTAAACTTTGTACTTACAATTAGTCGAATTATTCGCATATCTTCGGTTAGGCATTTCTTCAGATTCGCATCTTTTCAGATTCTCGTTTCTCATTATAAAGTTCAAAGTGTCACTTATTGCAGCGTAAGTTGTAAATTAGTACAATCGCTATTTCGCAATCGACTGTCATTCCATCCACATCACCTTGATGGATGGCGGTCTACTACTGTGCGTTTTTTACGAAATTTCTTGCCTCGAACTACAGTGTTGTGGAACCAGCTCTCGGCGACGGTATTTCCAGACCGTTACGACTTAGGGATCTTCAAGAAATGAGCCTATTCCTTCCTTAAAGGCCAATAACGCGTCTGCGATTCCTTTGGTTTTGCGGGTGTCCATTGGTGGCGGTGATTACCTTCCATCAGGTGACCCGCTTGCTCGTTTACCTCCTTCTCAATTAGTATTGTTATCATCGTCAGCCTATAAACGTCCCACACAGGGTACAGGACCTCCCGGACAAAAACACATAGGGGATATTGGGCAATAACCCACCTCGCTGGCCCAATGCGGGTAGGTAGGTTTCAACAATTGCCATCTTACGACAAAAACGGGACCAAAGGCTTTAAGTGCTTTCTAAAGCACGGAGTAAGTCTAGATCAGTGACCGACATTGCAAAAGTAGCTTGACTGAAAGATCACAAACGACACGGAGTAAGAAGGTTGTATGACGAGTATTAATATGTCCTTCTTTGTATGAACTATACCTACCCAATTAAAGTAATTTAAACATACATACATTTATATAATCACGACTTTTATCCCCGAAGGGTTAGTCAGAGACTAGGCAATGAAGACCGCTAAAGCAGTCCTCTACAGTAGTCCACTTTTCACTAAATAACAACTGCACATATGCTTAGCGTGACAGATGGTGAGCCTATCGCTGCTCTATGCTGTTGGATGCGATCGGATCCAGCCAACTATCGACCCATTGCTGTAACTTCTGCGCTGTGCAAGGTGTTTGAGCAGATAATTAACTCCCAGCTCATTCACTACCCTGAGGATCACTCGCTGCTCCATGATCGCCAGTATGGGTTCAGACCCAAGCGATCAACGGGTGATCTTCTAGCGTACGTTACTCACGCATAGGGTGAAGCGATGGACAAGCATGGCGAATCTCTGGCAGTTAGCTTTGATGTCGCCAAAGTTTTCGATAGAGTATGGCATCGCTCCCTTCTTTCCAAGTTGCCGGCCTTCGGTGTGCCGCCCCGTTTATGCGCCTGGGACTTTTTAGAAGAGCGGAGGATTCGTGTCCTTTGTGAGGGTAGTTCCTCCGAGTTCTATAAAGTCAATGCCGGAGTGCCGCAGGGTTCTGTGCTCTCACTTACTCTATTTCTTCTGCATATCAATGACATGTTGTCCTTGGGCAATATTCATTGTTATGCGGATGACAGTACGGTGCATGAGCGGTACATAGGACATCCTGCGGCAAAGCAAGCTGATATCGTGGTGAAAAGGCAAGAACTGGTTGCCAAACTGAACCTGAATCTCGATCGTGTCTCCAAGTGGGGATCTGAAAACCTGGTCGAGTTTAATGCCAGAAAAACCCAGGTTTGTTTATTCTCGTCCAAGATAACTCCCTTCCTTACTTCCTTACATCCTTCCTCTCTTCAGAGCTCTCTTTTACCCATTTCAGTGGACCTCAGCATTCTTGGCATGGACATCGGCCAGGAACTGAATCCAAAATGCTACATCGAGAGTGTTATTATAATTGCCTCCCGTAAGTTGGGTATTCTCAATAAGGTGAGGCGGTTTTTCACTCCCGAGCAGCGCTGTTTGCTGTACAAGACTCAGGTGCAATCAAGTATGGAGTATTGTTCCCATCTATGGGACGGCTCCACTAAATACCTCCTCGATGCACTTGATAGACTGCAAAGGCGAGCGGTACGCATTATTGGAGATGCTGAGGTTACAGCCTCTCTTGAGGACCTCCAGCTGCGTAGAGACATTGCTTCTCTCAGTGTCTTCTACCGAAATTACTACGGAGAGTGTTCTGAAGAACTTTTTGATCTAATCCCGCCCTCTACTTTCCTCTCCCGGACTACACGTGCTGGTCTTAGGAACCACCATCATACTGTGCAGAATATCAGCACTCGTACCAAAAAATTTGGCAAGTCGTTTCTCTGTAAGACCATTCGGCTTTGGAATTCTCTGCCGGCGCATGTGTTTCGCAGTTCCTATAATCCCGGGTCTTTGCGTGAAACGGCATTTATGCAGGCCGTCATGAATGGGTGCGCTTGTCACCGTGCTTGTTCCACGGTGGTGAGCGCTCTCATTATTTTGGACTACATCGGCTGCTCACCATCAGGCAGGATGTAGTCACTATGACGTGTCACATAAAAAAAATGTCTTTAGTTCGTTAGTCGCCTTTTACGACACCCAAGGAAAGAAGAGAGGGGGTGGTAGCATTCTTTCACCGCTACTTTAAAATTATTAATTAATTTAAAAGAATATTAAGAATATGCATGGGTGTTCATGGATGCAAAAGTAATAATTGCAGGTAAAGCCCAGACATTTGATAAAATGTAAAAATATAAATTATTGATTTTCTTTTCTTATTTTTAAAATAGAAGTCATTTATTTCGTCGTGTCTGAGCGTGGTATAAAATATATCTGCCTGAAAAAATTTACTACTGAGCGCAAGTAAATCTAGACTTGAAGTGAACATTAGGGGTTAATGCTCCTCTGTATTCTACTGTTGCGCTGTGGTGTGCCGAGTTTAGGAGAGGAAGAATTTTAACTAAAGACGACGGGACGGGACGCCAGTTTACCGAACAAATAATAAAAAAAGTAAAAAAATTGTTTTGGCAGATCGTCGTGCTACTATTCATTTTGAAGCTTAAGAACTAAAGATTTCGATAGAAAGTATCCATAGTATATATAGTATATAGTATTATACATGAAAGTATGGGCATGAAAAAAGTATCAACGCGCTGGGTGCCTATAATGCTTACAGACGAGCATAAACAAACAAGACCGAGGATTTCTCAAATCTATTTTGCCTCTTCCAGACACACAGAGGCTACCACCTACAGAAGTAAACATCTTAACTGCGTTAACGCCACAGCTTTGGTTAAATCTAACCTGACTTATCCTCTCCCGGTGCCAGATATAAACAGTATAATCTGCAGACGAGCTTACCTTAATCCGTATCGCGCCATCTAGCGGTACAATTAATTCATTACTTATATATAATACTGGTGCGGTTTGTTTACGCACGTACTGTTGAACATGTACGTCGGTCGTTGGGACCGTTAAACCAAATTACTGGGCTAATTTAAAACGTATACACTTGGTCAATGTGCTTATTCTGCTTTTTGAAACGGCTATTATACCCTATGAACTGACCTCCAAACTTCATTTGAAGATGGCACCCAATGACGATGTCCCAACAACCCGCATTAGGCCAGTGTGATGAGTTATTTATTTATCTATTATTTTTATGGAAACAAACAACTTTAATAATACATACAGAAGACACATAACACAGCACATGTAGGGAAGTGAAAAGTTACTGAAATAAAATATAAGTATTTGTATTATTTGTAATTGTGAGTGTATGGAGGATCACGTCGAGGTCACCACTGTAGGGTAGCGGATGGTGGGTAGGATGGAGATGGATGCCATATTGAGAAAGGCTAAGGGAATATCTTCCTCCGAGCTGGGTGGTATAGCTCGGGGACCGTGGTCCAACGGGTGTTAGTTGGAGGTGCTATGTATAGCGAAGGAGATGGTGAAACTTCGCTATCGCGATGCAGGCTTCCCATACTATTTATCGTCGTAGTATGGCGATGTCGTTGAGTTTGTTTTTTTGGTCAAGGTTGCGAAGGTGTTTGCTTCGTGTCGAACTATGTGCGGCGTATGCGGTAGGTGGCGCCGCCACATCACTCCCCCCCTTGAGACCGGAAGTCGATGTCATCGAGTGTGTTTAGCAGTCAGTGCGTCAGAGCATGCAAGTGCCAATGGAGAGTGCTACTGCACGATGCCCCAGTCTACGGTGAGTCGAGACTAGTGGGGTGAAGGCGCGTTGCCAGTGATGCAGTGTGCTTGTTCCTGTCTGCGGTGAGTCGAGACAGGTGTTGACGGTGGGTCCGAGCTGCTGGTGTGCAGAGTTGCCACGCCGGTGTGATGCGGCCGACATTGATGCACCGGTCGTGGGCTGCGGAGACCAGGTCGGGATGATGCCGTCGAGTGTGCGGAGGTCCAGGAAGCGTCGTCTAAGATGCTGCGGTGAAACCTTGAGGCTTGATTGCTGGCTTGCTGTGTCTGCTGGCGAAGGTAGACCTGATGATGGATGAAGACTGATGGATAGGCGCTGCGACGATGATGTTAAAGGTGCTTCTGTGCTCCGTAGGGGTCACCACTGTAGGGAAGCCGAAGGTAGGCAGGATGGTAAAGATGGATGCTACTTTGAGGAAGGCAAAGAGATGATCTTCCTCCGAGCTGGGTGTTATAGCTCGGGGACCGAAGTCCGATGGGTGTTAGTTGCTATGCTATGCTATATAGCGAAGGAGATTGTGAAACTTTGCTATCGCGATGGAAGCTTCCCATACTATTTATCGCCGTAGAGTGGCGATGTCGTTGAGTTGGTTTTTGTGGCGCCATCTGTTGCCACGGTTGGGAATTTGTTTGCTTCGTGTCGAACTAACTATGTGCAGCGTATGCGGTAGGTGGCGCCGCGACACATAAATCAGTAAAGTTTCCACCATTATACAAAACAGGCATAAAAAAAATATAGGTATACGTTAGTTGTTACAAAACGAAAGAATCATCATCATCATTAGCCTATAAACGTCCCACTGCTAGGCACAGGCCTCAAACCTGGACAATAGCTCGTGGGGATATTGGGCCATTACCCACCACGCTGGCCCAATGCGGGTTGGTGGGTTTTAACGACTGCCATATTACGACAACAATCGGGACCAACGGCTTAACGTGCCTTCCGAAGCACGGAGGAGCTCGAGATGTTTTTAATTGGTCATTCATCAGGCGAACGTGCTAGCCGCTGCGCCATCGAGCTCCATCGAGAAAAAAATAAAAAAATAAAATGAATTAATGAAAATTAATGGCCCAATTTATGGCCCAGTCTCCCCATGTGGAAAGGCCTGTACGTGGGACGTTTAAAGACTGATGATCATGATGATGAAAACTACGTTTAGACAATGCGGTTTTTTTTTGGTCGGCATCACTTGAGTGTTACCTCTGCCTCTGTAACTGTTTTCGTGAGGTCGTAAGGTCGTCTGGAGGCATGATGTTAAATTTCGGTACCGTAGCCAATCGTCTATAGGTTCGTCATCATCATCATCATCATCAGCCAGAAGACGTCCGCTGCTGGACAAAGGCCTCCCCCAAGGATCTTCACCACGACCGGTCTTGTGCTGCTTGCATGCAGCGGCTACCCGCGACCTTCTATAGGTTACGGTGGAAATTTAGGATCATGCCTCATTGACAACTAAATGGTACCAAACAATTGGGGATATGTCTAGTCACACCTTAGAATAATAACTAAAGCAAATCAAAACACCACTGACACACGACTGAATTGATTGGACGTTTTAAAATAGCAGAATCGAGGCTCTTTGCGTCGTTTGTGACGTGTGCGGAGCGATTGTGTGCGTGTTTTTTAGCGATGCATTTGCAATACCAAGCTATGTTGATTGCATAACCTCACTGCCCTGGGGGGTTACTCTCGAACGCAAACTCAATCTTAATACAATTCCAATGCGAATTATATGTATCGATATTTGGATAAGTAAAGATAATTCCGCAACGCCATCTCGATAATAATTTGTTCAATCAATTTCCACGCAATTTAATTCCAATGTGCCGCTATTGTCGCTTACAAAAGTGCCATTTGGTATTTTTTAGATTTGTGATTGGAAATTGATTAATGCAATTCTGTTTCAAGAGTAGCCTACCTGGTCTGCATCGATACAGATGAGCTGTTTATTTATTTATTCATTTCAACCACATGCTAGTTTACAGAAAGCTTCCAACACACTAATAATAATATACAGCATAACATATTAGCCTTTACAAATCAATTTATATAATATAATGTCATAATGTTATTGGGTATTAATTTTAAGAATTTAAGAAAGTATGTCAAGTTTTTACAATATGTCAATATGTTAATACACTGTTGCATTGATTTACGTCTATTATCTTCAAAGGGTTAGTCAGAGACTAGGCGATGAGGACAGCAGAAGTAGTCCACTTTCATAGTCCGCGATTCACCTAATTACAACCGCACATGTCAACCGCACATGTCGGGTAGTGAACCTATCGCCGCTCTGTATGTCTTAGTCGCTTTTTACGACACCAAAGAGAAAGAGGGGTTGGTAATTCTTTGAGTGAGCCGCTGTACCACACAACGCTCTGTTACATCGCTAAGACATCGTGTCGTGATGCAGTCGTGCCTTTATATGACACGCCGTTGCCTCAAAAAGTAACAGCATATTGTGCCTTTGACTAATCGGTTTATAACTACAAAAACTTTTTAACGTTTATTAACAGATTCACTGGTAAAAAAAAATGTAACAATACTTTTTTTTAAATAAATCAATTGTTATGGACCAAAATATATGTGGTCTGCGGGACAGTGAATATAAAGGAGATAGAAAAGGGAATCTCAAATATGCAGATAGGGATTCCGCGAAGAAAAATTAATCGAATAGCAACAGGGGTATATCTCGTAGAGCAACTATCAATACCAATACTATATTCATTAGCTTTTCGCGGAACAACAAAACAATTGAAAGGAAACTTCTTTACTATGGGCAAACTTAGATTAAAACAAAAAGGGAAGATACGGCATGCTCCTACTTGTAGTCAATCAAAATACAGTCCTACTCAACTACATATGCAAACACTCACACACGCACACCTATAAAAGTGTAAATCGAGCGAGCGAGACAGAGCAGTAAGTTTCAGCGTGAGGGAGTCAGCGAGTAGCGCGTTGACGTCGCGGTCGCTTCGCAACAGACGATTCCGACGCCACTGCGGAGTAGCGTCTTTCTCTTTTTATCACAGCAGAATGTCCGCAATAGTACAATGTAGCCTGTACGCTCGGCAAATTGCGACTGAAGTGAAATTGTGCCTTTAGGCCTAATTTTAGCGGCTTACTCACGAGGCGCTAATGCCGTATCTTCCCTTTTTGTTTTAATCTAAGTAGGCAAATATATTTTAGGTAAGTACGTAAATACCTAAGTTCGTTTAGGGATTTCAGGTGGGAAATTCACTTATATCTTTGAACTTATCACTCACCATTAAGTGACATGAAGGGTAAGAGAATAAGAAAAAAAAGAAAAAAAAATTTGGAGAACGGAACATTGTATCTGATTGTGACTTTTGAATTAAGCACATGTAGTGGTGTTTACTTAATACTGTGACACAATTATATTACAATCCACTAGTATAACAACACGCCCACATTCTCTTGCTTTTTAAATTCTTGCCTGATTGTGAATACTTGTTTATTTTGAAGTACCTACGTTGTTATTAAGAATATTGAAATGACGATTAGAATAATTAGTATTAGTTTCACAGATCACCCCTTGTCCGTGTTTTTGACAGCTCACATTACAGTAGATAATAATTAGGGAGTATAAGTAATAAGTTCTTTATATTATGTTAACACCTTAATACAAAGGGTTTGCAAGAAAGATTTATAATTGTAACATTTTGTTGATAACCCGTTCGCGACGCACAATAAATTACGTAATAACACGTTCGTTAATAATTGCAATCGGCGCTCATCCTCAAAAACCTTAACCCTAAGTTGGTGTTGATGCAAATCCGGCCATAAATTGCCGGGGCGCGGACGGTTTCGGGACATTAATTTGCGGCAAATCGCGTGGAAAATGGAAATTTTGTGCAACCCCCGGCGGCGCGCAAACTTAACCCGTCACCGGGGGAATGTGTCTCACGTGTGAGTGTATTGGAATGAGTGACGTATACCCTTTATGATAAAGGCGGGGGTGATACAGGATGGCGTTTGTTTGACTTCGTTCCTCCGCTGTTAGATAGCCACGTGAAACGTGAGTGGAATCTTCGCGTTTATAATGAGCGGCCTGTTTATGCTGTCAAAGTTAAAGGTTTTTAAGTATTTTTTATAGTGTTTTAACTGCTTGGTCGGTTTACACGATTCGTTTTAGTGTATAATCTAGTGTTTTATTATCACGACTCTTATACTAGTACTTAATATAAAACATCTCTTCTCGGTGTCTTGGTGGCTGGCTTCTATCAAATGCAGTTCCAGCCTTCCATTAAGTGGGCAGTATGCTCAATTATCAACTCAGTTACTAAATATTGTAAAACAAGTGACAGCAATTATTGAGATGTTATTTAGTTAGGCTGTACGTAAAACCATTCACATCTCAATTCGATTGAACGTCGGATAAGATGACAAAGCTGGATTCGCTCTTTATGTTGAATAAAAGCAAGCATCACACAGAACGCACTATTGGAATTTATTAGTAGCACACCTGTCAAGTCCAAGACAAGTGGCATGACCGCTTAGTAGGGGAAATAAGCGACTAAACCTTGCACTTTGTCTCGGAAGACGCCACTTGGCACGATTGTTCTCTAGGTCATTCCGAACTGATAGCCACGGAATTGCCTGGGCACGGGGGGGGGGGGGGGATTATTTGTCTCCCGCGTTGCAGTCGGTGCATAGTTCCTCTCTACTTATAGCTACTAGGGCAAGTTTGGTATCGTTTTCGTATAACTTAAGGATGGGGAATCCATTTCTGGAACAAACGTTATAACCCGTCATAGTAAAAAAAGGAAAAAATAACAAAAACATAAAAATGAAAAATATTTTTTTTTTTTAACAGCGATACTACATGGATTTTTGGCAAATTAAAATTATGATGATATAGCCTTTTTAATTGTTAACCTAAAAAGTATAACTCGAATGATTGCTTTTAAAGAAAATGTTCGTCAAAAAAATATTTACATTACTTACGCAACCTTGATTTCACTTGTTCGATGGAATTTGACATGGGATGATTACACTTTCGCATTTAAATCTCACTATAAATCGTCAAAATGAAATTATATTTGTAAACAAAAGCTACCACCGTGTTAGGAATGCATATACCAAGAAGAACCATCAAGAATCTCGATAGTAAAGTTACTTATTAATTAAATGCGAGTGTGTTATACGTAACAAGAATTATATGTGCAGATAAACATAACGCAAACGTAATGTAATAATTGAACTACTAATTTACCGAACAAAGTATCATTAGGCAATAATCATTTAGGTACACAAGCGCGCTCAGATCACAACAACATTGTATGACACCATAGATCTGTGATCAGACAATCGGATGCATACACGAAATCAACAATTAAGCAACGTGCAGAAATAATTGCGTTAAAATAATTTTGGATGTTGTGTGGTCGCAATCCTCACACAAATGTTTTACGACTACCGACGAAATTTTTATTGGGGAAGGGTAAAGTTACGGGAACAAATGAATTTAGAAATGATGGCACGAATTAGATTATGGGCGGAAATAATTATTTATAGCGGACTGTAATTGAATGAGCTGATGGAACGTGAAACCAAGTTATGGTGAAATGGTAAACAGTTTACTGGTTACGGGAAGGTCGCCGGTTTTTAATATTACCGGTTCGAATGACCATTTATGTTGGTGCGAGAGGCACTAACATGCGACGTAATCAAGGTTGTGGACCCAGAACGACAGGTTTGGTTAGGGATAAAGAAGAAGTGGGTACTCACGGGAAGGTGTTCGGAATCGCAGGAACCTTTTTTCTTTGTTTTAGTCGGAGAAAATGCTTCTCTGCACTGGCATGAGGCCTCGAGAGGAGCGTGAGACACCCCATGCACTGTCCAGGGCTGGAACCCGCATGTCCCCACCCGCCCCCCTGTGGGGGAAACGGGTGAGTAAGGACATACGGGCCCGACCTGGTAAAAGAACCGACACCTACCTTCAGGAATGCGACGCGGCGCCTCGGTACCACAGTACCATGCCCCGAGAAACGCCGCCCGAAATCGCAGGAACCTGGAGGCGAGCTGGCGGCGGGCAGCAATGCAGGCGGTTTCTGATGCACAGTACACAATCACTTCACCTAATCACAGGCACTATCATCACAGGGTCACTATCAATAAGGGCACTCCAAGGCGATACAGGGCGCGTATATCTGTGGGCGTCTCGCGGTCGCTAGCGGACAGAGTGTCGTGCGGGCGCGCGTCGTTCCTTCACCTGACGCGCGCCAACTTCGCGATACAACGCTAGATGGCGCTAGGCGTATCTTAATACGCTTATAACAAGACGTCTCGCCCGCGGCGAGTACACTAGATTTTGGTGTGGGGTTTGTGTAGAAATATACAAACGCAGTATTCGATTAGCTCTTGTCAACCAGCGTGCATGGGATAGCTTACCTGGTCTCCTGTGTAATACTCAGGAGGGCAGAATCCATTTATGACAGCAGTAGTTATTTCTTGTAAATATTTCTGATCAGTACTGAGATCTGTTACTATTTGTCGAGGCAGTTCACCTTCTATCTTCTCAAAGTGAGCCAACGGCAGTGTCTTGCATGTCTCTAATGCTTTACCTATTTGTCCTGCAAATGATCTAGGTCCTGCAGTAGGGCCATCCGGATGGGTAAATAAATGCCTCAATGGTAACTCATTGGCGTGTAAGAGACAAACTATCCATTGCAATGGTCGAGATAGTCTTTTTTCTAAAAGACGAACCACGCCACCCACTTTTCCTGTATTTGTGTTTGTTCCATCACAGCCAACAGCCATTAAATGTTCTGGTGAAATATTTTCCGTAGTAAAAAGATCATGGATCGCTCTTTCAATGTTTCTTGCACTGCCTGATGTTGGAACCACATACCCAACATAAACAGAACCTGGTTCTTATATAATATAAATATGTTCTTCTTGTACTATTACTCTAAACTTCTTACATCCTTTAAATACAATTTGAGCTGTCTTGTCTTTCCTGCCATCGAAATATAATGCAGGAATTTCTTTTACTCTTTCTTCTGCTAAAATTTTCTCCCGTACTTTCTCTCTGATTCGCCTCATTTTCATCCTGTCTACGATGTTAGTCGACTGCGCCTTAGAATCGGCATCAGCAGTAGAACACAGCACAGAAGATACGATAGCCGCCGCAGCTCGGTCTGATACTCCATACCTATCGCAAACAGTTGTTAGACTATGGAGACTAGTTTCTGTCAGTTTCACAGGCTTCTGAACAATCACTTTAGCGGTGTCAAGACCATCTACTGTCGACGAACAAGACGGTAGGTCGATGTTAGTACTTACTACAGATCTCTTCAACCGACACGACGTAGAGGATTTTTTTTCATTTCCAGTTATTGAATTATGGCTAATTTTTTGTTTCAGAGAACGTAATCTTCTATTTTGCATTTTTGGTCTGAATAAGATCTGTACTTCCTAATGCCATAAGCGTGGAAGTGCGCTGATCTTCTAAAAATAATTGTTCCTCTTTTGGTACTTTCTTTTCTTTTGAACAGGTGCAAGTGCAACTGACAAACTCTTTACATTTACATGCAGCAATGTCCAATAGCTTCCTACTTTGTTCTCTGAACTCTTTTAATTTACTCTCTTTAATTTTTTTTTAAGATTTTTTCAAATTATAACACTTCGAGTGATACATTTTTAATAACTGTAATACTCGTTTGTGTGTGACAATCGGAATAGAAGACTTTATCTACAAATTCTTCAATTTTAATCCCGACTATTTCGGCTATTGCCAAAAACGAAGGTTCTTTTGTTGTGTTATTCCTTATTTTTAAGTCTTGTCGAATCCATTCGTAGAATTTCATTACATTTTCATAGGTAGGTAGGATATTTTCTTTTAACACAGCACTTTCACCAAATATTGGACATTTTAACTTTTCTCTCGTAGAAGTCATCTTAACACATTTAAAATACGTAAATAAACAACAGAAATAGAAATATTTTCGCACGAGCCGCGTGACCTTTAACCTTGACACAATAATTAGCACTGAGTGAATCATAACATTGCATTAGGCGCGTGCGACCCCCCGCTTCGCCACCCCCGTTTCATCCCGCGCTTTGCATCTGTTATGGCACTAATGTGTTTTCAAATTGTGGAATTCTTGATTGGAACATGTAGTTGACTACAATTAAATATGTTTTTATAATATAAAATCCATTTTAGTAAATTCTGTAACTTTTTTGTAGGCGGCGCAAATAGCCCCTGAATTTCATTTTTCAAAATTTTTGATGTCTTGGCGGGGGCTCTTACCGTTGTCTGATATTTTTTATATTTTTTCTTGAGATAACTGACGGCCTATAGCAACTTTTTACAACTATTCCAAATCAAAATTTAAAAAAATAATAATTTCGTTCCACCCTAATGCACATAGGCCTTTCCATAGGAGGGAGGAGGCGCCCCCTGACCTTTCCTCCCCATGGGGGGGGGAGGGCTTCCCTCCTGGGCAACGTGCCAAACGTGTAAGTAGTGTTTCATAGTTAAATAACCTCAAAATAAAGAAAACTGATAAAATAACCCTGATCAACAACCAAAAAAAATTTTTCTACCAAACTTTTTATTTTGAAGCATGCATTCAAGTAATACTTTTAAGGCTTATGATTTAATAGGTTATAACATCATATTTTTTATTTGCCAAATATCCACATGGTATCGCAGTAGAAAAGAATATTAAAAAAAAAACTTTTTTACTCTTTGTTTTACGAGTTTCTTGACGGTTCTTCTCGGTATCTGCATTCCTAATACGGTAGTAGCTTTTGTTTACAAATATAATTTCATATTGACGATTTATAGTGAGATTTAAATGCGAGTGTAATCATCCCATGTCAAATTCCATCGAACAAGTGAAATCAAGGTTGCGTAAATAATAAAAATATTTTTTTTGACGAACATTTTCTTTAAAAGCAATCATTTGAGTAATACTTTTTAGGTTCACAATTAAATAGGCTATATCATCACATTTTTTATTTGCCAAAAATCCATGCGGTATCGCTGTAGAAGAGCATTTTCAAAAAAAAATATTATTATTTTTAAGTTTTTGTTATCTTTTCTTTTTTTTACTATGACGGGATAAAAAGTTAGTTCCAGAAATGGATTCCCCATCCTTAAATTATACGAAAACGATACCAAACTTGCCCTAGTAGCTATAAGTGGAGAGGAACTATGCACCGACTGCAACGCGGGAGACAAATAATTCCCCCCCCCCCCCCCCCCCCCTCCTGGTACCCACCAGCAGTCGGCAATTCCGTGGCTACCGGGCTAAATCAGCTCAGAATGACCCAGAGAACAATCGTGCCAAGTGGCGTCTACCGAGACAAAAGTGCAAGGTTTGGCCCAAAATCGACGCTTATTTCCCCAGCTAGCTTGTAGAATAGGATGTTAAATGTATGAGATTGACATTATGTCAACGATACGTCATTTAGCGAACCTTAAATTTGGAATTTTAAAACTTATAGAGCTAATTTAATCCCCCTGTTTTATCTATCCCTACCAGGCTATCTCTACCGGTAGGGATAGGTGGATTTTTTTCCCACCTGTCCCCACTGCTAGAGATAGGTAGAAAAAAAATCCATATATCTCTACTCACTATCCCCTCTTGTAGGGATATATGGACTTATTATTCCATTATTCACTACTAGTAGGGCCAAGTGGACGTCTTATATATACCCCTTATTCCATCTAGCCCTACTGCCACATCCCACCTGATATGGAAATGTGGATTTTTCCCCTTTCTTTTCTAGGGTGTAGGGATATTTTTTCACTAAACCCTACTAGGACGTAATTCCGTAGGTACAGATGGTTTTGGTTTGATTTTTATATCGGTGAATGTTATATGTTATATGGTTAGAAGAGATAGGTGGAATTATTTTGTGTAACTGTCCCTACCAGTGGAGATAAAAAGCCATGATATTTCCACGTATTCCCACTAAAATAAAAGCGTCTAAATAGGTTCCACCAATCTCAACCAGTGGGGACTGATGGAAAAAAAATCCACCTATTCCTACCAGTGGAGATAACATGGTAGGGTATAGGTGTAACAGGGGATTTAATCATCATTATCATTCATCAACATCATTCTTTATTTAACTGTTACATACTGTGATGGCGATCGAAAAGAGGCATTTGCCACTATGTCTGTTAGTTTACAGACCTCTGCCAATTTATTATTGACATGACAATCGCTTACGAAACGACATGGAGCGTTAGTTACTTGTCTAGAGTTACTGGTAATTTTTCGAATCACACGCTCAATTTAATCCAAGGCACTAACACTGATTGGTAAAAGAACAATCATACATGCATATGACAGGGAATATGAACATACAAAGTTATTGTACTGTTAAATACATACCATAGAACTTGTAGTTTTGAATACTTTCATTGTAAACTTTAACTTTTCGTGTCGCGGTGGATTGCCACGGCTGTTTGTGTATATGTTCTTTATTTTAACTAACGCCCTCTATGTTTTCAAAATATATCATCGTCTATGATTGGTTAATATGATTTCATCTATGATTGGTCAATACTAGCAGCATACTCTATTATGGCATTTATTGCATAAAGTCAATAGTTTAATGATTGCTAAGGTTGTTATATAATATGTTGTTATATTTTTAAAACCGTTTTCAATAATTGTATTTGGTGTTAGTACAATAACATTGCTTAAAATGTGACATCATCTGTGATTGGTCAGTAATACTGAATACTTTATTATTGTAATTATTGAATCAAGTCAATAGTTTAGTGTTTGTTGTAGTTGTTACAATAATCTTGACCTATTTCAAAACAGTTTTTCATTAACTGTACTTTGTTTAAGTACATTAGTATTACATAAAATGTAAATTAATTGTGATTGGTTGATACCAGCGCTACCAACCGTTCGTTAATCTGTTCATTTTAAAGTGGGAATTATGGGGGTATATAAGTGGTAGTACCTAGTGTTTTGTAAGAAAAACAGTAAAATATCAACATTGACCTAAAGAGAGTTACGTATAATCGCAGCTTCCCATGTAAGTTAAGTAATTTGTTTTCATTATTCCTTTTTCATTATTATTCTGTGTGTGTACTTGTTGTGTTGTGTGTTATTTATTATGTTGGATAGAATACATGTATTACCTACGCATAATGTATGGCAGACAACATGAGTTTGTTTTCACTAAATTTATTGTATAATCAGAGACTAGGCAACCTCTTACAACGTCCTTAGTGGTCGAGTGGTTAGCGCGCCGGGTCTGCCGTCGCACCATTTCTGAGGTCCCGGGTTCAATTCCCGGTCGGTTCAATTAGAGAAAACTGTTCTTCTGAATTGATTTCGTGTCTAAGTGTTTTTCTTTGTTTATGTATATTTATCCGTTATCTAGTTTAACCATATTAACGAGTTTCAATAGAAATTTATCTTGGGCTAGACAATTAGTGTGAGCGTAGGTAAACAAATTACATTATTTAATTTATTTATTGTTTCATTATGTTGCGAACTAAAGAATATAGTTGGGTTATCGTAACTATAGCACTTTACGATATGACCGTAAGATGTCAAATTGTGTTTAACACTAAAATAATAAATATAAGGTGATTGCTAGAAACCGCAAGAAACTTAAAGGTCTGGTCAGGTCAAGTGTGTTAAACATGACAGAAATGACAAAAAGGAATTCGTGTGTTTTTCAATATCATATCATATTCAATAGCAATATGCTAGAAAAATAAAATGAAAACAATTTAAAATAACTATTATAATTACAACGCGCGGACAAGGGGTTGATCTGTCCGCGTCAGTACCTACGTTGACGGGTTAATGGCCGGCCGTCTGTTGACCCGTCCGCGTCAGTGCCTACGTTGACGGGTTAACGGCCGCCGGCGCGGCGGCCCGCGCGTTGTAAATAATCATGTTTTTAATTGTTTTCATTATATTTTTCTTATGTTATTGCTTTAAAAGTAATTAGATACTCAAAGACTATCTAATTAAAATTCACAAAATGAATTATTTAATTAAAAATGAAAAAAATACAAATTCCTTTTTGTCATTTTTGCCATGTTTAAAACACTTGATCTGATCAGCCCTTGAAGTTTCTTGCGGTTTCTAGCAGTCATCTTATATACTTAGAATGTTTGTTTGCCCATCTACAGTTCCTATGTAGTATTTAGTAAATGAACTTTAAATTGCGTTATTTATGTGATGTAGTTTTTATTTTTGTAAAATAAATGATTTTGTTAACTGGAATTTGAAACATATTTTTATTACTTCATTGCCTCATTCTTTAGTACTTACAGACAGGGATTACAGCCTTAGCTATCTTAAAAAAGTTTATTAATAGTTTATTTACTTAGTTATCTTATCTTATCTTAACTTTAGTCAACTGGCTATTCTACTTTCTAACACATACATATCTATGAGATCTCGCAAGAAGTCCTTCTTGAGAGAATTTGAAAAGTGATGTTGCACTGATTTGTTTTATTTGCCAACACTCGTGCAAGTTTACGAACACTTAACAGTTAATAATCCACCTTTATTTCACATTAATGTTCGACAAAACACATATTATAGAAATAAAACAAAATTGCAGACATGACGCTTCACTTTCCCGCCAAGAAGTTCACAGACAAAACACAACAGCAATAATTTCCATTGTTTCATGCTGATATTCCGTGGGTGGGGATGATGATGAGAGGGTGGTATAAATGCGTGCTGCAACGCAGGTGCAACGTGGCTTTACTAGCACTCAGTGTCACTAGACTCGAGTGTCTATTACCCCCAAAACTCAAACTCAAAAATCAAATGCGGAGGTAGTAAAAGGCAGATATGAACAATTATCGGAGCCGTAACCGGGCACAATGCCACAAAACAAATGCTGCATAGAATGCGACATAAAGCTTGTGCAGGGCATATGGAGAGAAAACAGAGTTCATGCAACACCTACTATGTGACTGTGACTCCCTTGCTAGGAAAATAATGACTCCTGGGATTGGCCTACCCGAAACCAGAAGATTTTAGGCTCTTTGCCCTCAGAGACATTGCCATGCTTATCTTCTTATCTTATCTTATCTTATTGGGGCCTGCAGAGGTCTCCCCCTCGCAGCGGCACGTCGACCCATTGGGATCTTTTGTGCAACCCCGTCCTATCACTCTGTCTCCTCAGAGAAAATGACTGCCATAAGTTTGGCAATGTCTTTGAGGGCGAAGAGCCTAAAATCTTCTGGTTTCGGGTAGGCGAATCCCAAGAGACTCATTCTTTTCCTAGCAAGGGAGTCATAGTCACACAGTAAGTGTTGCATGGACTCCGTTTTCTCCCCACATGCCCTGCACAAGCTGTCTGTTGCTAGTGTCATTCTATGGAGCATTTGTTTTGTGGCATAGTGCCCCGTCAGGGCTCCGATGATTGTTCGTGCCTGCCTTCTGCTACCTCCGCATATGATTTTACTCCGTCCTAGGGCGTCTCCACCTATGAAGGATTTTGAGTGTTTCATGCCGGGTAGCTTTTCCCATTCGGTTTTATGCCTGTTTTGGATTTGGTCCTTAAAGGCCTTGTTGATGGTGCTCGGTGCCAGTGCAACAAACGGCTCAGGACCAATTAATGGGGTCTCTGAGCCCTCCCTGGCAAGTGCATCAGCCATTTCATTGCCATGGATTCCCATGTGGCCTGGTACCCAGATCAATCTCACCCTGTTGTGTCCACCTAGCTTGTTTAAAGCTTTTGTGGTTTCAAGTACAAGGTTGGAGTCGATACGGGGCGATATAAGTGACTTGAGTGCTGCTTGGCTGTCACTCAGGATGAATATGTTTCGCTTTCTAGGGGCGACCTCTAAATTCTTTTTTGCGCATAGGAGAATTGCAAAAATTTCGGCCTGGTATACAGTTGCAAATTTTGCAATTGCCATGCTTACGGCAGTCATCTTCACTGAGGAAACAGAGTAATAGGTCTGGGTTGCACGAACAATCTGCTGGGAGAGTGAGACTTCTGCAGGCCCCACTAAGATAAGATAAGATACCCCCAAAATTTATAAAAAAGCAATTAATATAGGCTGGAGAACTCTACATCTCTGAACCGTATGGTATAGCGGTGCACTAAAAGAATACTAGCAACCCCTTCCCTTGGGTGTCGTTAAAAGTGACTAACGGACTAAAGACTGCCCATCCATCCAACAGCATAAGCACTTGTGCAGCTGTAATCTGGTGAAACGTGGGTTATGGCAGTGGACCGCTTCTGCAGCCCTTATTGCCTAGTTTCTGACTGACCTTTTGGGGAATAGTCGTGAATCTATATATAAGGCGACTCATAGAAACCGCAAGAAACTTCAAGGGCTGGTCAGGTGATGAAATGACGAAAAAGGATTTCGTGTTTTTTCGTAGGTACTTATCGCCCAGCTGACGAGGGCAACGGCCGGCCGGCCGGCCGTCTGTTGACCTGTCAGCCCGTCAACGTAGGTTCTTATCGCCCAGCTGACGCGGACGGGCCAAAAGACGGCCGTATGCTTTAAAATAAATTAGATACTCAAAGACTATCCAATAAAAATTCACAAAATAAATTATTTAATTAAAAATTAAAAAAACACGAATTCCTTTTTTGTCATTTTTGTCATGCTTAAAACACTTGACCTGACCAGCCCTTAAGGTTTCTTGCGGTTTCTAGCAGTCACCTTACATAAGTTATCATCATCAGCCTATTAACGTCCCACTGCTGGGCACAGGCCTCCCACGTGGCAATAGCACGCGGGGATATTGGGCCATAACCCACCACGGTGGCCCAATGTGGGTTGGTGGGTTTTAACGACTGTCATCTTACTACATCAACCGGGATCAACGGCTTAACGTGCCTCCGAAGCACCGAGGAGCTCGAGATGTTTTTAATTTGGTCACCCATCCAGCGACCCGACATTGCGAAAGTGGCTTAGCGAGCAAGATCGCAAGCCGAACGCGCTAGCTGCTACTCCTCATTTAGTATATATATAAGTATATACCTAAGTTATATAAGTAGGTATATGCAGAGAACTCTCCAAAGCTCTTCTCGTTGAATATAGAGCAAGAGTCACAGTTGCGCGCTCCATTGAATTTATTAGCAGCTCACCTGGGGTACTGGCAACTTCCCGCGGTATCCGGAGTGCTTGATACACTGGCAGGTCACTTTCAATTGGCTTAACCGAATGATGTGGACAGTTGAATTCAGTTTGAAATTGAACGCGCAAACAACTGTGGTTGCTGTTTGAATTTGGTAGCGATATGATTTGGATTGATGCAGATGCTACATAGTGTATTAGTTCATCATGAAGACCTCCTTGGTTGAGTGGTTTGTACTCCGGTTTTCATGGTGTCGCCATCTTTGAGGTCCTGGGTTCGATCCGCGGTCGGGTCAATTTATAAACTATTGTTTTTCTAAATTGTCTCGAGTCTGGGTGTTTTCTATGTACAATAAGTATAATGTATTTAAGTATTTTAAGTATGTTTATCCGTTGTCTAGTAACCATTGAACGAGTTTCATAACGAAGCTTCTCTTGGACTAGGTAATTGGGGTGAGTGTAGGGAAGGTTATTTATTTATTTATCATCAGCCTATAAACGTCCCACTGCTGGGCACAGGCCTTCCCACATTGCCATCAGCACATGGCTAGATTGGGCCAAAATCCACCCCGCTGGCCTAGTGCGGGTTTATGAATTTTAACAACTGCCATCATATGACGACAACCGGGACCAATCGCTTTACGTGACGGCCAGGACTAACGGCCTCCGAAGCACGGAGGAGTTCAAAATGTTTTTTTTAATGTGCTTAGCCATTCTCTTATTTTCCCCAACCCCAAATGTCAAAATTAGTTAACAAACCAAATCGGGGCCATAAGCTATGCTGTATCATTTCCATCGCATTAGGAGTATATAATGCGTCCAACTGTCACCGTTATTGTTTAATCGGTTCGCCTTTGCATCAACGCGGATCCTATTGACTTTGTCGGGTCATCGGTGGCAGAGCGTGCGGAACTATTGTCAGTGTATAGATGGATTAGGAATTATTGTGACTGAATTACTTTGAAGGATCGGATTCGAAACGCGGTGATTCGTAAGAGAGCCAATATAACCGACATATCTCACCGGATTAGCAAGCTGAAGTGGGTGTGGACCGGCCATGTCAATCGCAGAACCGATAGCAGTAGGGGCAAACGAGTCCTGGAGTGGAGACAGCGTATCGGCAAGGTAGCGTAGGATGCCCTCAGACATAGTGGAGCGACGATCTTCGCAAGGTGGCTGGCAAGAACTGGATGAGAGAAGCCGCGGAACGTGCTTAGTGACGTGCTCTTGGAGAGGCCTTTGTCCAGCAGTAAACAAGTATAGGCTGATGATGATGATGATAATGATGATGATGATGACTGGATTAGCTAGATACAGTAGCTCGATGACGCACTGGGATTCATGGCGCCTTGTAAGTAAAGCAAGCTTCCGCGCTTCTGGGTCACCAGATCCAAATATCTTGAGCTATCCAGTTCTATTTATTGTGCTTATTTTTTGTGATAACTAAGGGTGTAAAAAGTTATCCAATTACCCAAATATTCACTTTTTTTAAAAAGTAATGCTGCTAGATCCTTCTTTAACAAAGAGATTATGATAGTGTATAAAGTTAAAAAAAAATACTAACGAGCATCTTTCAAATCTGCATCAGTTTAAATCCTGCCGGTGTTTTTTTTTGTCTTTTATAAATTATAATTTGGTAGCAGAAATTTTTTGTGAATTAATAAATTAGTAGGTACCTACCTAGTGTTAAATTAAATTAAAGTATGAAAAAAAGCACCTAAATCATTTTTTACAAATGTTCTTACATACATGTTGTCTTTGATAATGCTATCTCCAATTAGAGTAGAATAAATTGGTAAATAATACAAACATATTCAATCACGCGCATTTTATTAGCCCGATTGCGGTAGCTAGGCTCTCCTCTATACCTCAATTAATTACACATTAATTGACAATAATATAAATTATCCTTACAATTAAGGGTACAAAAATAAAATGTAAAAAATTACTAACTATCTACATATAAATACGGGCGAATGTGTAATGATCAAATTCACTAAAGTAACAAACATATCTCGCATAATATACTTATTAAAAGCTGAAATATGTACAGGTACAATGAAGTACGTCAACTTAATATGTATTTATTTATTTTTTTAGAATAAACTCAGTTCTACACATAACAATTTAATTTAATTTAAATATCATTTTTTCCAACAACGACCAAAAGTGCGGTAACTGGGGTGTCGAAACACCGGCAACTAGTGCGGGGGAACGGAACGCGGTAACAAATAGGAATGTGTTAATCTATTGATCCGATTTCCGTCTAACAGTATATTCATGTTTATAACAATATAATCATTATTTTGTAACATAGGTTACATAACGTTGACGAAATTCTGTTAATCAACATTTAAAACTGTGGTATCTGCCTACCCACGGATTAATTAATCTACTTTAACTGTTCTGTGTGCCTACTCCTCTATGTAATCGAAAGGATTTGAAATGTCGGTCGGGATAAAAAATAATACGTAAAATAAAAGTTCCTTATAAGGTTAATGTTTTATATTTTAGCGTTATTTAACGCTTAAATATACTTAAGTAAAATTTTAAACACTGAAATAGACGACAACCTTAGGCGGGAATCGAACCACGCACCTTCCGCATTCCGGGCGGCTGCCTTAACCACTTGGCTACCGAGGTCTGGCTTTCAACCGTCGAAATTTGTCAGTGCTTGATGCTTATGTTTTTTAGTCAACATTGCTTCATCAAATCTTAGAAGTTTTCACCTCTCGGCGGGTTAAGGCAGCCGCCCGGAATGCGGAAGGTGCGTGGTTCGATTCCCGCCTGAGGTTGTCGTCTTTTTTTCAGTGTTTAAAATTTTTCCTTAAAAGGTATTTAATTTTTAAAAGAACGACTTCACTTTCACCTGTACATATTCACAAACGACAAAATTACAGTCCGATTCAAATAGAATGGCGTCCGTGAAGTTAGTCACAAGTCGCGTCGCGATAGCGAATTTAAGGTGTCAGCGGGGCGTTACAGCGCGGGGAGGGCGATGCACCCCCGCCCGCTAGCAGGCCGCAACCCGCGGTGGCCCTGTCGCCGCTCGATCACGTGATGTACCTGCGCGCACCGGCACTCGCAGCTACATTCACAACTGCCATTCTAATTGAATCGAAATGTACGCAGTTAAAATACGCAACACTTACTAAAATCACAAATGTTTCAAGGACAATTTTACACTTGTTTTTTTCAATTAATTATCTATCTATTACAACAAACCGGTATTTCTCTATTTACTTATATAAATACATGTGACGAAGTCTTTCCGTCTTTTCAATAATTATCGTTATTATTACAATTAAATTTCTCTTAATTTTAACGTATAATTAGGTCATTTGGTAGACGACTAAGGATTCACTGCAATACTTGAAGACTCGTAGACGAAAATTCACCTAGAAACTATTTATCATACAGTGACTAAACTATTTAAAATCGCTATCAGTCTGAATTCAACAACAGTAACTCTACAACTATATGTTAAATACATTTCGTTATTCTTATCATTGGGATATACTCGTGTAGGTAAATTAATTTCAGGTTTATCGAATACTTTTTCACCTTTCATCGCCATCGTTACTAAAATCCTTAAAAGCAAATAAATAACTATATAAAGAATATTTAGTTTCGTACTTTTGGTTTTGTAACTGTACAATGTGTACATCGTCGTGACCAGCATGTTACCCTCCCATTGTTGGGCTTTTGTGAACTTGTCACATGGATTGCAGCACATGGAGAGATTAAACCATACCAAACCACGCTGCCAAAACTCTAGTTAAAGTGGAATACTTTATTGCTGAACAGTTTTTAAAGCTTTGATATTATTTCATATAAAGAGTGATAATAATAATAATACACATGGGGAGACTGGCGTCATAAAATAACCTACCATCATAAATCAATACGGGTAAGCGTAAAAACAAATGTTCAATATTTTTAAATGACATGTACATATTTTTAATATAATTGAAAAATATCAAAAACTGTTATTTAAATAGGTAGCTTAAAACCACGTCTGTGGTGGGCGTCTACCCCAACTTATTTATGAAGGCTTTAATATAAATTATAAAAATATTTTTTAGTTTTCTTGCATTTCTTGTAAATTAGAAACTCTATGATAATTACGCGCAATATGCAAGCGCCTGCGAGTGCGAGCGATATTGCCGCTGCGATTGAATTCAATTTGTGAGTGCAACGTTGGAAAGAAAACGACAGAGCTTAGTAAATTTAAATATCGGCCTAGTAAAAAATGTTTTCTAATAAAATGTGAACCATAATTTTTTGGTGGAACTGATTCTACTCTCTGTCACTCCTTTTTTAGGACACTTATTTAAGGATGTTCATTTAATGTGGATTTCTGGTGGTAATTATGTACAAATCGTACAAGCACATTTTTATTATTCTTTGACATAGTGTGAAAAAATGTGTGTGAAAATATTGATTTAAACGTAGATTTACGTGACTCAAATAATATTTATTGTACACATCTATAAGAATTATAATAATCTTTTAAAATAAAATTTTATAAAGATGTTTATTTATAACCATCTCCTTATTTTACTCGGTTTTCGATTTATTAAACTGCATCCTACACTAGATATTATTTCATGAATGCAAAATGCAAATGGAGAACTTAGAAATTCATAAGATTGTGCGAAGAACTCACCGAGGTAGCAGAAAATATTTTTGGCGTGAAGCCAACGCGGTCGAAAGATTCTGCTGATTCTGATTTAAAAAGTAAATGTTACTTATTTTAACTTCAACAAATTGTACAATATGATTTAGGTCGTAGCCTCTTTGCGGAGAAGGTACAATTTGCAGATGCAAGAAGAAAAGACGGCAGTTTAATATTCGAAAGGAATCTATTGTGAACACAAAAGTTATGCAACCAGTAATTCAGGGTGATGATTAAATTTCGCCCCCTCACTATTTTAACGTAGGTACTTAATTCAATTTCACATTAAAACTATTTTAACGGGACCTAACACGATTAATTTTTGTAAGTAAGTACATATCTACTTACTGCTTGACGTTTCGGCCGCGATGCTGCGGCCGTGGTCACAAGCGAACGTGGTCACAGTTCGCTTGTGACCACGGTAAGTAGATATGTACTTACTTACAAAAATTAATCGTGTTAGGTCCCGTTAAAATAGTTTTAATGCAATGCAACGCGATAGTTTAAAGTCTTATCAAATTCACATGTTGTAAGTTTTGTTTTTGTTTTGTGTTAGGAATACTCTAAGATTGAGATCCGTTATCCACTGAAAGTGGAGGAGCGGAGATGTGACGTAAACCAAACCAAAGAGATTAACTACCGTACCACAAAACCATGTCTAAATTAAGACAATGTCTTAAACAGATTTTCGCTATTTTTCGCCAAAAAGACACTATTTTAAACACCGTATTATCTATCTGGCTTAATGTGGCTCTTTGTCACCGAATACTCGTTATTGCTAGTATCATACTACGATTTTTTTCTAGCAACGGTTATCTATCAAAAATTATTAACAAAACAAGTTCTATGTTGATCTCTTTGACGCAGTTAGCCGAGCGGGGATCGAACTTCAATCCAACTCGGCCTTAAGGTTTATTCTCCCTATGTGCTTTTAAGCGCTACGCAAATATATGCTGTTGACACAGGAGACCATCATACAAAACGCGATTACACTGTTGTAGTGACAACTGAACGAACTGTAAATCGCGTTTTTAAATAAATCAATGTATAATGGTGTGTCGCGTGGCGGTGAAAGAATACTACCACCTCCTCTCTTCCCTTGGGTATCGTTAAAGGCGACCAACGGACTAAAGACTGCACATACAGCCAACAGCATAGAGCAGAGATGGGCTCACCACCTGTCAAGTAGACTATGGCAGAGGACTGCTTTTGCTGTCCTCATTGCAAAGTAACTAACCCTTCGGGGATAACAGTCATAATAGTCATAGATTATGTATAATGGTGTCCCGTACCAGCAACAAATAGTGTTTAAGTACGTTTGCGTAACGTCTTATCCATATAATTATATTCCAACGCTCAGCAACGGTGTAATAGCACATGAGTAAAGAAACGGAACAGAGACAAAGCTTCATACAACGCACCGTCGTCGCGAGTCTCTCCGTTTGTCACCTGGCCGAGCGAGCAGTAAGTAACATTACTTTTATGTAACATAAAATAGTAGTATGAAATGACTTTAAAAAAAAACATTATTATACAAAGGCATTTTAGCATCCCAAATATTATATAACATTGTGCGTGAAAGCTTTTTTTAAAGCTCAACTAAACAATTCCTAAAGAATTCGTAAAAGCACCTCGCATTTTCAGTGCAAAATGCGTCATTCAACAAAATTAGGCATTATCAAAATAATTTTCTTTTTACTCAGCAAATTATGTATTTAACATTTGCTGCTTGCAACATGCTACAGCAAAAACGTATCTATAAAACAAAATAATTTCAAAATCTGTAACTATACAATAATCAAGTAGGCACATTTCGGGTTTAAAAACAATGACTCTAAAGTCGTGTCACACAGACAACGCAATTAGGCTAGTCGACTGTAGGAAACTTCTTATAACCTATAGCTAATTACTCACTCGAACTCCGATACAAACATTCAACAATGCGTTATTTTTTTACTGCTACGATACTCTTCAAAAACAGTGTGATGTTATCACTATAAACCTCGAACCAAAATATTTGGTCCGAGCTATAAACAAAGATCTTTATTTCCTGTGTGACACAACTTTGACACACATAATACATTTCCTCTTTTACATCTTTTATACTCATTACGATTATAATTTAGTTTTAAAGACATTTACTAAATCTTAATTATTAATTAACCTTACTAAGTACATGTATTAAGTTTTTAAAACGTAAAAGGAAATTATAATGTTATTACCTGTTAACTTATCCTTCGTTAGAGTATATTTCACTACTGTTTCACTTAATCAAATCAAGTGTTGAACTAATACCATAGATTTTGAATGGAATTAAAACAATCAAAGTTTAAATAAAAACTTTTTACCATGCTCACACATTATGGTACTATTTTATTTAAGTCAAAGTCAAGTAAAAACTCTGTTACATTACCACTATTTAAAATTAATTTAACTTATTACAATCTAAGTATAGCACGACCATATCAAATAGGCTCTTATTAGTAAACTTTAGGAGTCTTTGGCGTAGTTTCACTAAAGCCGGGTTATGCACTAGATAGTTTTCGTCACGATACTACTGTCACTGGGGCTTGAGCAGTCGTCCAATCTTTGGTTTTTCAAGTCCTGAAACAATATTTGTGGATGTTATCAATATACAACACAACCTTTACACAACCTTTTCTTTAGGCAACATCTGTTTAAGATAACAAGGCAACGTATGCAAAAATTAAGTACTTATAAAATGATTTTTAAAATCATATACTTCATAATAATATTTTTAGTGATGTGAACACCACAAGGAAATTAAAAAATAAGCCTAACTCTTTCTTAGTCTCATAAAAATTCAATTTTAATTGTCTTTCTATGGTTTTATTTAAAATACAGCATTGTTATATTTTAAGATAGTTTTTGACAAAGTTAAAAAAAGTAATTAGAACACATTTTTTTTTCTTTCTCTTGGAAAGCGTTTGCTGACCTGTTTGGTCTACGAACTTGTGACTTCTGACCACATTTTGCGAAATTCGAGCGTGCCGCGGTTGTGCCTCAGGCAAACTTTATTTATTCATAGTTTTGTCTAGCCAAAACGAGACCTAACTAAAATTAAATATGTACTGTAACAATTTATTATAATTACCAAAAAACGTGTCATCATAAGTGACGTAGGATAAAGACTTTTGAAGTCTTTACAAAATGAAGGTAGGTTGCTATGCTTTTTTTATTATAAAGGTATTTATTGACCTTTTAAATTAATTTAAAAAAGAAAAAACTTAAAAAAATTAAGAACGTCGAAGATTTTTTTCATTTTGTGTCGTTGTTACATAAATTGTATTATTTAATAGTGAGAACATTTATACTGATTAGTTGATTACTGTGCTATCATCTATCTTGTTTATTTTTAGACATTCTTACTTTTGGGCAATATTAATTTTTGGACGTTATTAAGATTTGAACATTAGTATTGCAAACCTTCTAATTTAATGCGAAGTTTAATGTCAAATTTAGTATAGGTATCATATATATTTGCATGCTATGTAATATGGCTAAAATGGTTTAAATCCCATTTTACTTTTAGAACATCAAATTCTAAACACTCTATTTAAAGCAAATAAACTTATTTGTATTATTTATGTTTGAAAAAGGAAATTCCAGCCAGTAGCCCCTCATAGACTGACGACATTATGATGTATGAATTAATGTTCAAACTACTGTGCACTCTTTCTGATATACATCCTATAATATAACCGAATGTTGATAATACTAATTTACTTACTCGAGAAGAGGCAAGCCTCTGTACAACGATTTCTAGTCTGTCGCCCGCCGACGCAATGAGCGGCACTGTCATACAGCAGTCGTACTCCACTGTCCTGGTTCCATTCACCTTGGCACAAACAAATAATGTTTTTAATGATACATTACTCAACAGCTAGATTATTTTTAGAGAGTCTTTACTTTGTTCGGATTTTTTAGGAGCGGCGAAAATTTCATGTAACCGAATTTCCCTGTATTACTAGCAAGGGATGACATTTTGCAAGCGAGTCTTCCTCGCCTCGCCGAATCGATTGAAGAGATAGTGGTCTGTGACTAGTAACAATAGCGAGGAACAAATACAGAAACTTTATACGGATTAAATCGCAAATTTTAAATGTTCAAAATGCAAAAATAATTTGTGAATTATTTTCATACAATACCTTTCTCAGTATTATCACTAAATCGTAGAAACAATAATTAATAAATATTCACCTGCAAAATTCTGTCGTAAGGCCTCAACAGACCAACAATGTCGGCCGGGCCGCCCTTCCTGATCCTGTTTATGTATACGCCTCGGTCGTACAACCCGTCGGACACAGAGAATCCGTAGTCGTCATAGATGGCGTCTTTGTACAGGATTACGTGGTGGACGGAGCCGCGGGCGGGGGAGATGGTGTCGCTGCTGTAGAGACCTTTAACGACAAACACGGTGAAGGGAATGTTAACAAAGATAATGTTGATACTACCCTTGGGGAAGAGCGTGACCTTATGAACGATCGTCTTGTAGAAAAGGTATTGTTACATTAAAGTATTTACTATTTCGAGAATAGTAAGAAGTTTGAGTTAGTTAGTACCCATGAGAAGAGACAAATAATGATAATTGTTCTTATTAAACAAAATGTTTAAGAATAATTTAAAGTTGATCTCATATTTTCTACTCGGAAAAAATGAAAAAAATGAAGTGGTTATAAGTAAATGAACAATCTGTACATACATACAGACCACAAAAGCAGTTTTTTTTAAACAGTAATATGTCATAATTTTTGCAAAATTATCCTGTAGCTCAATTTATTTAACTCTGTAACATTTTGTACCAAAAGATAGAGAAATGTTAATGTAATATATTATAAATTTTGTTACCTGGCACATCATTCTCATAAATTGGACTAGTTGAAAATTGAAAGCTCGTCCCAGGTACCACTTGTTTATGCGGCGACTTCTGAGGTGTGGTCACTGTGTAAATACCGTTGTTCAAATAATCGCTGTCCCAATTTGGTCGTCTATTCTTCGGAGACACTATGCCGTACGGTCCCATCTGTACGTAATCGCACTTGCAAGACGACCTCTCCATATTATGCAGTTGGCAGTCCTTCATGTTCGTCGTCAATATTTCTATCTGCTGAACGTCGTCTTCTCTCGTTATATTCTTATTTTTGATTGCGCTCTCCGGGATGATACACGTGTTTTCATAGTGGAAAGTTTTGAGCGAGTTGTTCAACGAATAGTTGGGTAAAGGTAAGTCGTTAACGCCGTAAGACGCAGCGGAGTTGAAGTTGGAAGCCATAAGTTTGTCTTCATCCGTCGGCGAGTACGGTTGTCTGTCTGCTATTCGAGTTTTGTCTGGAACTGCGTATTCTATAACTTCTGTTGGACCTGTGAAAACAGAGTATATTGGCAATAGGTATACAAAAGTTAACGCAAACACTTGTATTTTAAATAAAACCCTTTGTACAGACGTACACGGTTTATTTTACTAATGAGGAGCATCAGAACAAAAACCGATAAATCACATTTTGACTTTTTTTATGCCAATCTTTAATCTAAGATGCCAATTGTTTGTTCTCTTACATATCTTGCTCTTGTTGACTCTTTTGATTCTGTCAAAAACCAATGTATCTAATTTCCAGTTTCTCATGATAAAACCATAAACAATTGTGGGATATATTAGTGAAATGCGGCCTTATTTATAAAGAGTGTGTTTTATCAAAAACCGATATATCCTACAGTGTGTTATCAAAAACTGATATATCCAGTTGGTTTGGTCACAAACCGATATGTCAATTTTCTTTTTTTTTAATAACCCAACATGTACCACAGTCACGAATTCAGATTTTAGGTTTCCAAACAGTGATGCCAACACAAATAAATTGATAGAGTTCGCTTAACTATAAATTAGAACCTGCGCCACTTTTGTACATTTTACCACAAAAAACACAAATGTGATTTATCGGTTTTTGTTCCGATGCTCCTCAATTATTTTAGCTTGACGTTTCAACAATATCTTGTTAGTACACTACGCTACTACACAGATCCGTAGAAAGATTATTATTCCACAATAATATTTAATAAGATTAAATATTAGCTACATTATAAATGCACAATTTAATAATTATCATTATTTATTAAAATGTGAGAGATCTATTGATTTGATACCCTTCTCAGTGCGTGATTTATGTTAATTGCAAGAACAACATCATACGAGTAGAGCCACAATTTTAGGAAAGGATCAGATGCCTCATATTTTTTTTAAATATTGTTGTCACTGATAAAATGTTCTTACCACAATTGGCACTAGTTCTGACTGGAGTATTCTGATCCCATGACTCAACTGCACTATCGTTGGATAAGCCAGGGCTGGATGTGGAATGACTTGAGTCCCTTGCACTGCACTCAGCACTCTCCAATGGTCCTATTAGTAAATTATTTTACTTTATTTATATTTAGTGCTTATATTCCACAAAGTATGTAGATATGCAGTATTGCCAATTTATGATAAGAACAATGAATAGAATGTATTCATTAGAGTAAACTGAATAAAAATTTATGTGTTAATTTTTATAACGTTATTTGTTATAGGTACAGTAGGAATAAATCAAAAGATCACCTGTAACTTTTCTACAAAGTTGCAGTTGCACTCTTTGCCCACTCTGTTGCAAAAGTTTTATAGCTTCTGAGAGTGGTTTGCTCAGAACACTTTCACCATTTATTGTAAGTAATTCATCGCCTATCGCCAACTTCCCACACTTCTCAGCTACGCCACCTACAACGTGAAATGAAAATGAATTTCTGCATCTATGTAGTAGAAAACTGTTTTAAGTTATTATTTTAAATCATTACCTTCAACTAGACCACTTAATAAAATAGGTTGACTTATATCTTCGCTGCCAGCAATTGTAAGTCCTAATGGACCATGCTCTTGTTTGATCAGCTCAACTGTGAATACAGCAGTGTTTCCATTTTCATTGCTTCCATGGCTTCTTTCACTCTCTTTAGCACTATTATTTGGACTTTCAGTATGATGCCCTGAGTCTTCGCCGCTGTGTACTACTGCTTTAATTTCTATATTACTGAAGCTTTGTAACGTTAATTTAGCGTTATGCTTGTGTATGTTCGACCAGTCTTCTGTAAGATCCCGTTTCCGAACTTTGAGTGTGATTATATCTTCGGGTGAGTTCTGAAGTATGTTGAAAGCAGTGTCCTAAAATATATTATAATAAGTTAACAAATAATGAAATAATTCTGTACTCAATAATAAAAGAGAAGTATGGAAAATATATCTCTTTTAAGTTATGCATCTGTATACAGAAATGCGATGCGTTGAGATGTGAATTAATGATATTCCTATCTTCATGAATTAAAATGTGCTACAACGTGATGGATTGTACGAGTACATTTTACTATTACATTTTTATATTTAAATAAGTTCAGTAAATTCTGAAAGTGAATCTTAATCTGGGACTGACCAGAGACAGGTTATGCAATGGTTGCCCGTTGATGGCGAGCAGCTGATCTCCCGGCGCCAGTGCACCGCTTCTATGCGCCACGGATCCAGGTTTGATATCCGATATCACCATTGGTTCCTCATTACTCAGCAGCTTTTGTTTGCATCCTAAAAAAGTGTATACATTAGGATGTAAAAAAAAAACGAAATATTATTAATTAATAGTTTTTTATGGCAGTCCTTTATTATTAATGACAATAACAATACCTAAAGCATTTCAAATATTAGGCTTTGGAATATGGGTCAATAAATGAAGTTAATTAATTTGTAAAATTATTTAAATGAGCAATTAGAATCCATAATTTGTTAATGAGAACAATAAGACTATGTTGAATTGTAAAGAAATTAGTAAAACATGTACCTGTTATAGTAACACCAAGGCCAGCGGTTGTTTTGGCCAATTTCACGTTGAACACGCCACTGGAGGCTTCTATTGTGTTAGGCATACTGAATTCAACATTTAAAGTCAAATACTTAGGATTGTGTGAGTCATTTCTCCGCTGTAATATTTCATTGGCCACGTCTACCGTTAAATTCTCGTGCCCGTTTATTGACATCACCCTGTCTCTTATTTGAAGGCAACCAGATCTGAATAGAAGAGAAGGGAATTATTAAATTGAATAGCCATATATAGGTAAAGATGTAAATAAATTAAAAACTTCAATCGACGTATAACTTTACAAAAAAAATAAGTAATTTGAACTTTTATTTTTTTGTTAGTAACAGCATGTCTCTTTGTTTAATGATTTTGGTTACTCGGTAGTCTGTCGAGTAAGTATTAACTACAAGAAGTGTGGAAGAACGTGTTTAAAAATGTAGGAACGAATTAATACGTGCCCGTCTTTCTCTTTATAAAGCTTAAAACAAATCAAATTACCGTGTCGCGAAGCGGTAAAAGAATACTACCACCCCTCTTTTCCCTTGGGTGTCGTAAAAGGCGACTCACGTTTAGACTGCACATACTTTCAACAGCATAGAGCGGAGATGGGCTCACCACCTGTCGCGTTGAGCACATGTGCAGTCGCTATTTGGTGAAAAGTGGACTATGGTAGAGGACTTCCTTTGCTGTCCTCATTGCCTAGCCTCTGACTAACCCTACGGGGATAATAGTCGTGATTATATGTAGAGGAAAGTAACCATTTATCCTCTCGTCTGTGAGAGCCGGGCGCGCCCCAACTCCATGTCTCTGTAGCTCATTTGACCCACCCCTACAGACAGGGGTTGTTTTAGTCCACACGTTTTAAAAACGTAGCTACCCTCCGCTCTATTAATAATAAAGCCTTATTAAGATAACTGATAACTCTGCATTAGTTCCTTAACCTAATTCTTTAAATTATTCCAACTGAAATATTGTTATAATAAAAAAATATATAAAAAACAGGTAATACCTAATAAATAGAAAAATAAAAAAATAAATAATAAAAACACATATTTTATTGTAATAAGCATAATATAAGCATCCAAAATACGTTTTAATGCTAAATTGATTTCAAATATTGTAAAAGTTGTTAACGTGTTAACGTTTCGTTATCTTTGAGTTTATTTGAGCGTTTTTTAACGCAAATAATCAAATATTACGAATTCAAATATTGTCTTAGACCGCCCGCCAGCTGAGGAGCTGGTGAGTTTAACGACGCCGCCGCCGTGGCTAAGGTGAGCGATAGCCATCTGCGACGTTATGCTCGCGTGGGATCGCCGGAGTCTCGCAGCGCCGGAGTCGTGACAGAAACCATGCCCGCTGCATGCTGCATGCCTGCTTGCATGCTGCATACCTGCCTGCATCCTGCACTCGACTGACAAGTCGAAATCTGTACGCACGTCTAGTGTTAAAAAGAGATTTTTTTTATATATATAAGAAGGAGGCGAACGAGCAGGCGGGTCACCTGATGGAAAGCAATCACCGCCGCCCATGGACACCCGCAAAACCAGAGTAGTCGCAGATGCGTTGCCGACCTTTAAGAAAGGAATAGGGATAAGGAAGCAATAGGAATTGTAAAGGGAGGGGGGGGGGGGGGGCGGAAGGGGCCTCCGGAACTCTCACTGGCCGGACGAAACACAACAGCACTAAGTGCCATTTTTTCACGCCGGATATTCGTGTGAGGGTGGTATTACCCCGGGCGAGCCGGCCCAATGCGTGCTGCGACGTAGCATGGCTCCACCATGAGATAGACGATTACTGCTTATTGCGTCTAGGAGTATTTGTTTATGATAAATGCCGGTATTCCATATTAGGGATACTATTCCATATTTGGTTACTTTCCTCTATGTACTAAACTATTATTAAGCCATAAAAGAGCGTATCCCATTAGACTTGAGTAAGCATTGTCCTTTCTTTTTTCCACAAAACCTCTTAGCCTATATTTTTATATCAGTCGTCTTTAGACATCGAGCTGAGAATAGCCCTTTGAAATTTTCTGTTTTCATAAAATTACGTTAAGTACTGACTAAAAATATAACACCAACATCGTTTGTCAGTCTCTTTACTTGTACTAATTGCAAATATAATTACTTATTGGTTAGTGCTTTCTAAGAATCCTTTAATGAATTAACTTGTTTGTTCTTTTTCATGAAACTAGCAGACGATTTACTGAGAATCGTATTTTCAAAAAACACTTAATATGTTTATAGGTAAAAAAATATTGATAACTAAGATTAAATTAATTGATTATACGTGGAAGCTTGTAAAACACCCTTACGTAATATAATTTGTAAAATTTATGATATTTATGTGGTATACTCAGTATATTGTAATTTACATTTTATGGTTTCTATCGCATTAATTATACATTGGCTTTTATTTTGTAAAATATATTATTTATTCTTGAATAAATAACACATGATTATGACTACTGATGAGAACTCATTATATTGAGCCAGTAATTTGACGGAGCTACGGGTAACGAACCACCATTCCCGCTTTCAGCAACCCGAGTATATTTTCGTTTGGAACAGTTCATTCAAATTTATGGGATGAGAACATGTCTTATGTTGTAATTCTTATAATTGGGGCCACATGAATCATATTTTTTGTTTCAACTAACTTCAATAAGTGAGCGACTAGTCAGTTAGCTACCTAGTTAACCATAAATATCCAACTTATGGTTTCTTACTTGTTTTATTTGTTTACTGTGTTATGTCATATTCATATTAATATCACAGGGCCCAGAAATAAGAGGGTTTACCCATTTCCGTTTCTCATACAAACTTCCAAGTCGAAATTTTTTTAAACTATTAAGCCATTTTTAATGAAACTTTGCATGCTAAAGTAACGTACAGAGATCTATATAGTTTGTTGAAAACATTTAAAAAAAACGTTTAAATAACTATGTTAATGCGATTTTAAACTGTCTATAGTAGACTTTAAATCGTAATAACTCAGCTAAATAAACCTTTTTTTAAAATGTTTTAAACAAACTATTTAGATCCCTGTATTTTGCTTTAGCATGCAATGTTTCATTAAAATTGGCTTATTGGTTTTTAAAAATATTAACTTGGAAGTTTGTATGGGAAATCGAAAAGCGTAAACTCTCTTAAGAGCTAACAGTTTTGCAATACAATAAAAACCTTTTATCCACAACCAGCGTCCCTTTAACTTACAATAGGCAACAAACTACAACTAACCTGTACGCCGGTGACTGGGCAGCGACATGCGACACAACTAGCGTGGCGGTTTCCTCGTGCACTGCCAACCCGCTGCTCTGGCCCGGCGGCACTTCCAGTTGGATGTTCAGCGATTCCGTACGGCACACATTCAGGCTCATGTAGTTTTGTTGGCTGTCTGTAGGGTTAATTAACTAGTCGTATATTTGCATTGGCACAGTTGGAAACTGGCGACAAACACTGATTTGGGTACGGGCCTAAACAAACCGGCCGTCTTGACCTGTCCTTTATCTACTCGTGTCTTTTGTTTTGTACTGTTTGTGCGAACGGAAGGAAAGTTCACTAAACTACAGCTACAATGTGTTTATTGCTTGCAGGCAGATTGTTACACTTATCATTGCTGCGACATTGAACAACATTGAATTCTAGAGATCGCTTCAATTGATAGGTATTGGATTCATTGAATATTTCGGATTTTTCGGTCTTGAGTCAACATTGTCCTTTCTTTTGTCTACAAAATGTCTTAGCCTATATTTTTATATCAGTCGTCTTTAGACATCGAGCTAAGAATAGCCCTCTCAAATTTTCTGTTTAGGTACTGACTAAAAATATAACACCAACATCGTTTGTCAGTCTCTTTACTTGTACTAATTGCAAATAAAACTACTTATTGATTAGTGCTTTCTTAGAATCTCTTAATGAATTAACTTGCTTGGTCACTTTCATGAAACTAGCAGACGATTTACTAAGAATCGTATTTTCAAAAAACACTTAATATATTTATAGGTAAAAGAATATTGAATTCTAGAAATTGCTTCAATTGATAGGTATTGGATTCATTGAATATTTCGGATTTTTCGGTGCAAAGCCTGGGTTTGTGATTATCATTGCCAAGCGCTGGAATCAATTTTAGCGATAAGTTGAATTCAACGATGGAGTTCTTTGTCCAGCAGTGAAACAGTATAATATAGAATATGGCCTATTTACTTATATGTTTAAATACTAGCACACTTTATTGTAATATATTAGATGTGGTAGCTTGTTATTAGCTTGTAAGTTACTGTATGTTATGTCTCTTTGTAAATGATGCTGTAAGCTTCCCAAATAAAATAAAATAAAATAAAATAAAAATAATATGTGGCTTATAAAAAACCGGTATAAAATTAAAGTATTAATATTAAAAAAACACTTACCGTAATCGTCTTGTAGGCCCAATTTTGGCATCGAACTCTGCCTGTAATTCCTTTGACGATGCTTCTTCAGGTTAAGAGTGCCAGATATAGAATTTTCTGTAAACAATACGAGAAAAATAATGTTCACAAATTGTTTGAGAAAGAAAAGAAGTGTAAAGACAAAAGGTAAGGATTATTTTCAATGCGATCACATAAATGTTAAATTGTTGAACTTAGGCCTCAGAACAATAACTAAAGCATTATTTTGAGATTTAGGCTATTTCCATAAAAAAATCCCATTTATTGGGTGGGTTTAAAACGACTGTCATCTAACGACAACCAGCGGCGTACCTGCCTTCGGAAGCACGAAGCAATTCGAAAACTTTTAATTATTTCGTCACCCATTCGGTGATTCTTGTCCAGCCTCGTGAAAATGCGTAAAATTGAATTGTAAGTAACAATAATGCGCAAGCCGCTTGGACGTTGAGATACTCAATTTAATTACTTTGGTAGATAGATAGATAGATAGATAATACTTTTATTGCAACAGTTATATACATTACATTACATTAGGTATACACTAAACATAAAAAAGAAACAAGTACGATACACCGTTACAATTTGGCGGTCTTATCGCTATAAAGCAATTTCTTCCAGACAACCGGAGTCGGAAGGAGAGAACTTATACATTTTAGAGTCGGAGGTGCAAACACTTTAATTGAATTTTATTTTAAAAGACTAAAATTAATCAAAAGCTGTACATACATACATAGTGTGCAATCTAATATCTACATAAACAATACTTATACATAATAGACTCAGGTATGGGGTAGCGGAAATAGCAGCTTTGCAGCGGGATAAGGTTAAAAGGAGAGATAGAAGTTTTTCAGGAGCTCTTTAATAGTATTCACAGACTGCGCACGCCTGATCGCAACTGGAAGCGAGTTCTAGAGACGAACAGCCTGTATGATTTAACTTTATAAGTTGAAGCTAATTCTAAGTATTATCTTAGTACCTTAGTACCCTTGAACAATTTACTCAGCTAACAAAACAAAATTAAACGAATAAAATGATGAAAACTTTTTATAATCTATTTTAGCTAAGACAGGTAAAGTAGGCCTAAAAGCATGAACCTTCAAAACAGCACCATAAACTCTAAAACTCATTAAGCCAGTTCAATATCAGAACACTTCAGAGTCTTGTTGGATCTGAATTGAACAGAGTCATTTATTAACCGAGCCACATTATAGACATCAAAACTTCAGTCTTTTGAGTTATACGGGAGAAGTTTCATGTTCATACGTACATTAATAAGAGTTTGCTCAAGCGACGAGCGGTTTGCGGATAATGTTTTGTGTGTGTTTGGAACGATATTTCTCTGTGCCAGTTAGACTCGTAGTTTATATCATTATTCAGGATATAAAATGATTTTATTGTATGAATATAATTTTGACTTTTTGTAGAAGATCATAGAAATATTATCAAAATTAAAGCTAAGCTTAGCAAGCCTTTAAAAGCAGGAGAGGAAATCGAGATTTTCTATGAAATAATTTAACGTTCAACCTGCAACGTTCTGTAATCATCATCAGCCAGAAGACGTCCACTGCTGGACAAAGGACTCCCCCAAGGATCTCCACCACGACCGGTCTTGTGCTGCTTGCATCCAGCGGATACCTGCGACCTTCACCAGATCGTCGGACCACCTTGTTGGAGGCCTGCCCACACTGCGTCTTCCGGTATGCGGTTGCCATTCGAGAACCGTTCTGCCCCAACGGCCATCGGTTCTACGGGCGATGTGCTCTGCCCATTGCCACTTGAGCTTGGCGACTCTTTGGGCTATGTCGGTTACTTTAGTTCATCTACGAATCTCCTCATTTCTGATTAGATCACGTAAAAACCCCGAGCACAGCCCTCTCCATTGCTCTTTGCGTGACTTTGAGCCTGCTAATTAGGCCCATAGTGAGCGACCACGTTTCGGTACCGTATGCCATCACTGGCAACACACACTGGTCGAAGACTTTCATCTTGAGACACTGCGGTATTTTGGACGAGAAAATATTTCGTAGCTTATCGAACGAGTTGGATTCGACGATTGACCTCTTTCTTAAAGTTGGACCTACCTAACTGGACTGTTTGTCCCAGGTATACATATTCGTCAACTTCTGTAACACCGAATATTATTTTATGCACCTATGGATTACCAACCCTGCTTTGGTAAACGTGTTCATTAAAAATCACCTTTTTTACCAAACCTATAGTGTGCCACTGCTGGGCAAAGACCTCCCCCATTTCCTTCCAGGTCTCTCTTTCCTTAGCCTGCTCAAACCACCTTCTGCACCTCAAACTAGCAGCAAGACGTTTATAGGCTAATAACAGTAAATGTTTAATAAAATACTTCTTTTATATTAAATAGAAAATAGAATGTTGTTTTAATCTAGTAACTTACACCATGCCACTAGTTTGCTTTCAAGTTGGGCTATTCAGAACAAGTTTGCTCGAGGCTGACGAAGAATTAACTCCGTAATCATTACATCTCTCCTTAATGCTGCTTACAACAATTACAGCGGTATTATTAAGCTAGTTAACTCAACTCGTTGCAAGAATTATCAATCATGTGGTAGAATATTTTATTTCACATTATTATATTCTGCAAATCATTTAACTATTATTATTATTATATTGCAAATATCACTATAAAAGTATGTATTTTGTAGGGTTCTGAAGTTAAGGGATTATTGTAAATTCAACAGTGATTAGTGAATACGGTTTAATACGACATCGTATAGGCATATAATTAGGTATGGCCTGTGTAAGGTATATAGTAAATACATTCGGAGTTCGTAATATTTGATTATTTACGTTGTAAAACGCCCAAATAAACTCAAAGGTAACAAAACGTTATAACAAATATTTCCCGCCTGAAGAAGACATTTTACATTTTTACATTTGACATTTTACATATTTACATTCGGAGAGTTTTTCTAAAAAACTATTATCGGCCTAAGAAATATGATATTATTCGGACTATGTTTTAAATAGGATAGGATCGAGAAGATATAATAAAAGTCAAATATCCAAAATTTCACTACAAAGGTTTTCAGAAAAATCTAAAAGCCAAGTTTCCATTTACACGGGCAGGCTTCGATATGTGATAGAAGCGGGCTGGTAATAAAAGAAAACCGTTAAATTTAACAGAAAGGTTTAGATGTTTTATTAGAAACTTAATGTTTTTTATTAGGGGTCTGTACTATTTCTAAGACGAAAGTTTCTAGAATATTAATTATATTGTAAAAAAAGAAAGATCATAAAACCTCTAGTAAACCTCCCACTGCCATGGCCCACGACGTGTCTCGGAGCCACGTGTAGCCTCGTGAAGCCTCCTTCGCAGGTCTCCAAGTAGCACATGACCTCTTCAGCTGTGAAGCTGTGGCCATCGATGACGTGGTCGTCGAAAGCTAACAGCTGGTCACCGGGGTGGAGGGCACCGCACCTGAAAAGATTTTGTGATGAAAATTGACACTGCAGAATAGATATTTAACGATAACGGAAACTAGAAAAAGACGGCAGTTTTTTGGATTTTTATTACAAAAAATGTTTTATTATTTATAGGGGAATCGTCATGAAACATTATTTAATTCATCCGTAATATTAGAATTTAAAGAGTTCCCTCTTCGCTGTCCTGTTCTAACTCGCTGTAGTATGACTTTAAAATTATATCGTTTGAATCTCAGTATATTTTAATAGGTGCTGTGATTAAAATCGTTGTATTTAAACATAATTCTCTACAGTCTTAATAATTAACATTAAAACATGTTTATTTTTTCATACGCGTACAATAAAAAAATAACAAGGAAAGTCATAAAACTTGTTGTTACTCGTCATAGACAGTAATAATTGTTTTTCACTCACCTGTCACTAATACTAGCTGGCAGTATACTGTCTATATAAATCGCATTGGACGTGCCAACTCTTTGGTAAGTATCCGATCCTGTACTGTACACTTCATCAGAATACCTCTGATTGGTGAGAAACAAGCCAAGGTCTTCGTTGCATGGCCTCTCAATCTCTATGAGGAGGGGACCAGTTGCCAGCTTAACTGACTCCATGATAGACACATCGTACTCTATAGTAAGACTTGTCACTTGAGGACAGTTCTGGAGTATTTGGTGTACGTCGGATAGTGTCTTGTTCGTCAATGATATCTGGAAAAAAAAACAATATTGGATTACTATTTTAACCTTTTGTAATTTATTTCTTGTTAAAATTCAAAAGTACAATAATAATACCTGGACATGTATTAAAAAAACAATATTGGATGGAATGGAATATGTACTATTTGTAACCTTTTGTAATTAAATAAGGACAGGTATTTTTAAATTATTGTACTTTTGAATTTTAACAAGAGTGTCTAGCTTAAAAACGATTTGTATAAAGCATTATATCACATAGTGTATAGTAATTCACTGCTTACAAGTTGTTAAACTACGCGTGTCCACGTGAGTGGCAGCAAGTAATTTTTTTTTAAAGTAACAAACATGCCTCTTGGGTAATACTCGTCTTTATTACAATAAAGACCTAGAAGTAGATAAAACACGACCTGATCTTCGTCGTGTCGTGTTCTATCTACTTCACCCAAGAAAATAGGGTCTAGGAATAGAACTCAGTGTGTCAAATTCTCAGGCCCATCGCTATTTGTGCTTTCACAGACGTCTCCAACAGATTCAGAATAGTGTTTGCTCTTTTTCAAAAAAGACACGTATTTCTCGGAATCTGTTCTTTCTCTTTTGATAACTTATCAAGGGAAATACTTACATGATCTACTTTCAACAGTCTGTCACCAGGCTTTATTCTGGACGTGTTGTAAGCCGCTCCGCCCGGTCTCACGTGCGTGACTACCAACGGCTGCGCGTCCAGTGACCTGCTGTTTAACACCAGGTCTGCACTTGGCGCAGAATTCTCCGGTAGACCGCCACGGATGGTGATGCCTAACGACCCGTTGATTTTCTCCACGGGTACCTCTGCTAGCTTCGTGGTGATGTACAGCGAGTTTTGTGATGCTAGAATTAGAAGTCTAAGTTGAAAATAATATCAGGTTAGATTGATACATTTAGAATGATTAGGGTGCTATTTCATAGGAAGAAGTAAAATGGATATGGCTGTTTTCACCAAATAATAAATAATCATAAACGGCGGCGTTTCATTATCGACTCATAACTGAAAGCGATGAAACTTGCCCTATCATAATTAGGTATTTGGTAATATCTGATTTCGTATGATAGAGGATATTTCATTAATTAAGTACATTCATGATATTTGCAAGTTACAAATCAACAAAAATACTATAAACGGTTTTTATAACAATAAATTCAAAAGAGTTAAACGTAACGGAAGATTGCGTATAACATGCCATCACGTAAATCTATTTTAGCTTTCAATATATTTCTGCATGTCATTCATTCCTCTATGCGATAGTAACAGTGCGACTAAGCATTCTATTTGAGCAATATTGTGCCGATTTTTGTCGGATATGAACATTTATTCAAAAAATATTTTGCCTTTATTAAATTTTACTAAGCCAGAGGGCTTTTCTAACCAATCTATACTTCTAAACTATATTATTCAGAAACCGACGACTACCATTCTATTGTGACTAGAGAATCATTAAAGTTTCGGTTTGATAGGGAGCTGAGATCGGCTTCATTACACGAACAATAATATTGTCACGAACATTAGGCCTTTACGTACCAAATTTACAGCTAAGTATAAGGTAACTTGGGCTTCGAATGGAAGAGTGGAGGGTGCATTGGAGCGCTTAAACGTCTTTTAGAGTGTGCATCGACGCGTGATGCGTGCTACTAGTTTTCTTTGGAGAACTCAAAAAAATTTCAGGCCCTGACAGTGGCTTTTCTTTACATACCTACGTTTTTAATTGTATGAAGTCCGGCAAATTACTCTACTCCACGTGATGTTAATAAAAGTGGAGTCCAGGCGTGAGGTTACTGCAGCTTAAGAGGAAACACTACGTCAAAGTCTCATACAAAACACAGAAAAACGACGTTTCGTAGTCCCCTGTTTCCTCCTTCAGAACTGAACCAATTTATATAACTTTTTCAGCATCGGTTAAAGAAAGAGATTTTCTATGTGTGTATGTTTGATTTTTTAAACCAGCCAGATTTCGCTAAATTTTGAAGGCACCTGGTTTTTTTTTTTTTATAAAATAGGGAGGCAAACGAGCAGGCGGGTCACCTGATGGAGAGTAATCACCGCCTCCCATGGACACCCGCAAAACCAGAGGAATCGCAGACGCGTTGCCGGCCTTTAAGGGAGGAATAGGTTTAAGGAAGGAATAGGAATTGGGAAGGGGGGGGGGGGGTGGAAGAGAGGCCTCCGGAACCCTCACTGGTCGGACGAAACACAACAGCATCAAGTGCCATTATTTCACGCCGAATATTAGTGAGATGGTGGTATTACGCCGGGCGAGCCGGCCCAATGCGTGCTGCAACGCAGCGTGGCTCTACCACTCAGTAAGTAGTAGTGGTTATTAAATAAAGGACTTAATGCAAAAAATCCACAGATCTCGTGCTTTACACGACTTGAAAGGGCATTGAAAATGTACGTACTTATTTTAAAACCAGTCGAATGCAATTTTCAGTAAGAACGCGTAATTTTTCTTCCGATAATTTATTTTTTTTTAGAACCAAAAAAAAATGTATTCTTTCAAAACCAACTTTTCTAAAATATTTTTAGATCATCTAAAACCCTTCGAATTCCGCGTCGCGAGGTGCGATATCACGCGGCTACTGGCACTTCTACAGCCTCAACCGTCACTAATATCAAAAAAAGTGTTACAAGGTAAAATGTTCCTTAGTTCAATACCCAGGAGCTTTTTTATTTTTTTAATTCGGCCCCGTTTTTGAGATATCGGGAATTTTCTGGGAAAACACACGATTAATCGGTCAAAAAAAGACGTTTTTTTCAATTTCCAAAAATAGTTTTTGACTTTTCCAAAATATTTTTACATAATTTTAAACCCCTTCGAATTCCGCGTCTTTTGAGCCCTCATACGTCCTCGTGGCCTTAAACCTCAGGGTATCACGGGCGAGTCGCACTTTCAGCGAAAATGGGGGCCCTACTGAAGCGTACGAAAAAACATTTTCAATGTTAAAAATCAAACATTCAGACTTAGAAAATATTTTTCTTTAACCGATGCTGAAAAAGTAATAAAAATTGGTCCAGTTCTGAAGGAGGAAACAGCACGTACCTAGTGTTTCATCATCTTAAGAGACGTAGCATCAGTCACCCTCACCCGTCGACCTGCAAAGTGCCTTTTCACGCCTCGTTTGGAGGTTCGTCTCTATGAAAGCTTGCAACACCAGAGCAATCGGTGATGTGCTATTTCAGAATGGAAAAGTCTGAGCCCAGCAGTGGTACGTTAAATGGCTAAAGATAATAGTCATGTGTTTAGTGCACGTGCAATGGTACAAACACTTGGCTGCACGATTGGCAAAGACACTAGTAGCACAGTATTAACACAGTAGCACAGTGTTAACACGAGCGCCCGCTTATAACGAGCGATACTCAACGCGCCGCTACACGCTTCGCACGACTCGTCTCATCATCCGTCATGTTTCAATATGTATAAATAGCGTGTTTTAGTATGTGCATCTTTAATATTTATATTTATAAGTATCTACGTTTATTTATTTATCAGATACATGTGGATTCTACGAGGGGTAATAATAATAATGTAGACAATCTTTTGATTTAGCTTTGGAAACGTCACCTCGTACAGGCCCTGCCAGAATACCAGCGCCGCCGTTGCGATGTGATTTTGTCACACCGTAGCGGCATTTATGCTGTGGTAGGGTCCTGACTGGCTCGTCACACTGTAGTGTTTTTTTATTTTGTTTATTCTATGTTATGTATTTTTTTGTAATTCCCTGTTTTTACATTTTTACTTTCAATTTTTGTTTTGTGACAGTCAATAAATGTTTTCTTTCTTTCTTTCATCTGATTTTATGACCTAACTTAATTTCTTTAATACGGCTTATTATTTAACTACGGTTAATCAAGAATTTGATAACAATAACGATTATAGTTACGACGTATGTAACGGTGACAAAAAATTTGTAGATTCTTAGGAAGTTCTTCATCAGTCAATTAATCTTTTCCTTGATCTATTTTTGTCACTTTCCAATTGTATAAACACTGAAACAGAATGGATGCTCTACAAGTGCAGTGAAGCGCGCATTTATCAACCAAGGTCGTCTAAGAAATACGCTCGGAAAACAGGTTTTATTTTCGATTTTCATTATAAAACTCTAAGGAAGGAATTCCTTTGCCTGCGCCGAGGTGCTCTTTTATGGAATGGAATACCATTTTAAAGGCAATACATTCCATTATTATGTTCAAATTGAGTTTGTGTTATTTTGCCGTCTTGCTCAGAATAAAACAAAATTACGCCGACACCAATTTATGGATTCGATTCCAAAATGTGAATAAATTTAATAACATTTTAGTAACGTACGTTACAACTGCGAGTGGGTATTTGTGTTTTGGTGCTTGAGTTTTGAAACAATATTATAAATAAACACTTATTTATCTTTTATTTCCTTTTATTATTTCTGACGCTTTCGCAAAACAGCTGTCGCAACCGTTATTATGTGATGCTTACGAACAAACAGCATTTTATTTGTATTTATTTAGATTAGACGATCTCTGTGGTGGTTGCTGATTTTAAATTGAATATTACCAACCCATCTCATCTCTCTATAAACTGCACATACATTCAACAGCATAAAGCGGCGATTGGCTAATCACATATCACGCTATCACGACCATTATTTTTTGACTTCCTTGGTCGAGTGATTTGAACACCGGTTTTCATGGTGCCGCCATCTCTGAGGTCCCGGGTTCGATCCCCGGTCGGGTCAATTAAGAAATTATTGTTTTTCTATATTTCCGTATTTAAGTATTTTAAGTATGTTATTCGTTGTCTAGTAACCATTTAACGAGTTTCTTCGAAGCTTCTCTTGGGCTAGATAATTGGTGTGATTGTAGGAAAGATTTATTTATTTATTTTTATTTATATTATCTCCTAAGGGTTAGTCAGAGTCTAGGCAATGAGGAACACAAAACCCACGTTTTTCCATATAACAACTGCACATGTGCTTAGCATGATAGTTAATAAGCCCATCGCTGCTCTAAGCTGCAGTAAAAAAAAAATTCAAAATTTCTTCATTCAATAAGCTTAAAATAAGCATTTTAAATCGTGAAAAATTTCAGTTTAAATTTACATCTCTATATGGATGGATAGGCAAAACCCATTCAGGACGTATCTTTTAGCTGTGGAGAAGAACGGGCGCAAGAAACTCCACAGCTCTATTATAATATAGAATTAACGAAGTATGTTCAGTATTTAGTCGTTAGTCAGTCTTTTACGACACTCATGGGAAGTGATGGGTCGGTACTATTCTTCTTCTTCTTCCACCCAGCTCTGAAATAATCCTACTAATAATAAAAACTCACCGTAATTGGGCATGTAATACTCGACTTCGAGTGACGCCCTCTCTTCCACATTGTCGAGAAGCCGCAGTACTTCGTCATTAGTGAGTCTGGCGGTAGAGATGCCGTTCACGCTGCAAATCCTGTCTCCTGGCGCCAGTCGGTCCGACTCCTGCGCCACGGAGTCTTTGGTGAAGCCTACGATTGAAGGTACGATGCCGGGCTCCGATCGACCTGGGGACAAGGATAATGTTTAATCAGTAATTTGAATAATCAATTGTCGATTTGTTGCTGACTATAATGTGTCACAAAAAGATGTTGTGTAAATGTTTGACGACCTCTGTGGTAGAGTGGTGAGCACGCTGGTTCTGGCATCGCGCCATCTCTGGCGTTCAATTCCCGGTCGGATCAAATTAGAAGAAACTGTTTTTCTAAAATGATCCCGTGTCTGAGTGTTTTCCCCGTGTATTCGTTATCGAGTTAAAACGAAAAGACATTCATGCTTTTAGTTCATATAATATTCCATACAAAAAATACGTTCTATTTTACCCGAATTTGAAAATGTTTCAGGAAACCTTTCTATTTTTTATTCCGAACTGAAAACAAAAATTACCCTAAACGGTTCATCCGTTCTCTAGTGATGCGCTTACCAACGAACAGAATCATTTATAGATATATAAAAAATACCTAAAATTTGGTCACTAATTGTGTTGTTTCCTATTTTTTTGTAAATCTATCTTTTTTTTCGGCGAGCGTTCTCAGTAGTACGTATTTTTATTTAATTTGTTTGAGAGCTTCGGTCTTCGCCCTTGTTGTAGTGAAGATTCCGTGATCACATTTGCAATATCCTACAGTAAAAAAATGGAAACAAATTTTTGGTGGTCTGATAAGTTTGAACTCCGAACATTACGAGTGAGTGGCGAAGTATTAACCGTTCAACCACGGTCACTGGGTGGGTTGCACGCGAAATTACATAATAATATCACAATCTACGTATTACGAATCTACGAGCTGCGCTACGAACAGCTACGACTTTATAACACTGCTACGAGTGCTTACTAAGCAGACTGATTCATACGCACTCATTATATCTATTGCAATTACATTACTGGAATTTGAAAAATGTAGACGAAGTGTAATGGGTGTGGAAAATCTATTATTGATTTGCAGTTTATGGAATGCGGGAAATGCAAAGAGTTGGAATGTCGGCGGATGTATTTAATCAACTTAGCCAGGAATACAAGGATCAATGGATCAGTCCTCCATGTGTCAGCTCTAAGCTTTAGGCGGGTAACATTAATACACCGATACGCAGCTCGGCAACTTTCTTAAACAGTACGTAGGTATACTTCTAACTCGGAAGATAGTAAGCGATCGTTTAAATAATTATTGCAATGCGTTAAGCATAAGCTTAACGCATTGCACTATCGGATCCCGGAGGCCGACATATTATCCCAAACAATATGTATATTTAATAATTATATGCATGCTATTACAATACTTGATTTAATCAGCTCATGTCATGTGTCCACATTCTATCTAACCAGTGTACATTTTGGTTTAGTACTGTAAGTATATATTAGTACTGATGTAATTATAAATTAATAAAAAATAAAATGGCACCACATATCACGTAACATCTAAACCATTTGCTTAACTCATTGTATTTGAACACTCATTACCGATTCACGCTAACACGGGCATTAAGCTTCGAAACAAATACCCTACAATTACTCCTATGTAGGCATCATGATTAACGTCACGGTTAATTAAACGGATAATTAGGTAGCAAACCAAGTAATGTGTCCACTGCTAATATAAATACTAAATCAGGCTAACGATGTGTGTGAGAGTTGTTTTATTGTTGCATAAGTTAAGTAAGTAGTTAATTAATAGATCGCCCTACTTCTGGATTCAGAACTTCCCGCTTGAACTAACAGAACGAGTTTGTGTCATACACAAAGCATTTTGTTAAAAAACCATAATGCTAGGAAATAATAAGAAACTCGATGGCGCAGCGGCAAAAGCGGTCGGCTTGTTAATTTTGCCATTGAAGCAGCTTTCGCAATGCCGGGTCATTGGATGGGTGACCTGAATGCCAAGTCACAGGATGGATATCAACTCAAGTTCTTCCGTACTTCGGAAGGCACGTAAAGCGTTGGTCCCGGTCCCGGTTTTTGTCGCAAAATGGGGAAAACCCATCAACTCCTGGTAGGTGGGCCGGAAACCTTTAATCCAGAAAACTAACCTATCCTATACATGTCGCTTATCGGTGAAACAATACTATTATCTCTCTTCCCTCGGGTGTCGTGAAAGGCGACTAACAGACTAAAGATTGCTCATACATACAACATAGAGCGGCGATGGGTTCACCACTATCACGCTGAGCACATGTGCAGTCACAATTTGGTGAAAATGGTATGGTAGAGTGCTTGACTGCTATGAATACTTTTGCTGCCCTCATTGCCTAGTCGCTGACTTACCCTTCGGGGATAATAGTCGTAATTATAGGTATGTATGTATGTTAATAAAAAAACAGCAATTAATATCAATGATGCTTGGAAGCAAAAATAATAAAGAACGTTACCATCTTCATCGGGTTCTGTGGTGGAACCTAGCCCTGTTATTAATAAAATTGATTAAAGTTACACTAAGGATTAAATTGAGTCTCTATCTGTCTTCTTTAACAAAAACGAGACAGCGTCACTTTAAACCGAGGTGTAATATTTGGCCATTTTTATAAATAAGACGGTTAGAGTATTAAAGGCTGGAACCTTATCACCCTTATCAACATATGTTGTCTATGACATCAACAGGATCGTAAAGAAGGATAATGGTAAAAAGGCCGCGTCGTAAAGACATAACTCAACTAGCAACAAAGTCGGTTCTGTTGCCTTTCATAGGGCAAATACACCAAAGAGTACGCACTACCTCGGTAGTTAGTTATTTAGGCAGCTAGTTACGTGTTACACTTCAGCTATCAATGGAAAGATCGCAACGAAGAGACGATTCGCTCACCGCACCGCAAGACGCCCGTGGTAGTGGCTCGTAAGAGTTTATACAAGATAGACATACACACATTAATGGAACTATAAGTAAATAGTACGTAATCTTATTATATCTATACACACATTATGTCAAAAACCACAAACAGGCATGTGTAGCTTACCTATATTTTAATGTCCAATAGTTTACTATATTTTAAGGTGAAAAAATTTAAAGTGTATACTTGGTAGTGCGTGATCTTCGATGGCTTTACCCTGTTTGAAGTGCTAACTGTATGGCGTCTAACAAGTATGACGTTACATCCCATATTTACATAGTAAACTGTTACATTAGAAAACGGATTTTGGGCTCAAAATTAAAATGACGCTCGTCATCAGTCTAGTGTTTTATGCTTCAAAGTGTTATTACAGTAAAATTATAATGTTGGTTCTTTTAAGTTTAGAAACGACTCATTATTTCCATTCTCTTTCATCCATTGAAGGAGATTTTATCCCATAAGTAGATTATGGTTATGATGATAATGCGTATTTGATAATCGAACCTGTATCCGCTGTAAATTATCAAATTCGTATTCTCTAAATTCGACTCTACACAAACGTCACAAAAGTCACTTTTATACGGATCGTGAGGGTCGACGTGAGAGGCGAGTTTATGATCGAGCTTTAGAGAATAAACATGCTGATCTTGCTAGAGCACGCCTCGCATAGTGTGAGCGAGTTATATGAAACATAATGATTAATGCGAGTTTTAATCATTCGATCACGACAACATACATACATATAATCACGACTGTTATCCCCGAAGGGTTAGTCAGAAACTAGGCAATGAGGATAACAAAAGCATTCCTCTACCATAGTCCACCTTTCACCAAATAGCGACTGCAAATGTGCTCGGCGTGACAGGTGGTGAGCTCATCGCCGCTCTAGGCTGTTGGATGTACGTGCAATCTTTAGTCCGTTAGTCGCCTTTTACGACACTCAAGGGAAGAGAGGGGGTGGTAGTATTATTTCACCGCTAGGCGACACGTTTACGATACGATACGATAACCAAATAATAATTGTAATAAAAATTGCGGAATTGCTTCAATACCATAAAAATGCTCATGAAGAGTTTGGTCGTGTGTTGAAAATTGTTGTGAGGATGAAAGAATACTAAATAAAAAAACTGTATATAGTGAGAGTGGATGGGACTGTTGCAATGAGAAGACCTCTTGAAAGATCTGGAGAATACCCTGCAAAGACTAACATATAGGGTCCTACAAACGAGGCGTGAAGAAGCATTTTGTGGGCCGGCAGAGTGATTATGACTGATGCATCGTCTCTTACGCTGCACCAGTTGTCCTCGCGCCTGGACTTCATTTCCACTTAACATCAGGTGGAGTGGGGTCATTTGCCGGGCTTAGTATAAAAAAAGTATGAAAGTGTTAGGGGGTGTTTGGTCATGGTGTCGTTTTGTCATTAAGAAAAAATGGTGGCGTTTCGTCATCGCTATTTAAAATTAATTATTTTTAGTGTCGTTTGGTCATTTGTTTAAAGTACAGTCTTCAGAATATTTTTACCGGTGTACTTACCTTTTCTGCGATTTTTAGTCTTTATTTCTATAGGAATTAACGTTTCTGTAGATAGACATGCCTGTGACTGATTCTGTGATTTTTAAATGCTAATTTTAAAGAGTGTTAAAAATTGTTGTATTTTAAATTTTAGCCCTGTATTAGATATATATATCTGTGATTGATTTTGTGATTTTTAATTGTAAATTTAGGAGTAGTGTTAAACATTGTTATATTTAAATTTTAGCCTAACTAAAGAATTGTTGTAAAAATTATACTTATGATTTTCAGACCTATTCATATTGGTTGCATTTATTTAGTTAGTTGACTGTACAATATTTTAAGAGCAGATGTACAAATGACGAAACGACCACCAAATATTTTTAAATTATTTAATTAATATAAATTTTTAAACTTTCGCGTTCCATTATGCACACATATATAAATAGGATTTAACCCAAAACTATTTAGTAAAGGCATCCTACGCATACCTTTTATACTCGGGGTTTCGACCGAAATGCACCAGCCGTGGTCACGGGCTGACTGTAGGATGCCTTTACTATATAGTTTTGCGTTAAATTCCATTTATATATGTGTATTTAATTAATGACGAAACGACACCATGTCAAAACACTCCTAACCCGTATGTAAAAAGTTAGGACAGGTAAATGAAGCTAAACATGTGGTCGCTGCCTACCCCTACGAGAAACATAGTTACATAATTTAATAAAATAATAAACAACAAGCACATCGAAGATTACGTCATAATCTGCTCGAAATACAAAGCACGTGTTCATTACTATCAACATACTATACGTATAACCATTTTACTATGATTACGCCCAGTAGTTTGAACCTTCATAAAAGTATCGGCATGCCTCGTAAAATATGAGCAGCACCCCTCATACAGACTAGAAGACGTAAAACTATAATTTGCTTTACTGAGCCGTAGGTTACCAAGAAAACAGTGTTGCTGTTTGTTTTGATATATTCTAGCTCAAATTTTGATTTTTATTTACACCTTCTCTTATTACAAGGTGTTAGTGAGGAGTTTAAAATATTTGTAATTTGTTTGAGACAGCATTTTAAAACAGTTTATTTGTAATTGCACTTTTTATTGAACCACGTAATGTATTGTGCCTAAATTTTAAGATCATTAAACGTTTCCAGACGTTTCTTATAAAGATCATCAAGTAATATTAACATTGTGAAAGGACGTAGAAAAATACATGGTTATCCAATAATAAGAATAACACTCGTACGTGCCAAGCTTAGTAATTAATGTTTAACATCTGTCGATGCGGAGCTCAACAATGAGCTAAAAACATTGAGCCACAAAATCGTTGATTAGGTTGAGTTTGCTAATGTTTGTCAGCTTTCGTAGTAGCGGTTACGAATACAGGCAGTAAATCTATTTTCGTTGATATACTTTTTGACACACTCACGCGGACCGCTTTGTTATTCATAAAGACGGTGAGTAATGCCCGCTCTTTTCTAGTGTAAAAAGAAAAGTGATTCATAAGCCACAGGTTTCACATTAAGGGCTCCGAAAGGAGATCATTTAGTTGGGGCCACTGATGACACGACGAAATAAGGTTAATTACGAATTTACGACAGCAAAGCGACACTTTATAGGCCCTTCTAGCGATTCTATTTCCGCATTTAGTGTTAGGGATAGATTGCGGTCTTCCCGATTTTCATCTGAACGGGATTCAGGATACTTTGATGAGGGTAAGACATTTGTTTTTGCTCTGATTTCAAATCAAATTGTTTTTATTGCTGTTTCGACAGACTTAATTGACTAGTTACAATTTATAGGTATATTATAAATAATGTTTCTTTGGGGATAACGCCAATTATTGGAAATAGTTTTGTGGTAATAAAGAAGATTTATTATGATGTCAATGTTTATGGCTTACAATGCAAGAATAATATACAGTCAAGTGTGTTTCGTCAAAATCAAAAGAATATTTGCCTGCTAATGTAAGAGTTAATGTGTTAACTCTTAACTAATACAATCATCATTTTCATTTTCCACCAGAAGTATAGTGTTATCTGTACCAATTCTAACTGTTCCAATCCACCCTAAAACGATTATAAAATGACTGATGTTTGTAAATACGGGTATGTATAATATTAAGATTAAACAATATTAACAAATGACAAAAAATGTAGAGCTGGTACGCACCATCAAGCAATGGAAGGTTGCCTACTTGGGCCAAGTTTTGCGTAATAATAGATACTAGCTCTTGCGTACCATAAATAAATAATGATGGCAAACATTTCTGGAAAGAGCAAGGTTGGAAGAAGGAAAATGTCATGGCTTCATAACTATAAAGGAATGGACCGGTATCAAAACGCTTTGGATAAGTAAACATTTTGAAAACTGACTGCTGACCTTAAGTAAAAAAGAGGCACTCTAAGATGAAGATATTACGCAAATTTTCATGCGAACAAATATTATTTTCAACATTTGTCTTTTTCCGAATGTGAACGCTTCTTAGAATTAATTTAGCAGCGGATGCCGAAAAATAAATGTTACAACAAACGCTCATCAACATAATGTAGAATTAAATTATTTACCTACACGAGTATTTCTTTGATAGTCTTATTATGTAATCTCTTGTTAATATTCGAAGCTCATTACTCGTATAAGTACTAATTATTATTTAAACTCATACTCCTTAGACTAAACTTAAAGTATTGCGAATCTCTTTTACTTTTATAGACACAACAAAAGAACTTCTGTTCTGTGCTTTTACACCTGAAATTACAACTCAAGCGATGTTAGAAATAAAATAATTTCTGAAAATTTCAGTCTTGTGCGATATGATAAGTGTATTTATTAAGTTCTTTACTTGCGGTAATGACAACGTTTTTATTATCATCATTCAGTTATTAAACTGGAAGGGCAAGGAAATGTCATTTAGGAAGTGAGTAAATGCGGTTTTTTTATTGGCGATTATCAAAAAATCCGAAAACACTCTACCCGACCTAGGAACTGAACCCAGAAAATGTTTGAATATTACGATGTGCCATATTCGCCACTTGACCACTGAGGCCTTTTTAAAAAACATACTAATTTGTAAGCAACATTTAACCATAAGTTTTATGTTTATTTTTTTGTTGTTTATTCTTTTTGTATACGTAAATACTTTGTGTATGTTTAGCGATTGTATATTTTATTGAGTCTATGTAGGTCCATCGTTATTTTTGTACATGTCAGAACTTTTAAAATTTGTTTTAGCTGTTTTTAAATTTTGTGATACTAAATAAATAAGCTATTAGTACACCAACAAACACAAATTTAAAAGAGCGCATGTAAGTTAAACACCGCCTACATTTCCATAGTCGAACAGATAACACAGTTATGCTAATCCGATGGCCGAAGCTGCGTAACATGCAGTTTGTGGGCGCAACGACTGCAGCGGTGGCCGTAACAATGCCGTTTGAATCGAGTCCAAAGCTGGCTCGCCCTGTAATGGCGTAATAATAACGGTAATTGAGACGAGCACAACAAGCAATGGATGAGCGGAATGCGGTACTAGTGAAATGTTACGCTTTGCAAATATACTGATAATTTTGTAACTGTTCATTTCAGAATTGTTAGGTTAATGCAAATCCAGGATCTCTCTCTACCTTACAGCATTTATCAACCGCACACAGGTGACCTTCCAGTGGTGGCTCATCTAAATCCGGACGGGTTCGGCCAAATAAAAATCAAAACACCCTTTGTCCTCTAGGATAAATTCCTAAATCGGACTTTCCACATCGGACCAACCTTCCGGTTATGCGCGGAGCTAAAATTTTCATAATGAATGTTAAGTTATTAATTCCGTGCTTCGGAAGGCACTTTAAGCCGTTGGTCTCGGTTGTTGTCGTAAGATGGCCGTCGTTTATAGTCAATAGTCAATAGTCAAAATATATTTATTCAATAAACTCAATTAATAAGTACTTTGAAACGTCCAAATATTTTTTAACCTACCACCCATTCAGGACATCATTTTTTAACTGTGGCAAAGAACGGGCGCAAGAAACCACAGCGCACAGAAGCAACGACATTTACAAAAAATATATATATTATATGTCGTTACCAGGTCACAAAATACAAAATATGAATTTGAATGTAAATAGTTTAATTAAATATGGTGCTCTATATAAATTAATTATAGGCAAATAGAAATAGCTGTTGGAGTAAGGTACTTGGAGCATTTCAGACCCAAGCTGTTTTGTCTTCTGTATAATCTGACACTTTATAATAAGCTTTTTTATAAAGCTTTTCTTTGATTTTGATTTTAAACTTATCAAGATCTAATTTCTGAATATCATTTGGTACTTTGTTGTATAATCGTACACACAGACCCTTAAAAGAATTATTTATTTTATGGAGCCTAGTATAAGGCACTGCTAATTTGTTCTTACTTCTAGTATTTAATTTGTGAATATCACTGTTTTTTGAAAACATTTCAATATTTTTATGAACATACACAAGATTTTCATAAATATATTGTGATGCAACTGTCATTATACTTATATCCTTAAATCTCTCTCTGAGAGAGTCACCAGCCTGTAGGTTATATATTGCTCGAATAGCCCTCTTCTGCAGCACAAAGATAGTTTGAATGTCGGCAGCATTTCCCCACAGTAAAATGGCGTACGACATTACACTATGAAAGTAACTGAAATAAACTAATCTAGCTGTATCAACGTCAGTTAACTGACGGATCTTCATTACTGCATAAGCCGCAGAGCTAAGTCTATTCGACAATTTAGCTATATGTGGGCCCCACTGAAGCTTGGCATCCAACGTGATGCCTAGAAACACAGTGGTGTCCAACCCATGTTAAAACCCACCAACCCGCATTGGGCCTATGTGGTGGGTTATGGCCTATCCCCACGTGCTATTGTCCACGAGGGAGGCCTGTGCTCAGGAGTGGGACGTTTACAGGCTGATGATGAAGATGAAGTTATTAATTCTGAGCTGTGTGGTGACGGCCCATTATTACAATAATACTTTCAACCCACCTCTTCTTTTAGGTTGTTTTATCTAACACCATGAAGCTGCGATAGGCTCAACACCTACCACTCTGAGCATGTGTGCAGTTGTATTTTGGTGAAACGTGGAATTCTCATTGCTTATAGTCTCTGTCTTACCCTTTGGGTATAACAGACGTGAGTGTATAAGTATTATTATGAATTAATGTTAATAATGATAAGTGGATATTAAGTGCTGCAAGTGGGCGGATGTAGTAACCCATCTCGGGATAATAAATGCTATTTCCTCTATAATTTCAATAACCGAGTCGCGTAGCGGTGTAAAAATACTACCACCCCCTCTCTTCCCTTGGGTGTCATAAAAGGCGACTAATGGACTAAAGACTGCACATACTTCCAACAGCATAGAGAGGCGATCGGCTCACCACCTGTCACGCTGAGCACATGTGCAGTCGCTATTTAGTGAAAAGTGGACTATGGTAGATGACTGCTTTTGCTGTCCTCATTGCTTAGTTTCCGTCTAACCCTTCGGGGATAATATTCGTGATTATATGTATATAATGATTTGTATTTCAATTATTAATAATCCCGGGTGTACTGCTAGTTGATAACACTTCAAAAATTAGAAACATTTAGCAAATAATCCAACATAACGTTATTAGTGTTCATATTTAAAATAGCGATGCATTTAATCTGCTCATTTGGATACGTTGGCGCGTTGAGAGTCATTTATAATTTGCTGCTAATGAACTCTGATTGTGCGTTTGTTGACTAAATAATAATATTAAGTAATATTAGCTTTCCAGGTCGCGTCCATTCAATTCACGAACAGATTTGTCCACATTTGTATTTGTCTGTGATTTAACAAATGTTTTGTGGATTGCTAATTATTTATAGTTTTTTCAATAGTAATTGTTTTATATCCGTTATTTGTAGCTTTAACAAAATATAAAAAAAAACTTCTGTGCGCATTTCCCAAAGATTTTATTAATTAAATATCATCAACACATTCGCCGTTTATTTAAACCTGTCACTGGTAAAGTCACAATTTATTATTGAATCAACTTTGATTTTATTTTTTAACTCTAGAGATTTTCATTAGCTACGCATTACCGAAGTATTTGACATTTAAAGTCGGCAGACACTTTATTGAATTCAATCCACTCGTACGTGGTTGCGATGGATATTATCCTTTGTATGGCATATATTACGTGAATGCATGTATCAATGTGTTGGCAGCGTCTGAGGCCGTTTCACATGCAAATACGAAGATTTGAATATTTAAGGCCACGCGCGGGATTCGCTTTAGCCCGTGGACTGCGAACCGGCCTCGACAGATTTAGACACGGGATTGGAGACTTATGATTATGTAGGCTGTATTATTGTTAAAGTTGTATCGTAATAAGTTTTCATTTTCAATGAGGTTTAATAGTAGTGTAGTGTATAAGATAAAATTTAAGGACCAGCCTGTCCATTTAAAAAATAATAATAATAATAATAAAATTCTATATTAGAATAAAAACACAAATACAAAAAAGTGTGCACGATAGAGCCTGCATAAGTATAACTGTGTTGCAGACTCTAGCGCCCACCTCCCAAAACAACTTATAAAGAAATTTAGTATTAGAATCTTAATCTTAATCTATAATTAAGTAACATTAATCTTTGCTCAGCAGTAGAACAAAAATAGGCTAAATAAAAAGGAAAGGTATGTAATTTGGAATATTAATACTAATTTTATTAATTAAGAGTAAATAATAGTTGTCAGTTAGAAAAGTTTCGTAATTGTCATGGATCAGTGCTTGAATTTAATATAGTTAACAAATAACGTACTTAAGTGATAATAACTATTTTTACTCTTTTATTATTATGCTCTTTATTTAAAATATTATCTTATGTAAATTTTTTTACAATATTTTATATAAAAAAAAATTACAATATAAAATACTGTAAAAAACTTAACCTAGGTTGCCACCAGCAGCGGGGATAGACCCAAGCTACCGGTGGTTAGGGCTGCAGAGTGAGGAACCTCCTGACAATACGTGCCGTGTCAAGGAGTACTGCCTTCTGTATCTGACCCTTGACCTAACCTTTTAGCGAGAGTCTCTCTAGGTGTTGATGTTTATTATTATTATTATTACTATCAGATTATTTTGTCCAACTGCGGGGCAACGGCCTCCACTGCTTATTTCCACTTATTTCTGTCCGCCGCAACAGTGGTACAATCTGGCTGATAAGCGTCCAGCTCGTCACGCTAACTTCGCCTCGGTCACCCTCGGTCTTTCTACTTATATAAAAATATATACTTATCGTGTACAAATCTTAGTATCCTGAATAAGACCATGAATCCGTGCTTCGCAATGCTTTGTTCGCACTAGGCGAGTAATATAGTTAAGTTAGCTTTACCACTAAACTATGGAAGCAATGTACGCCTAGTGCGAACGCGGTTTAAGCTCCAGTGGTTGTTACATTATGATAGCCGTCGTTAAAACCTTATACACCCGTCACCCGGGGGTTAAAGCAGGACGTTAGCATTCGGCTTAAGAAAGCAAGTACAACATCATCATCATCATTAGCCTATGAATGTCCCACTGCTGTAGCCTAATTCACGTAACAAAACTTCAACGACATGCAAGCGATTTGATCGCTGAAGTCACTTTTCGTATTTACGTATCAATCGCACGATTTTGCTTAAGTCGGTTTTGTATAAGCGTATTCACGTGCATTAATCAAAGTTCGATCGTTGCCTCCGCGGTATTCACCTATTATTTTGAAGTTTAGTTTGATCGGATGTCAGCGATTACACGTCAAATTAGACAATTTCCAAGTCGTTGGAAAAAAAATATAAATATTTCTACGTGTTTTCGTAACAAAACGTATTTGAATTTGTTTGGTAGCATTGTAATGGCAACATTAAGTTTAAATAGTTGACAAATCGCTGAGTTGCGATCCTATCGAGTAATCGTTCTATCGAAATGACAGGTGAATACGGATTTATGGCTGTTTTTCAATAGTACGACTTCTAAACGTAGGCGACATTTTGACTTTTACGAAGTACGTGATTTGGGCCACTGGGCACAGGCCTCCCACGTGAACAATAGCACGTGGGGTTATTGGGCCATAACCCACCACGCACAGTACCTTCAACATACATACATATAATCACGACTATTATCCCCGAAGGGTTAGTTAGAGACAAAGCAATGAGGACCGCAAAAGCAGTCCTCTGCCATAGTCCACTTTTCAAAAAAAAGCGACTGGACATGTACTCAGCGTGACAGGTGGTGAGGTGAACCCATCGCCGCTGTATGCTGTTGGATGTATGTGTAGTCTTTAATCCGTTAGTCGCCTTTTACGACACCCAAGGGAAGAGAGGGGGTAGGGGGCCCCCCCCCCCCCCTACCCGTATTCTTTCACCGCTACGCGACACGGGTAATGTAAAAAATAGTTTTACCGTCTTTTATTTTATTTTTTATTTACCGTATTAACCCATTGAGGATCGTAAACTAGACACAATTAAAAATTAATTGTTTCGTGACCGCCGGCGGTCCTTGACCTATTAATAGAAAGCGGCAACCGTAGCTCATAGACCAGTTCTGTTCTATGAGCTCTGTTCTGTACCAGCCAGGCGTGCATTCTTGACAGTGAAGCTTCATTGTAGGCTTCTCTGTCCTTATAGCTGTATAGGATGGTTTCTAGATCTATGGCACAGCGGCTAAGGCGATTGGTTTGTGATCTTACCAGTAAAGCAACTTTCGCCATGTCACTGGATCATTGTCAGTCTACAAACAAACGCCCGACTGCTGGCCTCATAGGCTTTCTACGTGGACAACAGAACATGATAAGATTGAGCCCTAACCCACCACGCTGGTTGGGATTAGGTAATAATCAAATTAATTATTTTTACTTTGTTCGAGATATTTATCATGATTATCAGGAAACATAATATTATCGGGAAACTCGCTAGTTTCCCGTGCCCATGGTGCGTGCAACCGCCCCGAAATATCGGGAGGACAAACTCAAGGATATTCATGGTAAATATCTCAAAAAAGTAACAATAATGTTTGCAACCATGATAGTTATAAAAGTTATACAAATTAATTGTTCTACACAAGAAGGTAATTAGGGTGATCGTCATCAATTCGGATTCCGGGCGGAATCCACTACCACCAGCGAGATTTATCAGATTTAAAGAACTTCGAACGCTCTTTGTATTTTATTCATGCAGTATCATATTAACTGGAGGATGTGTTACGTGATCAATGTATTGGCAGCGTCTGAAGCCGTTTCGCATGCAAATGTGAGGACGATTTGAATATTTGAGGCCGCGTACGAGATTTGAGGCGGGTTGCATCGGCCTCGCTAGATTGCATCTGACAATTAGTAGCGTCTAGTTTTGTGGCTTCGTCACCTGGAACTTCGTGAACTGGATTGGGGAAATCAAATATTGCTAGATTCTACTGAAGTAGAGAAGACTGAAGCTAACAGTTGAATGTAGGTATATAGGCTATTATTGTAATCATAATAAAATTATTTGGCGACAGATTCAAATTAGATTATGGTAGCAACCAGGCTTAGTATGATATGAAGCATTTGTATGGTAGTCGTACAAAAATGAATTTAATTAAAAAGTAATTTTAAACACAATGAATTTTTTATTATAACCTTATCTTTTTATAGATACGTACACGTGCACGTCAGCCGCTTCCTCACATAAACAAAACGATTGACGTTCCGTAAAAAATCTACTCAATATTCACTCACGTCGGGGAAAAAGTACGGAAATCACTTAGCATCCGAAACGTGATCTATCTCTAATTCAAAAGGCTTGCGAAGATCCTCAGCCGATCTCTGTTCACCGTATAAAGATTTAGCTTCGCGGATAAAATTTTGATATACGTCTACTTGACGGTGTTGTCTACGAGAGAAATCAAATTTTTGAGAGACGATATTATTAAACGGTGAGTGAACCTGAAGGGTCGAGTAACGATCGTCAATGTTAAGGTACTTTTTTGCGATCTCCAGGTGTGATATAACAACACCAATTACTTTAAACTATCGCGTTGCATTGCATTAAAACTATTCTAACAAGATATAACACAATTAAATTTTTTTTGTAAGTAAGTACATAATTATCTACTTACTGCTTGACGTTTCGGCCGCGATACTGCGGCCATGGTCACAAGCGAACTGATGTATGGACCTAACACGATTAATTTTTATAAGTAAGTAGATATGTACTTACTTACAAAAATTTATCGTGTTAGGTTCCGTAATAGTTTTAAACACCATTATTATTAGCCAATAAACATTTCGCTTGACAGAGGAATGTAAAAAAATCAAAGGTATGTAAAAAACAGAGGTAGGTATGTAAAAAATTATATCATTTTAATACTTTCCATTCCGTTGCTCCCACAGCAGTAAAGCACAAGATAGAACAACAACTTTTTACTATACCCTAAAATGTAGTTCGATGGGTATTAACGAATGCCATCTTATAGCAACAACCGTAACCAATAACTCTATTTTCACTAATAATAGTAATAGAGTGATTAGTCTCCTAGTAAACGTTTCACACTGTCACAATCACAGATATAGATTTAAAGAGAAGCCGCATGTGTACGTACTTTGCGTATGTAAAATTCCATTTTTCGACCGTGTTTCATTTAGCCGTTGTCAGCACCGGAAATAAAATGAAGTTTTAAAATAGTTACTACTTGCGTCGTATCGAACTGTAATGTAAAGTTTATACCATGTTAGGGCGCTGGCTGGTTTAATTTTGTAATAATTTATGAATAAAACTTAATTTAAAATGACAAGATGTCAAGCGGGGAATTAAAGAGAACGTTCTGAAGTGCCAACATAGGTAGACTTCAACATGTTACTTTTATATTGTAATAATGTAATTGTAAATATATATAAAAGTATACAATATATATGAAGTCGTATACTAAATAAAGGTTGGTAAAGGTTGGGGGGCGTTTGTTATAATAACAACAACCTTTATTTAGTATTTTAGTATTATTACAATATAAAATTGTTTGCCTGTAAAGTCGGTTTTACGGGCGAAGATTTTACGTGACAACGTCTTTTTCTCGGTAGAATATTTATTGATATGAATATAATTAAATTGCACAATAGGAACAAGGAATTGAATGAAAATAAGAATTGCACAAATTTATCATAGTTGAGTGGGAGAGAGACGCAAGGCATTCGGCGGGCCTCTCTCTCGTTCGGTGACTCATCGTAACGTTACCCAGCGTTACACTTTTTCATAAGTGACTCCCAGCCGCAACCTAATTTAAGACGTTGTCACGTCAAAAATAACATGGTCAAGTCTACCCATGTCTACAGTATAAGAAAGGTTAACCGAGAAAATCAACAAGTTTCCTTTCCGTAAGTAATTTTGTTATTAAATTGACGAGGAAAAAAGTGATCTATTCCTTTCTAATACTAAAAACTAATACCAGTGGTATTTGTTTGTAATCTCGTTTTGAAACAATCGAGCTAACCTGCGGCTTCTATTTAGATCTATTTCTGTGGTCACAATGAACGTAAATGTAGATGCCTATGTTCAGCTGAGCTGATAATACGGGTTGAACATAGAATATAGCCTTGGATTATATAAATTTGATATAATTATGTTATTTGGTGGCAATATCACATTTAACCATTACAAAATCACAATGAATCAAGGAACTAATAACAAAATATACATACTTACCTATAAAAGAGACAACACTGGAATAAATGGTTTCATTTGAACACGAGCATGTACATAAGCGTGTATTATGCGTATGTTTAAACATATTAACTGGTATACCGATACAATGTCGTTAAGTCATAATCCTTTATCCTGACGAGAATTATAATATATCATGAACAGTACTGATATCTGACGACGTCGTGATAGTTTAATGTGACGTCTTTGTTAGTCTGCTATTTTATAATAATACATTATCATGACAGATCTATGTAACCTGTGTAACCGGTTTTTTTTAAAACCCATTTCAGGCTCCAGTCCTTCACAAATTTAGGACTCAAGTTACTGCATTGTATTAGCCATTTGATAAGTTTGTTGAATTTTTGAAGTGACAAATACATAAATTTTATTATTATTTATTACTAGCGGCCGTTCGCGGTTTCACCCGCGTGGTACCCGTTCCCGTGGGAATATCGGGATAAAAAGTACCCTATGTGTTAATCCAGGCTATAAATTATCTGTATGCCGAATTTCATCCAAATCCATTCAGTAGTTTTTACGTGAAAGAGTAACAAACATCCATCCATACTTACAAACTTTCGCGTTTATAATATTAGTAGGAATAATATCTATTAATTAGCAGGCTCTGAACTGTTAATCGTAGAATGATAGGCTAGGTATGAATGATAGGATATTTTCCCAGTGTAGGCAACAGAGTCTTGAAAGTCAGACACTGCTACAGTCCACGTTTCACTAAACAACGACTGCACTGTGATAGGTGGTGACCCCATCGTCACTATAGTCCTTTAGTCGCCTTTTACGACACCCAACGGAAGAGATGAGTTGGTAGTATTCTATTAATGATTCGCCATCAACAGCTCAACAGAATATTTATAGAAATATACATTCATTCATGTTGAGGATTGTGATTCCGACCGGAGTTCCACTTACCGGAATCCGTTTCGTGTGAAAAATATAGAAAGACAGTGCGAATGGAAGACAAAATATATCTATCGATGTGGTTCAAGCGATATGCGGACGCGTGACGAATGTTATTCTTTTTAACTGATTTTACAACCACTGTGACGTATTTTTACCACTTAAATTATTATATGTACTGGTTGTCCAGCAGAAATCGCTTTAAGCGATAAGACCGCCAAATTGTAATATTGTTTTTCTTTTTTATAAATGCATTGTACACACGGCGTCAGATCAACCTACCCTAAGCTGTCAAATTTTTCCAATTAATATTGATCCTTAGCTCCAAACACTAAAGTTCAAAATTGATTGTAGAAATTTGACAGTTTTGAGTAGGTTGATCTGACGCCGTGTGTACATGGTTGTGTGATTATTGTGTTACAATAAAAGTATTATCTATATATGTATCTATCTATCTATGTACCAATTTTTGGTTATTGATTTTTAGATTTTGTAGACTTAAGTATATTAAAGTATTAAATTCCAAAAAATAAATATTTACACTTTAGATCCTTAAAGAGATAAAAAATTATAACTATATCCAGTTCGCATATCCACATATCCGCTTAAATAGAACTAAAAACAGAACTTTATTTAGATACAAAGCTTGGGACACTTCATTTAAAATGGTAGGTGTAGAAAGAACATTATTAAAAAGCTTTTAACTTTACACAAACAATTTTCTCATCTAATCCACTAGAGGCGGTTGATTTTAAAGAAAACCTTTCTCCAATGTCGTAAACAAGGAAATGCGCTACAAAATTATGTAAAACAAATGAAATTTTGAAGCGATCTACCCGCTTGCCTCTTATCTCACCGATCAGCGGTAGTGGCTTCTATAAGCTTCTGAATTAAAGATAGCACACGTATACCGCCGCTGACCGCAATTGTACGATGCACCCAACGTTTTGACTCGCCGTTGTGAGTCGTGATTGAAACTCTTTGTGTGTTTTTTTTCATTTTTCCTACGTAGTAATAATCTTTATAAAAATATTACTTAAAACGTTCATACCATTTTTCTTTAAATTTAAAACGAACCAGCTCTCGTCTCGTATGCTCAGGATAAACTTCGCATTGCTGTGTCATCGAAGTACATTAGTAAGAAAATAAGAAATGATGTGCCGAATATGGCTACTGTGTAGTAGCAGTTCTATGATGCACACTTATACATGGCATGTAACGTAAGTACGTTACCTAAACTCAAAATCCTCATCATAATCATAATCAACTCGTAATCTCTGCTCAGCTGACCATAGAATATAGTAAAAAGATCTCATTTTCAAATAACAGAAAAGTTTACCTAGTTTCTGCTAGAATTTTTGATGTACCTACCTATACTACATATCAGTTTACGTATTTTAACATATTTTTAACAAGCAAGTTCAAATTGAAGTAAACGATTGTTGCGTTGAACAACATTTACGGTTTGTCACAGAATGTTAAAACGCATATTTTGGTTGTCACAAGCCATTGATTTTGCCATAAGTAATTACGCAACTGTAGAACAGAGATCTATGTTTTTACTATGTGTTATTATTCTGGCATGTTAATGTGTTGTTGTTGTATACACAGATGTAAGTTTACATAAGCTAAATAAATTAGTACGCAACATGAGATATTGAACTTTACAATATTATTAAATATGACGCATTAAAACATTTTTAGAAAATTAAGCATTTATTTCATTACTTCTATAAAATAAGATATCCATTATAATTTCAAGATAAGAAAGGAAAGCTTAAAAGCTCACAATATTATAGCGGATTAGCGACGAACCGTTATCGTGGCTCAATCGGGCTTCGAATAGCAAAATCAGCACGGAATAATTGATGCTAATTTGCTCCACCTCGCCAGATTTCTAAATACTGTGGACTTGCAATTTTTATGCAAATCCGACTTATTTATTTTTCGGCGTTTCCATCTTTAAGTAAAAGTCCATTTTTGGAGTACATGCTTATTATTGTACCATCCAGGTCAGCTTGTAACTGAAACTTATTTCACTTGCTTCAAAAATTGGTTAAACTGCGCGTAGATGTTTGAAGTGTTAGTGTAGGAGTACAGTCACGAGCAAAAATATGTTAACAATTGTAGCTCTTAATACAATGGAATAAGAGTCAAAATGTGTACATATTAGTGCTCGTGACTGTACATCAGTTATTACATATATTGTATAATCACGACCATTATCCCCGAAGGGTTAGTCAGAGACTAGGCAATCAGGACCGCAAAAGCAGTCCTCTACCATAGTCTACTTTTCACCAAATAGTGACTGCACATGTGCTTAGCGTGACAGGTGCTGACTGCTGAGCCCATCGCCGCTCTGTGCTGTTGGATGTATATGCAGTCTCTAGTCCGTTAGTCACCTTTTACGACACCCAAGAGAAGAGAGGGGGTGGTAGTATTCTTTCACCGCGACGCGACACGATTAAGTTATTATAACAATATCATAAATTTTTGTAGTGATGGACATATTAAAAAAATCATGAAATTATAAACAATTTTACAGGTTTGTGGTTTTCAATAACTACAATGTCAGTAAATGTATATTATTCAGTTACTGACGTTGTAGTTATTGTAACAATCGTTTTCTAGTAACTTTATTGCCATACATATTAAAAGAAGTTTACATATTGTTTTCTGAGGTATAAGCAAGCACTACACATTGAAATGAAACACTCTTTACGGATTAACTCGCGTTTAATTTACTATTTATATAGTATTTTATATTATCCTGACGTTTCGAACCCTTTGCAGGGTACGTGGTGTGTTTCGTGGAAGTGCTTCATTTCAAAAGAAGTTTAATTGATGCGTTGGTAGCCGAACGGGTTGAACGCGAGAAATCGTGGTTCAATCCCATAGCTATCTAGACACAGACACAGTTATTTAGATTTACAGGATGGGTAAACAGGGCTATTATTAATGTGTTAAACGCACATTAATACAGTTCTTTAAAAAAAATTGGGCTAGACTATACCTAGATGTAAAAAACATTATCTTTTTTTATACGTAGCACGGCAGATGATGTACTCCACCGGATGTTAAGTATAAAGCAAGACGTACATTAGTCACACCTCGTTTGAAGGACCCCAAGCAAGGAGGAAAAAAACCACAGATCTCGTGCTCTACATGACTTGAAAGGGCATTGAAAATGAACGCGTAATTTTTCTTTCAATAAGTAATTTTAATATTTTTTCAGAACCAAAAAAAAATTATTTTTTCAAAACCAACTTTTTCTAAATATTTTTAGATCATCTAAAATTCTTCGAATTCCGCGTCTTCTCTCTCATACGTCCTCGTGTACTTTAGGGTATCACGGGCGAGTCGCACTTTCAGCGAAAATGGGGGCCCTACTAGAGCGAACGAAAAAACATTTTCAATGACCACTCACTCTTGGAAATTTTCAGACACAGAAATTGGCGCAACTGTCAACGTCAAATTTGACAGAATCGAGCATAGACTATACGATATTTTGAGATCACGATGCATAAAATGTACCACAGAACCGAAATAATCGACCTTGTTCATACTAAAGTAGTCTGTAAGTCTATGAAAACACGGTACAAAGTCAAGTGTGTCTTTGTAGGTGCGGTCTCATGCGACCCGCTTGGGGTTTGTGAGATTTTAATATATTTTTGAATAAACAACGATTGTTAACAACGCGTTAAAAACTGACTCAGTTCGCCTGACGTGCCATGCCGCAATAAAAATCACTTTTAAACAATTTGTTGACTTTCTGACGTATGAGTCATTAAGTCGCGTGACTCCCGTGACTCACAAGTTAACCCTTCGCGCGGTTGGCTGGGGTCACCCCTACGTGGTGACTGGATATGCATTAGCATTTAGCGTGCCATGCAGTTTAGGGTCGGCTTAACCCAATTTTATGTTGGGAGTTACTGTTATGCGCGTGTCAGTTAGATAATGAGTTGTTTGGGCAGCGTCATCGCCAGCCAAAGAGTCACTAAAATATTGTCAGTGTATGTTTGCTAATAAAAAGTAAGTACAGAGAAACCTAACATAACAAAATATAAATTGTTAATGCGAAAATGGAAAATGTGTTGCGTCAGCGTGTAAAATAAATAAAGAAAAGTACTATATTTAATATATTCGGTACACGTACAAAATAGCCATTTAATAAATAAAAATATATAATTGAGAAATACGCAATTAGTGTCCACTGCTGGCCATAGGTCCCTCAGATACTCAGCTCTTTTTTGAGCAATGTTTAGAAATTGAGAATAAATATGTAGACAAGGGTTAAAAAGATAAAATCGTCAAATGGTCGTACAAAAGTCAAAATATATTTATTCATTATACTCAATTAATAAGTACTTTGAACCGTCCAAAACTTTTTTAACCTACAACCCATTCAGGACATCATTTTTTAACTGTGGCAAAGAACGGGCGCAAGAAACCACAGCCGAGCGCACAGAAGGAACGACATTTACAAATATAAATATATATATTTATATAATTATGTCGTTACCAGGTCATAAAATACAAAATATGAATTTGAATGTAAATAGTTTAATTAAATATGGTGCTCGTAAAGGTACGTTAAATATGTTAGTAAAGTATTTGTGTTACGCAGTGTCAAAATACCATTTATTTGTCATTTATATGGACATGGTGTAGAGGACTGCTTTTGCTGTCCTCATTGCCTAGTCTCTGACTAACCCTTCGGGGATATAAGTAGTGATTATATGTATGTATGTATGTATGTAAATATACCTATTTGATAATAGTAGAACTTTAAATAAATAAATAAATAAACTTTTCTACACTCACACCAATTATCTAGCCCAAGAGAAGCTTTGTTATGAAATAAAATGTTTACTAGAAATACTGCTGCGTCCACTGGTCAAGAGCAGTGGACCGGCAATCCAAAGGTCGTGGGTTCAAATCCCACTCGAGCTTCCTGAGACTGGTTGATTTTTTTTCTAGTAAACATTTTATCCTATATCTATATAGCATTGTGAATGCAAAATTTCAATAATAAAGATATTTGTTATGAAACTCGTTAAATGGTTGCTAGACAACGGAGAAACATACTTAAAATACTTAAATACATACTTATTATACATAGAAAACACCCACATCCGAGACAATTTAGAAAAACAATAATTTCTAAATTGACCCGACCTGGGATCGAAGCCGGTACCTCAGAGATGGCGACACCATGAAATCCGGTGTACAAACCACTCGACCAAGGAGGTCGTCAAAACTATAAACAAAATACTTTATTTTCGTATCTCTCTCTCAACTTCACGGCTTTCCACGTTGACGCCAGAGGTGTCTTGCCGCGAATTCACAATGCGATAAGCCAAATTAATTAAATCACGGCTCCTTAAGAACTTTCTCAGCCATAACCGAGCAGAAGATAGCGGCAATCGGAGTGTTCCCGACTGCGATTCCATTCCATCCCCACAATTTAAATTCCCATCTGCACATTCCGCGCGCTTAAATCAGCCATCGCCAATTCTTTATTACCGTTCGCGCCGAAAAAAAACGATTGCGCTACAAAATTACCTATTCACAATAGGCTGCTAATATGCTGATTCGATTCGCCGGCTTTCGGCGAGGTGATTACTCGATTTTTACATGACCAATGATTCGATTCGTTTCCGAGGGGAGTATCGCCTGCCTGGCGGTTCTATAGGGCGGAGGGGCTGAAAATTCTTCTCGGCTCGGTTCATTTGCAGATTTTCTAATGCTTCTCTCACGGGTCACGCTCAAGTCTATTGACCGTTTCACTTCGTTTCGCCTTATTACTTTATCTCTGTCGGTGGTCGGAAAACGAGATTACATTATATATTTTTTAATTTCTTAAATAATGCTATTAGGTTTTACAAGAATGCTTTCGTTTGCTCGTTTGGAAGTACCCAGAAATCTTTAAATATTTATTACGTGTAACGCGACAGTCTTATTTGGATTAAAACATGAATATAATTGAACTTTTTACCAAAATCAGTCATGATTTCATTACGTCCGCCGAAAAATTACCGCCTGAAATACGAATGAACTATAAATCGCTCACAAACTCGTTTCAACTTCCTATCATAATCACAGAAGCGGGTACGTGCTAAATTCACTAAACCGAGTCAACTGAGCTGTGTGTAAATAAATTATTATTCAATAACGTTTACCGAGCTTCCAAATAGGGGCTCGGATACAATTGTCAGTTGAAATTAGCTCGACCGATATTTAGGAGCGCTATAGCGGACAATTACGCTAAAATTCTATACGGTATTTGGGCAGAAGGCGCTGCTTGCGGAAAGCAGTCGACTCGTTAAATATAAGTAGTTCTCTAAGTTTTGTTTTATAGTTGCGAGGTTTTGGGCGCCGCTGCGGGGCGGCGGCGCAGACGATTTGGGACATGGCTTTAAGTTTGACTCAATTTTGGGAAGAGTATGCAGCCTTAAGAAGTATGGCGTAAGGCGTGCTTTTGTTTACAATAATAACACAATAATTGAACGCCGCTTATACAAAATACCATTTAGGATGTGATAATAAGACTGGTAAGAAAAAGCTTTACTGGCTAGTAAATGTGAATAACAAAATAATTTTTAAAACAAAGTTAAGTCATTATGAGCATAGAGTTCAAAGCATAGAGTTTAGCATATTCGGCTGACTTTGGTAGCAAGGAAATATTTTATACTTAGCTTAATTCGGGGGCCCAATCTAAGACGCTGTCGTTTTAGTTTCGTCGCACGCAAACAAAAGAAGAACACATTGAAGCTAAGAGACAAAATTTTGTTCTACTTTTGTTCGCGACAAAACGAAACAAAAATGTTAAACAACCAAGCGCGCTTTAAAACAAAGAAAAGAGGCCGATTTTATCCAGTATCCGACTACCGACCACAAGGATATTATGTATTTTTATCTCCTTTTTTAGCATTGTTTTGCATTGCTGTATTTTGGTTTGAAGGTCACTATAGTTCCTGTCTAATTACAGGTTACTGTTGAGCAGGCTCAGGGTCGGCTATTATAACGCGTGTATGTTAACCTTAAGGTGGGCATTTACGGTCGCGCCATCGCGTCAAATGGCGTGATATACATCCAAAGTTTGATCATGAGTGTGAAACCCGTTTGGACTGATGTAAAACTCTGGATTTCCATTCGCGCCAAAAGAAGATTGGAACCACTTCTTTAGGACCGATCGAGTTAAAATGTTTATACCTACGTAACTTCGATGACAATATAATAATATGGCACCATATAGTGGTTATATGGTGCTATATGGGGGCTGGTCTGATGATGCAGTCGGACGGTGGTTATAGGAACTCTTCAATGAGACATTTTATAAAAAAACTCATTAATAGGAAGCTACCAAACCGTCTCTTCCCTTGGGTGTCGTAAAAAGCGCCTAACGGACCAAAGACGGCACATACAGCTTTTACGAATAATGTCAATAATGTTAAGAAAATAAATAAATACACTTCTGGTACTCAATATTATTTTTATTTCATTATTAGATACCTAAGAACTTGGGGTTGAATATGGACAAACAAAACATGTCCTTAGTATTGAAGTCCGTATTCAACCCAGGGTTGGATGTGGACAACATTTAGGGGTTGAATACGGACTAATGATGCCTTTAATGTGTGCTGAATTAAATGATTCTATTGAAGAACCAGAACACTTTTCATTACCTAACTTCCAAGTAAGACCCTCAGCCCAGCCTATACGAACCCTTAAACAAAAATAGAACATGGTATAACAGGTATTTTTATAAGGGGTAGAAACTTTACGGGTTGAATGTGGACTAAACGCATCCAAGAGCTTATCGGCGATGGTGTACGTGCTCACCACCTGTCACGCTAAGCACATGTGCAGTTATCATTTAGTGAAACGTTGACTGCGGCAGTAGACTGCTTATGCGGTCCTCATTGTCTTGTCTATGACTAACCCTTCGAGGATAATAGTCGCGAATATGTATGTATAAAAAAACGCTATTCCTTAATCTTTAAAATCGCTTTAGCTCATGATTGAGAGCAAACAAAGATAGTAAGTGGTAAATTTGGCAAGTTGCGCCGCGACGGACATCGGCGCTTGACAGCTGGAGCGTTGGGGTGGGCTTAAATAAATACCGACTGTCCAACGGTTAAGGCGAAGGATGCCAATTTATGTACGCTCACTAATTTTATGGAGGAGCTCGATGGCGTAGCGGCTAAAGCCCTGTGTTTCTTGCCGGTTTTTCTCAAGACAAGGTATCCCGCTCTATAGATTTACGAACCGATAGCGTTATGACATTTATAAAGTGCTTAATTATTGAAAATATACACTTTTTTCGGATCTAAGACGCGTTTATTACATTTTAGGGTTTTGATTTTGGCCTGACGTTTTAAACCCTTTACAGGGTCCGTGGTCACAGGCAGACTGCAGTCTCCCTGTGACCACAGACCCTAAAATGTAATAGACGCCGTTAGATCCAAAAAAAGTGTTTTATTTCAATGTGTAGCGCTCGCGTAAACCTTAGAAAATAATATGCTTAATTATTGTAGCATAACATAACAATACATACATAAGGCTGAGTCCTGAGTCACGGCACATCGCGCAGGCGGAATCTGCCGCGCACGAAACAAATACTCGACATGTAAGAACCTGCCCGAACTGCGAGCGGCCGCGCCTACATACTTTATTTCTACGCACCGCAATCCGCCTGCGCGATGCGCCGTGACTCAGGACTCAGCCTAATACCTAACGCCCTTTTCCCAGAGGGGTAGGAAGAGACTACGGATTTCCATCTACTACGATCTTGACATACATCCTTTGCTTCACTTACTCTCATGACATTCTTCGTACATGCTCGTCGGTTTAGGGTACTCTTGACCTGACCTTTGACGAGAAGGTCACCGATCTGATGTAAGGCTGGTTTCAGAGTCACGTTGATCGCCCACGCGGGTCACGAGCTATAAAACGGTAAGCGTCGCCCGCGCGGGTGGTAAGCGACGGTATTCGTGGCCCGCGTCGCTTACACCCGCGCGTGCGCTCAGCGTGACTTGTCTTACCTTTCTAACTATCCCATTCACACTCGCCTCGTGCACCTTCTTTTTAATTCTCTTTTCATCCATCCTCTCTACATGACCAAACCATCTTAGCATGCCTTTCTCAATTTTTGTGACTACATCTTCATTAATTCCACACTTCTCTCTTATCACTCTATTCCTTATCCGATCTTTTAAAGTCACACCACATACACTAAATTAATAGTTTCCATTTACTTTGAATTAGCAATCAGAATTGCATTAATTAATTATTATACTAGGTATACGATCTTAGTAAAAACCACTTTGTTTTTCTTGTAACCTAGTCAAAATCTTAAAATAGTGTGTGAATAAAGTTAAGATTATTCATAATAATTAATAATTTTAACCTTTCGCCACTCTAATAAAAGTATTCAATGAACCGGTCCCTGTCTTTGTAGGTATCATGTAGGTAAGTAGATTTTCTCGTTTTTCTATTGATAAACCAAATTTATATAATATATAAAAATAGTAGTATATTTAATAACAACGTGAGATAAGAACAAAAGTATTAATAAATTATAAGAGAAAAAAAAGAGTAAAACCTAATATTAAAATTAAAATATTTACAAACTTATAAAGATAAATAGAAAACTCATAAATATCATCCACATACAGGTAACAATCAAACTATTATTATATTGTTTCTAATGAAAAACGAAAGTTCAAAATTGTATATCATCAAAGTTTCTTATAACTTTAGCATAATTTTAATCTAGTGCACCTCGTTTTCTCATCAACCAAAAATGTGTCTGCCTCTTAAACTTCGAAGTGACCCAGCAATGAATTCGGAAACTGTCAACCGTCCAAACATTTTCGGCCATAAATATTTCTATTTGCGGGCAAGAGGTGGTTTTAAGTGATATGGGTCCTTGGACATAATAGACCTTAGATTAAAGGGCTAGATAATAGTTAGTGAAAGTTGGAATTGTGTAATTAAATTCTTATTCAAATTGGAAAGGTCCCGTTTGTTGTCGCTTATGTTTTAATTTAGTGTTATGAATGAAATGTTTTGCGATAAATCATTGGAAAGTTGGGAAATGGAGATGGTATTGTGAAGTAAAGGGTTTCATTGTGATAACTTTACAAAATAAAGCAATTATGTGATTTTAGGATTAAATAATGTTAAAAAGGTTAATACGTAAGTCTTATTGTTCTAAAGTTAGAGATACTGTAGACAGTGCCTCAGTAAATAATTATTCTGAGCGCACTGTTTCCTCATTAGGTCTTAACGTCATTTATCATTAGGTGAAATATCTTTTTAAGAGAAGTATTACCTGATATTTTATTTTTTTACCCCACTTACATACCGTACGTATTTTTATAACTCATTGAACGATAACGAGGAAGTTTCAGGCTTATTGGTTTTGCTTAAATATATAAAAATCAGAGACAGCTAAACGTCCCCAACTGAAGTTTGAAAAGCGCTTTGAAACAGTGGGTAAAGCTCACGCGGTAAAGTTCGCCCTCATTAGTCCCGGTCACACATTTGAGGATACACTACAGCGAGCGCTATTTAACTTTAGACATCCCGGGTAACTGCTCATGATAATGTTCTCAAGTTTTGCTTCTACACTTCAAAAAATAGTGGTAAAATCACGAAAGGGTCTCGAACTTGCAACCTTCGATATACCATTACGCTTGGCTATCATTGGTCAGATCCACGATATTTATTGTAATTGGTAAGCATCGAAATTTCCGCAACTTTTACCTGTTACATCGTATACTACATACATGTTACAATCATATTAGATACAACGTTACATAACATAATTAAGGAGAAAACTAGACTGAAACCCGGGTTTGTACATGCAGCATGACAATTTTACACGTAAACACGTTTACAAAAGGCACTAAATAATTACTGTATCAATAAGACATACGAAAATTTCAGCGGAGGATACGTTTTACTACAAAGCTAAAAGCAAAAATTCACCTGACAAACAAGGTCATCGTTGTATAAACGCAACATAGCATTATGGGGTTGTAAATGTAATACAATGTATTATTCCAAAATATATCAAGCGTAAACACCCTTCGCTTGTTACGTGATAGCAATCGGGAATTAAAGTTCAGAGGAATAATAAGACCGGAAAATCAAACTCCGCATGTACAGTCTTATGCAAATAGAGCAGATCTTGTTGTTTGCGCCGCATTTCCAAAGATGTAATTTTGAAATACCTGGTAGGAAACTAGCCTATGGCCCAAAACCTCACCTGTTGGCTGCAATTTTGAAATATTTTCATTCCACGCTTTCTATCCTTTTAGAGTTTGGTGAATTGTGAAAGGTATTATTTACCCTTCTCTACTTACCTAATACATACAATTCTGCTGACACCACTCAAATATGATATATCAAGATCTTGTTGAAGATATACAGTCATTGTTATCCTCAATCCTAAGAAAAACTTTTAAATCATCTGCGTACAAAAGACTAAGACACTTGAGACTTATAACAAGATCGTTAATATAGATCAAGAAGAGAAGAAGCCCAAGTGTGAACTTTGTGGAACTCCTGATGTTACAGCCATAGATGCTGACATATACTTGCCCCTTCAGTGCAACCAGCTGATTTCTTTTATCCTGGTAAGAAGAGCCACCTTATAAAATTGCCGTGGAACCCATGCTAACACAATAACTTTTGGCATAAAAAAGAGTGACTTAAGTTGCTGAACGCTTTTCAAAAATCGATGTAAATCGAGTACACTTGTCCCCTACTGGCGAAAATGGTGCGAATGTAGTTTTAAATTTGAGCAAGTTGGTGACAGTTGATTAATGTTTTAAAAAAATCCGTGCTGACTGTCAGTTAGCTAGACACTTTTGGTCTTGGTCATACAGAATACTTCTAGGTCTGTAATTTGCACAATCTGACCTGCCCGACTTAAAAACAGGAACAACATGACTGTGCAGTATTTCAGCTCAAAGGAAAGACGCCGCTCTTCAAAGTCAAAGTCAAAGTCAAATTATTTATTCAATGTAAACCTTTACAGGCACTTATTGACGTCAATACTAATAATAATAAGAAAACAGTTAAGTAACTTATAGTTAAGACTTAATAACTAATCTACTACCCCCAGTACCACTGCACGCCGAAACAGAATCGCGTCGAACCGAAATATAAGCCGTGGTCATAGAATTGTGTAATATGATTTCCAATTATCGTATTGATACTGTGGTAAGTAATATAAATTGGAGAGTTTTTGAAGTAAAATAAAGTAGCGGCTGAAATGAGTTTTGGAAAACATTAGTACCTAACCAATAAGGTTGACATTTTTAATCATTCAAATATCTTTTTTTATAAAAACTTAAGCATAAAAAAACGTCAAAAATTAATAAGCATAAACTTGTGTTTTAAAATTGTTTCGTTTTTCGTCTTGGTACAAGCACAGAATAACTAATACTACTACCGTACAGAAGGTTCACCCTCCAACGACCCCCACGCGAAACTGAAACCTATCTCGTGACCCGAGCGTTCATATTCCGATAAGCACAGCCGACTCGATATCGATTTGACGTCCGTCAGGAGCGCAGGGTTTACGCGCGCGTGTAGGGATTACGAGTTAAGAGGAAACACCACGCCGACGCGGCACCCAAAACTCCCACACAAAACACAGAAAAACGAAACCCCGCAGCCCCCTTCCAAAACCGGACCAACCCCCACCACCCCTTCAGCAATGGTTAAAGAAAGAGACCCTTCACGTCCGTATGCTTGATTCCTTTGCATTAAGTCATTTATTTAATAACCAGGAGCCTTCAAAATTAAGCGAAATCACTTCGTTTTAAGGCGTCTTCAGAAACATTAAGTAACTCGTTTAATAAAAAATCAAACATAGAGACACAGAAAACCTCCTCCCCCAACCGACGCTTAAATAAAAATTGGTCCACCTCTGAAGGAGGAAACAAGGGACCACGAAACGCCGCTCCCCCGCGCCCCGCATGAGAATCCCGAACGCCACGCCGACGCAGTGTTTCCTCTCAAGGCTAGATAGATCGCGCTTTAAGTTTTTTCAAACCATCTGAGACATAGAAAATAATGGTTTAAATTCTGGAAAAAAAAACTATGTATTAGTTAAGGATCTAATTTATTCAAAGTCTCATTCAGTTACAAAATCCTATAAACATCACTCGATAAAAATAAAAAAAACCCAACGTTACCCCTTTTTGTAATGTTTTTTCAATATTATGACTAAGCTACTGATAGATAGATAGATAGATAGATAAAAACTTTATTTACTGCTAAAAGACACACACATGTTGGTACACAAAATCACAATAAAAAACATAGTACAAAAAAAAAGAAGATAATAAATATGTGTGTGTGTGCCGCAGCAGCAAAAGGGTGGCAGCTCATCGTCATATTCGCTAGCCGCGAATCGCTGGTTTTCAGCTACAACCGTGAGTGTAAACGCGAGTACGTTTACCAACGTTAGAAAAAAAAATAATCAAAACTATAACTAAAAATTAAATACTAAATATTAAACTTAAATAACCTATGATGATTGTGCCTATTTGCTTGCCTAAATTGCAGCTGAGATGAGATATACCTAATAAATAAGTGGTAGATTTAGATCAATCACACTCAACCACATTCACATCACCATCAATCGAACCAGACCCGCACCGACGCCACGTCCCCAACCCAACCTCCACCACCCCCACCACTCCCCATCCCCGATCCTACGGGGGCAAACCAACATCGCGTCGCGTCGTGTCGGCCATATTCACTTCTTCTTAACTGACAGATTAAATATTACAATAAAGGATAACTTAGCTCTTTTGCACATTATTTTATAAACATTGAGGGAATGCCATTAAGGCCTGCCAATATACTTACCTATTATTACCTATATATATGAGTAGGTACTCAAGACCAAAATTCTTCGATTCAAAACGAAACCCAATTAAATACCGTGCAGTGCCCTCATTGTCCTAGAACATTTAAACGAAACGGAATACAACGACATATGCGTGCTGCCCATAGTGAGAATCCACCTCCAGGAATTATCCAGTCCATTCACACATCATGCCTAGAAGATGCTTATGGATCCCCATTTTTTAATGGAATTGGATCCAGGACAAACATTTGCCAAAAGCGATGGGAAAAAGTGTGCACTCTTCATGGGAAACTCTATGACCTTCCCTCCAACACTGTAAGTAGAAGATTTATTCATAAATTAGCCGAAGAAATAGAACATCTTGTTAAATCAGACTATCCCTCTGAACGCCTTTTGATTTACGTTGCTGTCATGTTACAAAGAGAAAATAATGTTAAACAAGCAAAAGATATAACAAGATTACTTGACCGACGCTGAAGAGAACCGGCGTTTTATGCATAGTTTGTATCCTTTTTTAATTTTTTAATCTGTTATTCATTATTTAACTGGTAATATCTGTCAACAAATGACAGTTGTTGACAAATGACAGCCGCTAGCTGTCAAATCAAACATGACGTGACGGCAATGTTGACATTTCTCTTTTTAAAAGCAAAAGAATTATGGTTTATGCAGCCACGTTAGACATTTTTAAAGTAACATGTCTGTTTTTTGAAGACTTAGTGTTTCCATATTAAAAAATATTAATAATTAAATAACTCTTATCCGCGATTCGATAAAAATAAGACAAAACTTGGTTTAGGTAGCAAATAATATTAGCTTTACTTTATGACCAAATTGTATTGTATACAAATTAAGCATTTTTTCTATGGAAAGTGCCGGTATGGACTGAAGAAAATTTCGACAAACTAATAACCGAAGCTATCAAAGCAAACCAGTCTCTCCGTAACTCTTACAATAAAAAAAAATACAATGATTTACCATCATTATATTTTTTTCATTGGACTATGTCACAAAAAACTTCACACGACTCATACAGAGAGGAAAAACACGCGAAGCTCTAAATTGGTTATTGACAAAAGATACAACCAAAATCCTTAAACCTGAAGATGAAATTGACGTAACAGGAAAAACAGTCATGGATGTATTGCATGAAAAGCACCCCCTCGGATTTAATCCTGATTCAAATCTATTTACGTTACCTGATGGCCTCTCCGAGTTGACTCCACTGCTAGAAGTAGACATAACTAGTGAACATGTGGAATCAATTCGAGGAAATTACATGGCGGTGGAGGCCCAACAGGCACTACATCAAAAAATTGGAAAGATTACTTGTTACGATTTAGAGAAGCAAGCCTGCATTTGAGAACTGCAGTAGCACAATTAACAATGCATTTAAACAACCATTTTGTACTATGGTGCCAAATACAGGCCCTTAAGTCAAGTCAACTCATAGCCCTTGACAAATGCCCAGGTGTGAGACCTTTTGGCATTGGTGAATGCCTACGTAGGATCCTATCCAAATGCATGATTTTAGTCACCGGCTCTGAGGTCACCGAAGCCTGTGCTCAATCACAACTCTGCAGTGGACTAAGCGGCGGTATTGAAGGTGCTATAATGCAATGAATAACCTTTTCCAAAAAGAATGTCAACCAGGCTCTAACAGGGGAATGCTACTCGTCGATGCAAATAATGCTTTCAATTCTATGAATAGACAATTAGCTCTTTGGCAAGCAAGAATATATTGGCCACATTGTGCTCGATTCTTATATAACACATACAATGGTCACGCAGAACTTGTAATACGTGATTCCGAAATGAGATTATATAGCAAAGAAGGAGTAACCCAAGGTGATCCACTTGCCATGCCATTGTATGCTCTTGCAACATTACCTATAATAAACAAACTAAAAACAGAACAAGCAACAACCCAATGCTGGTATGCAGTTGACTCTTCCGCCCAAGGCAAGTTCAAAAGCTTACGTCAATGGTGAGATAAAATAAGTAAAATAGACCCAGCATACGGTTACTTTCCCCAAGACAAAAAATCATACCTTATAATTTCCGAAAACGACAAACAAACAGCCCAACAGATTTTCAAGGGGACTAACATATCCATCATAACTGGATCACGCTTCCTTAGTAGTTATATTGGTGAAGGAAAAGAAAATTTTGTAAATATGAAAATTAAAAACTGGATATCCACAATAGAAAAACTTTTACTTATCTGCAAAGACTCACCCCAAGCTGCCTACACTGCTCTTACTAAAGCAGCTCAATTCCAATAGTCATTCCTATTAAGAGTCTTAGACAATGCAAACCAATTCTTCGAACCACTAACAAACACACTGCGTACCAATTTTTTACCAACTCTACTAGGAGGTGATATCTCACCTTTGGAAGCTGACTTGTTCTCTCTAACCCTTCAGAAAAGTGGTCTAGCAATTTCCGCTCTATCAAAAATGACAAATATAAACTATACATATTCAAAAAAAGGTTGTTCAGTCTTCTCAAGTGCTTTGATAGATAATACACATATGGACCTCACTCAACATCATAAATCCCTTAAAGATGCACAGAAAGAAAGCCGCAAAGAGAAAGACACTCTCGCTGACGAACTCTTGGATACCATCTTGCTCAAACTCTCCCCAATCAAGAAAAGAGCGATCGAACGATCAATTTCCACAAAAATGAAAACAAAATCCTCCAACTGGCTATCTATCATACCAACTAAGAAAGATCATTTCGATCTATCCCCATCAGAGTTCAGAGACGCACTTGCATTACGTTATCACAGATTACCAGTCTCAATGCCAAAATCATGTGAAGGCTGTGGCTGCGATGAATTCAACGTTGATCATGCTCTATGTTGTAAAAAGGGTGGTCTGATAAAACGTCGTCATAATGAAATTAGAGATTTATTCTGTGACTTATGTCAACACGCATGAGGAAACGTAGTCAAAGAACCCATCATCTCTGAAGGTGACTGCGGACTACGTAGAGATCTTTCTTGCCGTGGCGTTTGGGATGCTCAGAGGGAGGCGTTATTTGATATCCGTGTCGATGACACTGACGCTCCTTCTTATATTGCACGCCCTGTCGCCTCTGTATTAAAATCTGCCGAAGAAGAAAAAATAAGGAAATATTCAAACGCTTGTGAAATGCGACATGCGACATTTTTTTTTTTATACTAAGCCCGGCAAATGACCCCACTCCACCTGATGTTAAGTGGAAATGAGGTCCAGGCGCGAGGACAACTGGTGCAGCGTAAGAGACGCAGCATCAGTCATCCTCACTCTGCCGGCCCACAAAGTGCTTCTTCACGCCTCGTTTGAAGGACCCTATGTCATAGGAAGGAGGGAATACGTGTGCTGGTAGACTATTCCATCTTTTGGAAGTGCGGCAAAGAAACGAGTCACCAAATTTCTTTGTGCGAGATGGAATGTTAGAGACTGTAAATTGGTGACTCCGCAGAGCAGCACGCGTACTCCTATGGAGGAAGGAGAAGGAGGGATGAGGTCAAAGAGTTCTTCAGAGCACTCGCCATGGTATAAACGGTAAAAGACGCTGAGTGACGCAATATCTCTACGCAATTGCAAAGGCTCGAGAGTTTTAGTGACCTCTGCATTGCCGATAATGCGCACAGCGCGGCGCTGCAATCTGTCCAAGGCATCGAGAAGGTACTTTGCGGAGCCGTCCCATAGGTGAGAGTAATACTCCACGCAAGACCGCACCTGTGTCTTGTATAATAGACACAACTGATCAGGCGTGAAGAATCGCCGCACCTTGTTCAGGACACCGAGTTTACGTGAGGCATTTTTAATCACGGTTTTGATGTAGTCCTTTTGGTTCAGATGGCAGCGGATATCCATACCGAGCATGTTAATACTGCTCTGCAGGCCTAGAGATGTACCATGAAGAGAGGGAAGGGGAAGGAATGGCGACTGTTTCGCTGTGAACGCGCACACCTGTGTTTTCTTGGCATTGAACTCCACCAGATTATCGGAGCCCCATTTAGAAATGAGGTCCAACATCCGATCGAGCTCAATGACAAGATTTGCTCGCTTCATTTCGGTGTCTACCCGCCCAGCCGTTGGGTGCCCGTTATATCCCCCATGCACTGTGCTATCATCTGCATAGCAATGAATGTTTCCAAGAGGAAGCATGTCATTGATATGCAGAAGGAACAGCGTGGGGGATAGAACGGAGCCTTGAGGAACACCAGCGTTCACTGACATGAACCGCGAAGCGCATCCATCCGAAAGGACACGGATTCTACGCTCATGCAGGAAGCTGGCAATCCAGGTACAGAACTGAGCGGGCAAACCGTATGCCGGGAGCTTGGAGAGAAGAGCTTTGTGCCAGACCCGATCGAAAGCCTTGGCTATGTCAAGGCTAACTGCCAGTGACTCGCCACGCTTGTCAATAGCCTCACCCCAGAGATGTGTAACGTACGCTAGAAGATCACCCGTTGACCGTTTTGGCCGAAACCCATATTGACGATCGTGAATTAGGGAGTGATCTTCTAGGTATCGAATAAGCTGTTTGTTCAATATTCGTTCTAGGATCTTACACAACACTGAAGTTACGGCTATAGGGCGGTAATTAGTCGGATCTGACGATCTCCTTTTTTAGGGATCGGTTGCACATTAGCTTCTCTCCAAGATTCCGGCACACAACCCGAAGAGAGCGAGAGACGGTACAGACGCGTTAACACAGGGGACAACTCCGCTGCACACATTTTCAGGACTATTGCTGGGATGCCATCAGGACCGTTAGCTTTCCGGACATCGATTGACTGCATTTCCGCACGGACATCACACTGCCTGATTTTAATATCAGACATTGTGTGGCCACAGTGAGGAATTGAGGGTGGCTGTGCATCACAGTCATCGATCCGGGAGTTAGCCGCAAAGAGTTTGGCCAGGAGATCGACCTTTTCCTGCGGCTTGTGAGCTAAAGTTCCGTCAAGACATCTTAGTGGTGGCAGCGAGGGTTGGCAGAAGTTGGATTGCACGGCTTTGGCCAGACGCCAGTAGCTACGGCTGCCCGTAGGATGCGTCAGGAGTTCTTGGCCTACTCGTGCAACGCGCTGGGCATCCGCTCTAATGTAAGCCCTCTTACACGACTTGGTGGCATTATTATAGGCTGCTTTTAGCGAGCGAGTTTCGGGAGCCCCATGAGCTTTACCTCTGATCCAAGCGCGGTATGCCGTCTGTTTGCTCTCAACAGCGCTGGCACACTCGCGATTGAACCAGCGGTTGCGTCTGCCTTTGCTGATGACATAGGAGTGTGGAATATAGTATTCCATTCCTAATACTATCTCATCAGCAACGGCAGTGGCGCTAGCGGTCGGGTCCTTCCCACTAAAGCAGCGCTGCCTCCAAGTGACGGATGCAAAATACTCCCGCATCCCGTCCCAGTCTGCCGACGCGTAGTGTCAAATCTGGCGTTTCGAAACCGCTGTTGGCGGGCGCGATGCCAAGAGCACTGTGCTGGATATCAAGCAGTGATCCGAGGAACCTAAAGGAGCTCGAATCTCCACCCGGTATCCAGCTGGGCGACTCGTCAGCAGACGGTCGAGTAAGGAGGGCGCATGGCCAACTATGTCTGGGATCCTGGTGGGCTGGTTCACCAGTTGCGTCAGGTCATGCGTGAGAGCGAATGCGTGGGCAGTTCTACCAGCATGGTCTGTTTTGGAGGAACCTAACCACAACTCATGGTGGGCGTTGAAGTCCCCCAAAAACACCAGTTCCACCGATGGAAACCGCTCCTGCGCATCATCTGCTACCCGACTAAGATGTTCAATTAGTCGAGTTGTCTCCATGTCGCCGTTATGGGATCGGTAGACGCAGACGTAGACACGGCAATGAGAGCCTAAGTCGACGTGTACCACTAGGAGGAAGAAGGAAGGGTCCTCCAGACAGTGCAGACGGCGACGGCAAACATCCGCCCGAACGAATAAGCAAACTCCGGCTATGGCTTTGAAGGATTCTTCAAGCACAAAGCCGGGATAGTTCAGGTAGGTGGTGTCAGCTGGGCGGATTATTTGCGTCTCCGTCAGGAACAACATTGCTGGCCGTGCCGTCTCAAGATGGTGGTGGACGGCATTGAGGTTTGCATGGAGTCCGCGGATGTTAGCGAACTCCACCTCAAACGGTAAGGTTGTGGTGGGGGTGTGCACCGCTTTAGAACCAGTTTTGTTGTTAGGCGCTGTCATTTCAAAAGTGGAAAGAAAGAGGCTTTTGGGGGTTAAGTTGCTCGCGTCCGTAGGTTTACCCTTGAGACCCTACACGTGACCCCTGGGTGGTGCTAAATGAGTGACACTAATCGAGTGGTAGAGCCACGCTGCGTTGCAGCACGCATTGGGTCGGCTCGCCCGGCGTAATACCACCCCCTCACGAATTTTCGGCGTGAAACAATGGCACTCTGTGCTGTTGTGTTTCGTCCGGCGAGTGAGGGTTCCGGAGACCCCTCCCCCCCCCCCCCTCACAATTGATATGGCAGCGAACTGTAATCTAGATTTACCCCAGGGGGGTACCGACACATCCAGTGTCGGAGAATCCCCCCCTGAGCGTTCTCGCTCAGGCTGCCCTACGTATTCTGGGGAGGGCAAAAGTTCGTTCGTGCCAAGGCATGCTGCAGGCAGGAGAAAGGCGGGACAATTGGCACCCCCTCTTACGCTTCGCGTGGACTTCTGCAATATCAGGGGAATCCACTCTAACTTGAGCGCCGTCCATTACCACCTCGAGACGGCAAAACCGGCCTTGCTCTTCCTCACCGAGACGCAGATATCCCCCCCTCCTGACATCTCGTACTTGCGCTACCCGGGATACAACCTGGAACATGCATTTGTGCCACGAGCCGGTGTTTGTGCCTATGTCAGGGAGGATATGTGCGTTCGTCGCCTTGGCAATCTTGAAGATAGGGACCTCTCCATCTTATGGCTGCACGTCGACTGCGGACGTCATCCTCGCGTCTACGCGTGCCTGTATAGGTCCCACAGCGGTAACATCGGAACTGACCAACTCATCGAGACCGTCCAAACAGCGACAGACTCCCTTCTCCAACGGATCCCCTCGGCCGAGATTGTGGTATTGGGAGACTTCAATGCCCACCACGTCGAATGGCTTGGTTCACGCACAACTGACCACGCGGGTAGAGCCGTTCATGACTTCGCTTTGGCCTACAGTCTGTCCCAATTGGTAACCGAGCCAACACGGGTTCCAGATGTGGAGGGCCATGCACCTTCTTTATTGGACCTTCTGCTGACCTCGCACCCAGACGGCTATCAAGTTTCTGTTGATGCACCACTAGGCTCATCAGACCACTGTCTGATTCGCAGCACTGTGCCTCTCACAGAAACTTCAAAACTGCAACCAGCGGCTAGCCGTCGAGTCTGGCATTATAGGTCGGCGGACTGGGATGGGATGCGAAGCTTCTTTGCGTCCTACCCGTGGTGGCGAGTTTGCTTCTCGCTGGATGATCCTGATGTCGCCGCTGACTCTGTCGTTGATGTGATACTGCAGGGAATGGAACTTTTCATTCCAAACTCTGTGGTTCCCATTGGCGGCAAGTCCCAACCATGGTTTGGTCGTTGCTGCAAAATGGCGTCTCGCCAAAAGCGACAGCATTACCAAGCCTGGGCTAATGCGCTGTCATCAAAGGATCCAAACACCAGTGCGCTCAGAAAGAAGTACAACTTTGCCGCCAGATCCTTTAAGAAGGACATTGCCAAGGCGAAGTCATCATTCATAGGTAGAATTGGCGAGAGGCTAGTGCGTCTTCCTTCGGGGACGCGTGCGTTCTGGTCTCTCGCCAAAGCTATCTTAGGGAATTTTTGTCAGCCGTCCCTACCACCATTGCACAAGACCGATGACTGCCTGGCCTATACTGCAAAGGAGAAAGCCGATCTCTTGGGCTCTCTTTTCGCATCAAACTCGATCTTGGACGATGGGGAAAACTCTCCACCAACCATACCGCATTGCGCTTGTACAATGCCAAACGTTCAGTTCCTGCAAAGGTCAGTTCGTAAGGCTCTTTTTTCCCTTGATATCCATAAGGCGAGTGGGCCTGATGCAGTTCCACCCATTGTGCTTCGGACGTGTGCTCCTGAATTGGCACCAGTTCTAACGCGCCTTTTCCAGCTCTCTTACACCACTGGCGTCGTCCCGAGCTCTTGGAAGACAGCCCTTGTCCACCCGATTCCAAAAAAAGGCGATCGCTCAGATCGTCTAACTACAGGCCAATAGCTATTACCTCTTTACTCTCCAAAGTAATGGAGTCCATTATAAACCGCCAGCTCTTAGGGTACCTAGAAGAGAACCAGCTACTAAGTGATCGCCAGTATGGTTTTCGTCGCGGTCGATCGGCTGGTGATCTTTTAGTGTACCTTACTTACCGATGGGCGGAGGCAGTCGAAAGTAAAGGGGAGGCACTGGCAGTTAGCTTGGACGTAGCGAAAGCTTTTGACAGGGTTTGGCACAGGGCTCTTTTCTCTAAACTTCCATCATACGGGCTTCCTGAGAAATTGTGTTCATGGGTTGCCAGCTTTCTTACTGGGCGTAGCATCAGAGTCGCAGTCGACGGTTCGTGCTCCGACATGAAGCCCGTGAATGCTGGAGTCCCGCAGGGGTGTGTGTTGTCCCCTACTTTGTTTCTTCTGCATGTCAATAACATGCTGCATAACAACAGCATTCATTGCTATGCGGATGACAGTACTGGGGATACGCTCTACACCGGGCGAGCTAATATTTCTCTGGAAAGCGTCATCGAGAGCCGGAATAAACTTGTGACTGACACCGAGAACATGTTAAGTCATGTCTCGGATTGGGGCCGACATAACCTAGTCCGCTTTAACCCCTCCAAAACACAAGTTTGCGCATTTACCGCGAAAAAACATCCCTTCGTCGTAACTCTGAACTTTGAGGGAGCTCCCCTTGATACCAATCCGATTATTGGAATCCTTGGCGTCGATATTTCGAGTGACGTTCAGTTTCGTGGTCATTTGAAAGGTAAAGCTAAATTAGCTTCGAAAAAGCTGGGTGTGCTTAATAGAGCGGGTCAGTATTTCACGCCGGCCCACAGTTTACAACTGTATAAAGCACAGGTCAGGCCGCATATGGAATACTGCTCCCATCTCTGGGCTGGAGCACCCCAATACCAACTCCTTCCATTTGACCGCATTCAACGCAGAGCTGCTCGAATTGTCGGCGACGTGGTTATTTCAGGTCGGCTCGATCCACTGGCTCTTCGGAGAGACGTTGCGTCTCTCTGTATATTGTACCGTATATATCATGGGGAGTGTTCTGAGGAATTGTTCGGCTTGATCCCTGCCGCTAATTTCCTTCACCGCACTACACGCAATCGACTGTCATTCCATCCACATCACCTTGATGGATGGCGGTCTACTACTGTGCGTTTTTCAAGAAATTTCTTGCCTCGAACTACAGTGTTGTAGAACCAGCTCTCGGCGGCGGTATTTCCGGACCGTTACGACTTAGGGATCTTCAAGAAACGAGCCTATTCCTTCCTTAAAGGCCGGCAACGCGCCTGCGATTCCTCTGGTTTTGCGGGTGTCCATGGGCGGCGGTGATTACTTTCCATCAGGTGACCCGCTTGCTCGTTTGCCTCCTTCTGCTATTTAAAAAAAAAAAAAAAAAAAAAAAAGAGGCGTGAATCGAGAAAATGATGCCACGATGCGCGAAGTCCTCCTGGCACTGGTTTGACGGAAGCCTCCACAGACCAAATACATCGCAGCATCATCCTCTCGAGCTCTGGTTATACGCTGGCTGATCCCGAAACGCGACCGACAAGCAGTCACTTGACGGGTTTTACACCATGCGTACGGTGGTCACCGACCAGACGGGTCAAGCCCTACCACCAGTGGAGCAGATCATCGCTCGAAAGAGTCCGTTAGTCGCTTCTTACGACACCCACCGGACGGAGAGAGGGGCGGCGATTGGTATTCTTTCTCCGTCACCTCACGGATGACGACATTTACCCCCCTTGTTACATCTGTTGACGGAGTCTTCGCCCCACAAATGTCTTTCTTCGTAAATCATCTTGGAGCTGCAATCGCTGACCGCTGGAATAGATCTTTTAGCGTAGTGAGGGGTTGGCTAAGATCAAGAATCATCATCTCTATAATACGTGCCACTAGCATGTGCATTCGCGGCACAAGGCATAAATTTAAACCAATTGCCAAGTTATTCGGCTTCGATGATGGAGCAGCCCTACCGAGACAAGACTGATGTGGATGCGGCCAACGAACTGAGAAGATGTCAATTACAATAAATTCGTTATTTCGGTTATAGCTTAAATAATACATTATGTAATAGTTATATTAGTAAATAAAGTACCTTATTATTACCTATTAGTCCACGATATATTTACCCGTGTGACAGATTTTCTCCAAAAATTTGTAAACCCATGTCAGTTTAATTGCAGAACCAGTAAGCGCATTTACAACAATTTTCACACAACTGTTTCGATTTCTACGTGCACTTATAATGGTAACTCCATTAGCATTTTATTATGCAAAACTAGTTTTGCTCGATAATGAAGCGATACCATATAAATAAATGCAGCTCAATGAGCAATATTTGCGGCTTAATTCACAATAATGTACAGTCGATGGCAAAAGTCAATTATGATGTTGAAATTTATTCAATTTATTCTGCGCGCCGCACCGCCCGCGCTCGGCGAAGCGCGATGGCGTTGCTCGTACAACTGTCAGATGCATTATTACTTTTAAATCAACGTTTAGAATATTGAATTACTTACGCAGCTCATAATTTGTGAAGGTGGATTTTTGGGATGAATCTTTGAACTTGGTAAGCAAAGACCTTGTAAGTGCGTTCAAATTTTTCTTTTAAATTAAGGTTTCTATGGAGATCTAAATCTTCAAACTTGACACGCAAAGTCGTTGTAAGTGCTTGGATATTCTTCTTTAATTTTTTTAAAGTATATATCACAGGACAATACGGAGATCTAGACAATTACAATAAGATTGCTGCTATCAAATAAAGTTTTTTTTTTACGAGGCACACATAATTTGTAATGAGTACTACCTACCACATGTTTAATGAAAAGTGTAGAAGTTTTTAACCTAAAAAGTTGCGAAAGCTAACTTCAAAAATGCAGTAAAAAACTGAAGTGGGGTAACGGGTATAGTCAGGCACAAAATTAATTGCCTAATCTGAGCGAGCACGCTTGACAACTGACAGTTCTGTCAATCAGCACTCAATCGGAGTGACGGAGTGCGTGCACCTAGTTAAAACTGTGTATCTTTTGATGTTCCATTACGAAAGTGACATAATTTCACAGCCCGTTTGCTTCGTCAATTAAAATTGTACTTAAATAGACCTCCGGCCATAGTAGTTGGTTTGTAGCGATAGAATAGAATAGAATAAATCTTTATTGCACATCTGTTACATTATTTATTATGCTAGTTATTATTGCATGAATGAGAACAACAGTTACCCCTAACGGGCATGCAATAGTAGTCAGAATATGATCTAATTAAGTCATCAAATTAATTGTTATTAAAATATTCATTCAAACTATAAAATGCATTACGTATTAACCACTCTTTTAATGAGCTTAAAAACTTAAAGTCTGGTAAAGAATACAGATGTTGCGGTAAATTGTTGTATATTCGTATGGCAGATATATTATAGGAAGTACGTTCGAAGATCAATGATCTTATCCGTGGTAAATGCAATAAGTCAATATGTCTCATTGGAGCCAATCTAACTTTTTTGTCAGATATTCGCGGAAAATCCTGTATATTTCTTCTCACAAATTTACAGATTTCCAGTATATACATGTCAATTTTAAGATTCGTTTTTCTATAAATATATTACGTATCGATTCATCATTGTAGGTATCTACTAAAAATCATTCTAAGGCATCGTTTCTGCAATAAAAAAGTACTACTGACGTTTACTGAATCAACGATCATATAAGTCTGGCAGTGAGAGTTAATTTTTTTTTATAAATACTTGATAAATACATTACTTAGTAAACCTACGTACGGGTCAACATTCTTAAAACTTAAAAATACTTTTATTTACAAAATATTAGAAACTTTAAAATTTTATTTACAAAAAAATCACGACAAAACACTGCGTGCACGTTTTACTCAGACCACCTCAACATTATAAAACAATATCGTAGTAGCACGTTGAAATATCTTTAATACTCGACTGCAATTTATGAAAAGAGAAAGATGTATTAAAGAGCGCCGTTAAAAGGCGTTTACGGCTTTCTCTTAAGATAACATAGAGATGATGAAAGATATGGTAATACTTTGACGACGAAGTTGCCTCTTATAACATTGCAATGTTGAAAAGGCGGAGTAAAAGTTTCCCGTTATGGATAGAATCATAACCCTGCTGCGAATAGTTTGCTGGGCAACTTTAAAGAATTTGAGTGAAGCGTTTAACCCCTTTGGCTTGGTGGTGTAATTATCACTTTTTTTTTAATTGTCGCTCCAATTCATGAATTCGAAGCGCCTCGTGTTTGTAGCTGAACGCATAGACTCCAGTAGAATTTTAGAGATATTATAACACTGTAGATTTTAGATTTATCAGAAAGCTTTATGGTGAACCATGAAAAGGAAGTTGCTTAACTTGCAAGGGCGCAACTTTGTTCCTTATCGCGTTAGTCCATTTGTGTGATTAATTATAATTCATTTGCATTAATATTATGTCAAATTTATATAAGCCTTAAAACTGTTTTAACGGGACGTAACACGATTAATTTTGTAAGTAAGTACATTATCTACTTACTGCTTGACGTTTCAGCCGCGATGCTGCGGCCGTGGTCACAAGCGAACTCATTAATCAACTAATCATGTTAGGTCCCGTTAAAACAGTTATAATTCAATGCATCGTGGTAGTTTATAGTCTTATATAAGCCTCATTTATCTAAGTGGTCACAAACTCGGGCTATGCATCGAAAAATCCAAAACACAACTTGACCGACTTGAGAATCGAACCCGGGACCTTCAGATATCGAGCCGAACGCTTGACCACTCGGCTACCGAGGCGTTTTGTATAATTAACTTATAAGAGCGCTGAAAAAATACGATAAATAATTACTGTGCAAGCGTCGAGCACAGCCTCGTTCAAGCGTCTATCCTATTTTTCCATCTGTAAATTTATTTACTCTAGAGAAAAGTGGGTTTCAGCAATTTCATTTTGCGGAACCCAAAATTGAATTCCTCCACGACTGCTCCGATAATCAAATGAATAATCCATTTGCGCGGGGTAGAGAATCAAGCGAGAAAGCTTCGAATTTTTTTTAACTTTGTTAAGGCCTCGTCATGCTTAGTGCTTAGCGCAGGAAAGGAGTGGAGGAAAAATAAGTGAGAATGCTGATAATTACTGTGCTCTAAAGTTGTCGTGAAAAAGATCGACGGCGTCTGGCGTTGTCAGGAAATCGATCATGAACGCCATGCAGCCTTCACGTAGTAATATATTTCTATTTCCCATCTCGTCTTAATTATTAAAGATTACTATTTTAGCATTTTTTGTAATCTATCTATCTTACACTTACTTTGTTAGTTTTTTAAAGACAGAAAATACTGTACCTAACCAAATCGCACATAGTCTTAAATTCCGTATTTTTAATATTTTGTACATTTGTTTTTGTGTTCGATGGTAGTGTAATATAAATAATTTATTGATAGCATTGCCTATAGCTTTTCCAACATAGCTACCGATATTTCCCTTTTTGAATTTTGTCAAGTTTTTGTTTAACACGCAAGTCAAACTAATAATGTAAACGTTTCTTTTATCTTGTCAAGTTAAAAGAACTAATAAAAGCAATAGAATCTTTAATTACGTTTATCTCTCATCGCAATTAGTGCATTGAAGTGTGTGCTGAGTTGGCTGGCATACCAACTTACTACAAAGATTGCTTTGTGTTTCGAAAAAGACGATGAACTGTATATACCTCACTGTTTTTGAAAGTCATTAGTACCTATCTTACAGCACTTGGTTGAGACTGTCTTAATCTCAACATACTACATACACATAATCACAACTATTATCCCCGAAGGATTAGTCAGAGACTAGGCAATGAAGACAGCAAAAACAGTCCTCTACCATAGTCCACTTTTCACCAAATATCGACTAGACATGTGTTCAGCGTAACAGGTGGTGAGCCCATAGCTGCTCTATGCTCTTGAATGTATGTGCAGTATTTTGTCCGTTGTCGCCTTTTACGACACCCAAGGGAAGAGAGGGGGTGATATATTCTTTTACCGCTACGCGACGCGGTTCTCAACATACTACTCATAATATATAATTTGTGTTTGTGGCATGCCATGTACCTAGTATTGTTTAGAAAATTATGGTATGCACAATATTATATAGTGTTATACGCATTAAAATAATTAATTTTATTGCAGCAATAAAATTAAATAAATAGTAGTTGCATTGTTTTATTTGTATATTTTTTCCGTCGTCAAGTAAACGTGTCACGAATGCAGATCGATTTAACTTTATGTAAAATCGACAAACATGCACTTGCATATGCGCTTGGTCGTCGCTGATGGTAGGTAACAATTAGGCCAAAGGTGGAAACGCATTAGGTATTGATTTACAGCCGAATTTAATAATAAATCTATGTATTGTTCTGCCTACTAGAGTTAGCAATTTTACTTAATAGGCATACCTATTAAGCTCATAAGCTTAAGTCAAATTTCTAACTACTTATAGCATTTTAAGCAAAAAAACAAATAGTTAAAATTTTAACTGCGGTTGCAAGTAGCTATCTTACCACGAACTGTCGGAACGAAATAACGATAATAACATTCTTGTTAGAGTGTAGTTGTCATATAAATATTTAGGTTATTTTATAATTCTGTAAATGTTAGCAAGCCGGGCAGACAAGTCCGACTTCCCACCTAACTGAGCGCTTCTCCGTTGTAAAATAAAAAGGAAAAAATGAAATGTACTTTCATACCCAAAAAAGTTTCCATAACTTCCAGTAACGCCCAAGTTTAGGTTAATCTTAGGCTTCTTACACGCGACGACTTTTTGGAGGGATACAAACGCGCGACTGCATCGCGGTTCTGGCGATTGTATCGATGTTCACGCGCGTTACGCTATGTATGTTATATGTATAATACATGCTATGTATCTACTAGATGAACATCAGAAACAAATAAATAAGTATTTTAGTTGTTTGTAACTTCAAGCATTTTTCTTGTTAACCTTGATATATTAATTTAAGATACCTACCTTTTACTGAAAAATTTATTTATACTGCATCGCAACTGTGTAGCTACAGTCGCGCGTGTTCAAGTGAAATTCTGAATAAGTTACTACACCATGGATCCATAAGTCTACCGAAAGGGAGTTCTTGTATACAGCTGAAAGTAGACTATTGCATCGTGAGAATAATTCACGCATGCATAAACAGTCACGTTTATTTTTTCCAAAGAGTTAGTAAGAGACTAGGCAATGAGGACCACAAAACCGGTTTACTGCCACAGTCCCACAAAACAATTTTCTGTACTACTAAATTAACAGTATGAATTCCATTTAAAAATAAGGAGTGGCTTCTCAATTCTGGCACACATGCTAAGCGTGACAGATGGTGAGACCATTGCCTATAAAAGCATAAACCTTATTATGTTAGCTGATGGTGCAGACGCGCTGCTGAAGCGCTGCAAATACGCGCAGTCTGTGTGGGGCCTTAAGCGTTCCAGCTCTGTACAACCGCGGTCCACATCCTGGAGCAATCGGGCTTATGTTAATGAGTTCATCGCAGCCAAGCGATTGTCTGCAGAGTTACTTTTTATTGCCCCACAGAGAGATGAGTTATTGCCCTCGCAGTTGTTCTTACTTAAATCCGCACGAACTACTTACTGAAATTAAACTTTAAGTAGCCGCTTTAATGCTGCAGCATTGCGCCACTAATGTTGGCAATTCTGTGTTAATACGCTGCTGTTAAGTAGGTGGATGTTGTGGAATCGCGCTCGTTAACGCTTCGTAATTTGAATATATTCTAAATTGTTTCTTTCCTAATTAATAAAAGCTGTGTCATGTAGCGGCTCACTTAAATAATACTACCACTCCCTCCCTCTCTCCCTATCTTCCCTTGGGTGTCGTTAAAGGCGACTAACGGACTAAAGGCTGCACATGTAGTACATCCAACAGCATAGAGCGGCGATGGGCTCACAACCTAGCACGCTGATCACATCTGCATTTGTAATTTAGTGAAACGTTGACTATCACAGTGCAGTGGACTGCTTGTGGGTTTCTCATTGCCTAGTCTCTGACTTATCCTTTGGGGGTAACAGTCGCGAGTCTATATTTGTACTCATTAATAATGCGCTATTTATACGGAAACTGACACTGAAATTCCAGGAAAATTAGCAGTTCCGGAGAGATTGCGAAAGATCACCTGCCCAGTCCCATTTTGTCCTTGATGTTTTACTACCAACATACAACTTTGTTAACAACATACATAGGTACTGCTTAGTCAATGTGTTTAAAACCGAATATACTGGTTTTATTTCCCACAGGGAAAGCTTTAACTTCTAGAGCGTGGTCAACGTCCATTTCTAACATTTAAGAACAATATAAATGCGTCTTAAATATATTTAATTTTACCTACAACAATAGCTGTAGGAAGTACAAGACAATGGTATTGTATTGACCTATAAAAACAAAGAGAAAACGTTACCTAACTATATTTAAGTCGAAGTAGGCTACAAAGTTAAGGTTTGATACGTTATCCCATAATTTATTACGGATAAAAAAAACTTTCCTCTGTCGTCCATTCCACCTGATTAGCGGGGACAATTTAAGGCTCCCAAAACTCACCTTTGCGAACGGGGGACCGGGGTAAAAAGTACGCCATATGTTTCTCAGTAAGGTGTGTGGATACAGGCGGACTATAAAATGGGTGTGGAGAAGTCCGCCGGCCCCGTCTCGGCCGGCTTTCGGCGCACGTTCTTGAGATCGGTGCGTTAGTGACGGGTCAGATGATCAGGCTTTTTGCACGAATCATTTGCTTGGAACTGAGGGTTGGCAGTAAAGTGCGCCGTTCTATTGTGTGACACGGGTTGTTTATAGAATAAGGTTGACTTAAATGTTGGTTTTTTTTTCTACGGATTCTTGGAAAAGATGTCCTGTTACTAAACTCTGGAATCAAAGTTCGATAGAATGATTAGAAAAATGTAAGTGTTGTCCGTATTGTTTTACGGTGTTGGTTCTATTTTTACTTGTTAGATGTAATGACAGCGTGATCCTATGTATGCGACTATGGATGCAATATTATAATATATTTATAACAAAAGTGGCTCTATGTAGGGTCCTACTGGTATCTAGTAGTGTTAATTATTTAGCACCTGGCCCGGATTGCCAGAAGGGTGCGGGTTCGAATTCTGCTCGTGGTAATTTTTTCAACACTTATCAATTTGTAAGAATAGATTAGATTGAGATTATACATAATGTCTGTTTTCTAGAGGTTTTCATTATTTTGCTACCATTGTTATACACTCCTTTTGCATCCTACTAATATTATAAACGCGAAAGTTTGTAAGTATAGATGGATGTTTGTTACTCTTTCACGTAAAAATTACTGAATGGATTTGGATGAAATTCAAAGTACAATTGATAAATAAGATTAATTTCAAGTATAAATTATACTAGCGGTCGCTCGCGGTTTCACCCGCGTGGTTCCCGTTTCCGTGGGAATATCGGAATAAAAAGTATTCTATATGTTAATCCAGGTTATAAACTATCTGTATGCCAAATTTCATCCAAATCCATGTAGTAGTTTTTACGTGAAAGAGTAACAAACATACACACTCACAAACTTTCGCCTTTATAATATTAGTGTGATAACATAACCTTGCACATGAACGTTTCTTTTTATTATTTTGATAAACATTTTTGAACGCGGTTTGTAAGGTAAACAAGGGACATGGCCCATTTTTTATAAGACGTCAGCGCAAGAAATCAGAGGCTGCAAACGAATTAGGAAGTTCAACCCTTTCTCATTCAGCTTTCGAACAAATCCTCAAGACCGATGGGTAAGTGACGGGTCAGCGTTCAAGGTTCTTGTACGAATCGCTAAGAACTTAGGGTTGGAACTTTACGCACTTTTAAAGATAAGTTAATAAAGGTTTATTACGGAGTCCCTTAACGAACAGCTTGTAAAGCTGCCACAGTCCATTAGGTGCTTGCAACGACTAGCTTCATTTCTTATGACTTTTTGTGATGTAACTTCACTGGATCCCTTAAACTGTAACACGGCAATGCAAAAACAATCCTGATTGGGAGGAAATAGCTATTAGAATGGTAATATTCGCCAAAACCCTTCTACTAGGCGCATATATGCAAAAAATGTTGTATTGGGTAATTTATTATAAATAACATAATTTGAAACTGTAGAATTTTTCCAAATTTTGTTTTTAATAAATTAATAATATTAAGTTATTTTTCACATTTATTGTGTGTTAGGTACATAATTTTCAACGTATCACCAAAGAAAGTACATTGTTTGAGTTTATTATTGGAGTATTTTAGTTTTGTTTGATGCCATGCCAATGTTGTGTCACCTACAAAGGCGCAAGCATAAGGCTTTTAAATTTATTTGTGTATTGTTATTAACCCCTCAAGCCCTAAGCGGCCAAATATGGTCGCACTTAAAAAACTTCGATTCTTTTTTCCATTTCAGCAATTTTTTTTTTTCATTTCCGCCAAATTGCACCTGCTGCCAAAATTTTTAGACATTTCGATTCCATGACTGAGAGGTTAAATTAATTAATTAATTATTTTAAATTAATTAAGTTTGTTTACGCTCACACCAATTATCTAGACCAAGATGAAACTAATTAATATGGTAAGATAACGGATAAATATACATAAACATAGAAAAAACACCCAGACCCGAAATCAATTTAGAAAAACAGTTTTTCTCTAAATTGACCCGACCGGGAATTGAACCCGGGACCTCAGAGATGGCACGACGCCAGACCCGGCGTGCTAACCACTCGACCATGGAGGTCGTCAAAGAGGTATTAAGAGGTATTAATGTATAATTACGTGTACTGCTGGTGTCCTTATTAAATAAAGACATAATTTAATTAATACGTGCAGTGCTACTGAATAAAAAAATGCATAAATAAACTTGAGGCAACCCTAAACAAAGCTGAAGAATTCGAGGCCCGATGCGGTCCTTTACGGGCTAGCGCTTCCCGGCGGAAGGTCGGCTTCTCGTAAAGTATGTTTATGAATGGTGCACTAAGGAATGTACCTACATAACGATTTAGGTGAATGTGCACATTAACTTTATCATAATGAAAATGGTTAAGCCGAGAATGGGCTGGCCCAGTTTCGTTTAAAATGTACGTTAACAATGACACGGCTCTTTATCGTCTTCTGCTAAAAGATACTTTATTAGAATAATATACAAAACAATTGTTATAATAAATAAGATTTTTAGAAAAAGACAATATTAAGTCAAGTGGATGTAAGCGTAACAATACTACACTATACTTAAGACTTCGAAAGAATCAGACTAAGTAAAGAAATTTTACGTTAAACCAATACGCAGAAACATCTTCCAACAAATTAAAACAAATTGAAAATAAAAACAACTTAAAGTCAAAATTACAATATCAAAGAAGTTGATTTAAAGTCTAGACAATAATAATCCGTTGATAGAAAAACACTACACTCAACTAATTTCTTATTAACTGACAAAAACAACAGACTCATGCCAATATTTTATTTCCATCTCATCACCCGGCCAGATATTTTCGTAAACAAAATAAATAGTCACTCTTATTTTAAAGAAAAACCCGTCATAATTCATGGCTTCCTCCGGTTTTACGTCTCATGGCCTCAGTCCAAAGAGTCCATAATTAGGGTCAGCCTATTTTACGTAATGCGGCTAAATATACCCAGGGCCCTCGTGGCACGGAAGCGCGAGAGACGGACTGAAAAACAAGCATTCATCGAAGGGTTTCGAGCGCCGTTATTTCACAGTTGTATGAGTATGAGACGTGTTCAAAAATTCGAGCGAGTAATATGGAAATAGATTGTGTACAGTTTACATAATAATAATAATAATCATCATCATTGACCTTTGCTTCTATAGCAGACGAATTATGGTACAACATTCTGACAGACATCGCGATAGTTTACATAAATATATACATCACGCCTGCTTTCCGGAGGCGTAGGCTTTCTTTTTGCTTTATTATTTTCGATTTAATGTTAGAATCATGTTTTTATAAGATAGACTCTACTTTTACGTTGGTTTTGAGGGCAGATACCTTGAGATAAGATGAAGGAAAAGCGCTTTCCCGTTGTTGGATAAAATAATAGATGTAGACAAAAAAAATATAGAAAAGAAAGCTAGATTGCGCATACAAGTTTTAAGTTTTATTCAAAACTATTTGACTGTATAATAATAAGCTTTAAACACGAATGCAACAGCAGTGATCGCGCAATCACAGCGAAACGACCACTCCTTTGAAGTGTAATTTTATAGCAAACTTACGCAATATAATATTATTGCAATTTTATAGCAAATCTGGTTTCGGTTTTAAAGGCGATATTGAATAACACATAACACTAAATAATGATTTACGCAGCCACTAAACGTGTTACGGCGAGTTTTCTCTTTAATGGCTTCTGTTTATGTACCGACATATTATATTGATATATTAAAATTAATATTTATGTAGCAATTCGTTGTCGAAACATAACCATGGTTGGTTGCAAACTGCCATTGAGTTTTAAAAACTCATGTTTAATTAATTTTCCCGCAATATTTTCCGTCATTTTACTTTTTAATTTCCATTTTTCTTAAGAGCCTTTGGATGGGATACCAAAATGTGCCTATCTTATTTCATTCAGTATCCAGTATCCCATTCCAAACTTAAAATAAAATATTTTTCAAACCAATTAGGCGATTTCATGGCAAATACAAAGGTCTAGTTTCCGGAACCGTCTTTATGCGATTTTTCATCAAAATGAAAAATTATATTTGGTAATGTTTTCTAAATACTCACTAACTAAATCTTTATCCTCCTTTTTTCCTTGAAGCATAAAAAGTTTATTTTGACTTATTGCTTTAAAATAATCGACATTGGTTTAAAATACTGAAAATAAAGAATTTAAAGAATGAATAAAAAGTTTTATCAAAATTGGCATCATTATCAAACGTTCAAGATTCTATATACCGTGTGTGTGTAGGTGAACCCAATTAAAGCGTAACACCATACTCACAGCCGCATCCGGAACTCTAATTAGAAGAAAAACAGGACGTAACACAGTTTAGTCAACAAATCCGGGCCAAACTGTTCGCGGCAAGGGTGCACCTCACAATTCTGTTGGCCAAACATCCACGGACGCACAGCGCCCCAATAAAAGTGGAATGTTTACAGAGCGCTCCTATATACAAAGTTATTGCCAGAACCGGTTTAAGACGTTAATTACCCTGTAAAAAAAAGATTTATCCGTTCCATTTTGCGAGTGTTACGAAATTACGCAAGATATTCTAGCTTTAAGATATTGTGTTGAGGCTTGGATTTGGAACTTTAAGATGGAACGTTGCGATACCTACGTGGTATCGCAACGTTTTTAAGTTGAAGAGATAATGAGGACATTTTTGATCGAAGGTATGTGTAAAGAAATCCACTGTCGTGAAAGTTTTTGGTTTTTAAATCTACCAACCAGCATTGGGCCAGCGTGGTGGGTTATGGCCCAATCTTCTCATGAGCTGTTGTCCAGTGGGATGTTTACAGGCTGATGATAATAATATTCATTGACATTAATGACAGCTTTATGTTAAACTAGCGGCCGCTCGCGGTTTCACCCACGTGGTTCCCTTTCCCGTGGGATTATCGGGATAAAAAGTATCCTATGTGTTAATCCAGGTCATAAACTATCTGTATGCCGAATTTCATCCAAATCCATTCAGTAGTTTTTACGTGAAAGAGTAACAAACATCCATCCATACTTACAATCTTTCACGTTAATAATATTAGTAGGATTAATAAAATATGTATATTAGCGACCGCCCGCGACTTCGTCCACGTAATGTATTCCGCGATCCCGTAAAAGTTTTGCAAAATCAGTTTGCATTCTAGGTACAATGGTTTGGGCTGGAGTGTGTGTGGATCAATTAGTGACTGAGTCACGATTTTTCTTTTTTATATTCAACCGAAGGACGTCTACTGTTGGACAAAGGTGTCCCCAAGGATCTCCACTAAGACCAATCTTGTGCTGCTCGTAAAACGAGCACCCACGACTTTCTCCAGATCGTCGGTGCATTTTAAAATTTAATAATATGTTTTATCTATAAGAATATATCTGTTCTGTTTATATGTGTGATTTTATATGAAAAATAAATAAATATGATATGATATGATATGATGATTTTGTATTTATGGTAAGTATGGAATACACATACAAAATACAACAAAACAGCTTGGGTCTGAAATGCTCGAAGTACTACAACAACTATTTCTAATTGTCTATAATTAACTTATAAAGAGCACCATATTTAAATAAAATACAAAATATGAATTTGAATGTAAATTTTGTATTTTATGACCAGGTAACGATATTTTTTTTTTGTAATTGTCGTTTTTTTTGTGCTTCTGTGCGCTGTGGTTTCTTGCGCCCGTTCTTTGTCACAGTTAAAAAATGATGTCCTGAATGGGTAGTAGGTTAAAAAAAATTTGGACGATTCAAAGTACATAATTCAGTTTTTTGAATAAATGTATTTTGACTTTGTCTTTGACTTGACATTATTTCACATTAATATTAGGAAACACAAATTTTAGAAAACAAAGGTAACTGCAGACTTGACTTAGTCTTCCACTTAATCTTAGTCAACGGCAAAATTACGTACTATTTGTTTCGGTGGTCGAGTGACATAGTCCAATATCCGGAAGTCTTTGGTTCAACATTCAGGTAAAGCGTGCTTCGGATATAAGTTTCGGATATAATTGTGATGCATAGTTCGGATTTGGCAAAGTGTGGTGATTGTGCAAATACCCATCAATTGGAGCGATCTTATCTATCTTCTTCTTCTATTATATAAAATGAATCCCTATTTTATTTGGTCATGCCATCACGCGTGAACGGCTAGACAGATTTCGCTAATTCTTTTTTTGTTGTGTTTGTTATTGTCTGGAGAAGGTTCTTATGAATAAAATAAACACTTATTAGAATATTTTTTTCAATATTCATAATTAAGACAGGACAACGTCTGTCGCGTCAGCTAGTTACTTATAATATAAGGTAATTCGTTTTTATTATATGCTAATTATTTTGCAATAATAACCTCATCATCACCATCATAACATATGCCTCTTACATTTATATAAGACTAGCAGCCCGCCGGCGACTTCGTTCGCGTGGACCCCGTACCCCGTGACGAATTTTCAAAATGACTCCCCTCCCAAACCCCAGTGACGCCTGCATCGCATAATTATGGTGCTGCCTAGCTCTAATACTTCTAATACTTACATTTTTAAAACTAGTTATATCTTTCGAATGAAATGTCCAAATTTTTCAATTCTAATTGACGCTGTAAAAGAAAGGGAGAAAAGAAATGCCCTTGCTGAGTTTGTTGCCGGTTCTTCTCAGTACAAGACTCCCGCCCCAAAGTTAGGCTTACGAACCGATGGCATAAATGACATTCATAAGTGCTGTAAATGAAGTGAATTGAAATGGAATAATTCAAAAAGTTATATCAAGGTATTGAAGCAGTCTTGAGTATGAAGTAATTTATTTTATTAAGGATTAATACCAAGGTACACATAAAGAGCCTTTTGTAACAGCGGCATTTCAATTAAATTTTTAAAAGAACACTTAATGTGACTTAACTATAATAGTTAGATATTATGTTATCGCGACACTTTTTGTAGATAATGAGGTGTTCTGCAAAGTCGTAGTACATTATTTTGTTCTATCATCAATAGTTTTCGTAGCGCACGCGATGTAAGAAATTTATTAGAATATTAGTAAGGATCCCTAATTTTTAGAAAATATACCTAATATAGCCTATGTCACCCGGAGATAGTGTAGCTTCCCAGCGGTGAAAGAATTTTTTAATCGGTCTAGTAGAGTTGGAGCCTATTCAATACAAACAAACAAACAATCAAATCTTTCCTCTTATATATTGTTAAAGTGTAGTATAGTATGGAAGTATAGATGACTCGCGGTTTCACCCGCGTAGTTCCCGTGGGAATATCGGGATAAAAGTATCCTATGTGTTAATCCAGGTTATAAACTATCTGTATGCCGAATTTCATCCAAATCCATTCAGTAGTTTTTACGTGAAAGAGTAACAAACATCCATCCATGCTTACAAACTTTCGCGTTTATAATATTAGCAGGATTCAAGCAGTAGCGTTTGACGTACGGTTTTTAAACGACGGCCATTACGGAAGTGACAGCAACGGCTGCTGCACAGGTAATTAGAATGAGCTGTGTGGGCCACCACCTTATTATTAAAATAATACTACCAACCCATCTCTACTTTTGGGTGTCGTAAAAGGTGACTAACGGACTGAACACTGCTCATACCTCCAACAGCATATAACGACGATCGGCTCACCTATAAAGCTGAACACATGTGCAGTTGGTATTAGGTGATACGTGAACTGAGGCAGTGTATTTCTTTTGCTGTTCTCATTGCTTAGTCTGACTAATCCTTTGGATGTAATAGTCGTGAGTATATATAAGTAATTAGAAAAAGAAACTGAATTTGTTGGCGAGCTTGAAAACCATATTCCCGTACAATTAATTAAGGCGACTGCTGACGCCCGCCACCGCCTTGCCTAAACATAACAGTGTATTCAACCTATTTGCTTTCCGAAATCAGACAAAATGTGTTCAGACATGTACGCTGTAATAAGCTTACGCTTGCTTATGAGAATGGATGTTTGTGTGCGCTCTTATAGCCTTCTCTCCTCTAAATTAATGTTTCCTTTTGTACTATACCAGAAATTACAATGTTGTGTTCCACATATTGTTTTGTTCGCGCGTATTAAACACCGTTTTTGTTGTAGCGGAGAGATATTGTACATTTTTATTTTGTTGCACGTGCACGTTGTTTTACAGTATGTTTTAGTAATTCCCCGGTTATTCTGTATTCTCAGACCTATATTCGTCTATATCCAATATCCATGTGCCTATATTTTGTTATTTAAATGAAAGTATTACATAATTTTATTTTACTTTAGAACTCTTTCAAATAAATTGACAACAACATTTCACATCAATACAAAAAAAAATAAAATTGGATGTTGCTAAAAAAATATAAGTGTTGTTATCTAGGTTTCATAATATACTTTTTATTCGATTTTATGCAGATACAGATTCTTGTATTCTTCAGAATTTTGTACATATAATTTGGTGGTTAACAAGCATACGTCTCACGGAAAAGTATTTACCGTAGCATAAGGACGATTGCGACACCAGAGGAAAAGCTAGCGATCCATTTTCACAAGCTGTCGAGCTAGTTTAGCTGGAAGGCCTGTGTCAAACGCGTTCGCAGATCTGAGCTAGCTGGCATCTAAAGCCTAGCCTGGACTATCAATGGCTCATTGTGACACCATGACTTCATCAGACAAGGGACGGCGGCGAAAGCTCTACCCACTGACATGGTTGCTAATAAGGTTATTTCAGTTTTTCTCTATACCTATGAGAAATTGCGTTCTCTAAGAGACACATAGGACGAAAAGACTAAAGAAAAAGTTAGTGAAACTTATTTTAATTTGCATTAGTCACTAACAAAAATAATCTTTTGTTGGTAACTTATGCTTCTAGAATTATTTAGCGGCCGCTCGCGATTTCACCAGCGTAGTTACCGTTCCCGTGGGAATATCTGGATAAAAAGTATTCTTTGTGTCAATTCTGGTTATAAACTATCTGTGTGCCGAATTTCATCAAAATCCATTTAGTAGTTTTTATGTGAAAGAGTAACAAACATCCATTCATACTTAAAAACTTTTGCGTTTATAATATTAGTAGTATTTATACATAGAAACAGTCTTACAAGATTATTAACACTAATACATTGGCAAATGAAAACCGTTAGTTCCTTAATTTTATACAATTATGAAATACTTAATCTGAAATAATATTTTTTTGATTTGAATTGCTTTAATCAGCTCACACTGTTATTTCATTAAATATTAATTTGAAAAAACACACGAAAATGTATCTCCATTCAACGGAATAGTTTAGACGTGCATTGCAATTTGGCAAATAAACTCCAACGTAGAGTTCAGTTTCGATTTGCTCGAAAAGTGTTCGTTTACCACCACCCTAGGCAAACGCTCAACCCGCTCCGAATTACTAGAAGCATCTAATTTCAGAGTTTACAACTACTAACAAACTGGCAGCCCCGCACCTCATTAAGCTGTGTTTATTTGTGCATATACAAACATCTAGAAATTCACAACTTACGTCTTTGATGTCGCTTCGCACGAGACAGCGTCGGCGTCTTCGGTGGTTTCGTTTTGACACTCCTGTAGCAGTACAGCGGGTCTTCCTTCGCTTTCTGCTTCAGTGACGGCAGCTTGAAGTTTGAGAACATTTCGGCACATCACTCACAACACTTCACGTTCTATATGAATACACAGATTCCATTTTCGAACACCACTCTGTTGTTTAAATCACTTTGACAGGTGAAAACCACGCCTCTGTTACGTGAAACACATATCGACGTTCACTTGTTTTAAAAGTAAAACATTCAATTCTATTCTTTGGGGATTTGTTTTGCGTTTATTGATTCGAATAACGCTATTTAGGTACGAAAATCACGCTCTCGTGTCTACGCGTGCGCGCCGCTCTGCTTTCTCAATTTTGTGACTTGTTGTTTTGTGCGCACGCGTCCCACTAAATATAGAATGGGCGTCCGTCTGCTTCTTGCACTACGTCCGTTATAATTCCTATATTAATAAATAAAATCCGATACAAATATTGATGGTAATAAAACATTATAAATAGTGTCGGGGTGCGTAAGCTACCTTTTATCTTGTGCGTTTCACGTGTATCTGGAGCTCGTGTAGGCACGGCATCGTTTATTATGAGTAAATTACTTGGAAGGAATGATCGGAAACACTGTGTAGTTATGTTAACGAAAAATCAAAAGTTTCTAGTTATCCTCTCATTAGCGAAGTGCTTCTGTTTCTTTTCACCATAATCATCATCAGCCTCTAACCGTCGCACGGTTGGGCAAACAGCCTTCCCACATGGCCAGCATCACATGATGAGATTATGTTATAACTCACTACGCTGTCCCATTGCGTGTTGGTGGGTTATAAAAACGACTGTTTCTTTTATAAAACATAAGTGTTGATTTGCTTTTTAGTCACCATAAAACCTAAACAATCCTGAATTAGAAAGAATAACACTATCGGTAAAGTAAACGGACGGTGGGACCGTCAAAATAAGAGGGAATGAAATAGTACCACGATTCCACGATCTATCGGGGGAAGTGGAAAAACAAGTCGAAAATAATCATTCACTCCGGAAACTGGATGGAAATAGATCGGCACATAAAAGTTTTTTTTTTCATAATCCGTTTTTTCACGCACCGCCGCTCGTTCCAAATGCTTTATGTAAATTCTATGGGAGATAGTATTTGTTTTATGTACTCACCACGTTTTAGTTTTACGAAGTTTGCCGTATTGAATAAATATTGTTTTAATTTCTATTTGTTTTCTATCAGCTTTATTGCTGTATCTATGTACACATTTCTGACGCTACATATTTTCTTGTTTTATTTAGTTGATTTTTGTTTGACTTTTTAGCTCTGTAGAGCTCTGTTCTGTTTGTTATTGAAAAAAATATTTTCGTAAATTGCAAGCGCGTTGATTAAGCCATTGGTTGAAGCGACAGCGATGACTTGATTTCATTTAATGAGGATTTTACCCAACATTGGGACAATATAACGGATATACTTTACTTAACGAAACTTTGGAAAAAAGTTTACTTCAGGCGGGAATCCGCGACTTCCGCAATCCGTGCGTTTTCTAAGCTAGACATTTTTTTCAACGTTTCGATAACTTTGAGTTTATTTAAGCGTTTTTTAAGCCTTTAGCTGGTACAGCATTAAACATTTTTTATTGGTTTTCGATTCTATTACAATTGACTAAGGTTCAAATTATGGTGGCATGTATATTGCCACTACCAGCGATTATATCATATCATAATATTACAAATCTATAAAGCAGTCTCATCTTAACTAATTTATGTTTAAAATATTGTAATATATTTACCGGACATTGAACAGAACGGTAGTTGCCAACAGCAAAACTTAAAACTAAATCACAGGGTTGCCAGTTTATTATAATTTCATTGACATTATATAACACAGATCTCTAAGGATCTAATTCTAAGAGGTTTGATAAGACACTGTTGCTATATAAAACTAAAGTCAAAACCTTTGAAAAATTTCGTCGGTCTAACCAATACCTTGGTGGCGGAGTGGTCAACGCAGCCGCCCGGTTCGCGGAGGACGCGGGTTCGATTCCCGGGTAGAACCCGATTCGATTTTCGGTTAGAAATTTTTTTCAACTTTTCGTCATCTTTAACTTTATTAGAGCGTGTTTTAACGCAAATAAACAAATATTACGAATATACTTTACTTATTTTTTTATTAACTGTGTGTGTAACCTTATAAGATATCCACTTGGTATTTTTATGAAGTATTTTCAGTAAAGACTTTGTAACTGCTCGTTATGTTCTAGGGGTTAGGTTATCTCTGGTCAAAAAGTCAAATATCTGTGTTTAATATTTCAATCATATATAAGGTGACTGCTAGAAACCGCAAGATACTTCAAGGGCTGGTCAGGTCAAGTGTTTTAAACATGACAAAAAAGGTTGACTAACGTAGGTACTTATCGCCAGCTGACGCGGACGGGTCAACAGACGGGTGGGTCTACGCCCGGCCGCTGCCCGCGCGTTGTAAATAATCGTTATTTAAAAGTTAATTCTTTCATTTTATTTATCTTATGTTATTGCTTTAAAATAAATTAGATACTCAGACTATCAAATTAAAATTAATTAAATGAATTAATTAATGAAAAATAAAAAAGCACGATTTTTTTTGTCATTTTTGTCATTTCTAAACACTTGACCTGACCAGCCCTTGAAGTTTCTTGCGGTTTCTAGCAGTCGCCTTATACATATAAAAAAACTTAATCAGTAGGCTCAATTTTCGTAATAATTGGCTTGTGGTAACTGAAGTAGGAAACATATGTTTGGGATTCTATTTTACTTCGTAAACACAACAGCGTATAGGTTAGAACACGCACGGCTTGCTAAATACATACGTTCTGATATTGTAATATTAAAATATGATTTGAGGGGACTACGAAACATCGTTTTTCTGTGTTGTCGTGCGGTCACACGCCACGCCGCGGCTGATGGCAATCAAAAAGCTTTGTTCCAAATTACAAGTAGATAATAAAAATAAAGTTAACAAAAAAGTGTAAGTATTTATTTAAATGTGTGTGTACCTTTAACTGTGTTCTTAATAATATACAACTAAAAAATAAAAAAAATTATGATGAACAAAAAATCAACTCGTGGTAGGATTTGATCTCAGGATCCACGGCGCTCATACGAGTGAGTCCGATGCGCGAACCACTACGCCAACCAGGAGATAAGTTGAGCGACGAAATAATGATTTACGTTTGCCGCACAGCTTACTAGCAAAAAGTGTCGTGACAACTTTTCGTAAGAATTTTTTCCGTCTAGCCCCCTTTCACAACGCGCGATAAGGAACTTCGTTCCAATAGATGTACAATGAACGCTCTCAAAATGTCTGAACGAAAAGAGTACCTGGCGACATGTTCAGGTACTCATTTCGTTTAGCATTATGCGAGCTGAGAGCCAACATGAACAAGTGCTCTTTCAAAAATAGCTATTTAGCCAAAACTCATACACGTCTAATGTATACAGGGTTAATTTTGGAACCCCCGCCAAATTTTTTCACGTAATTCTATATCAGCAATACAACCTAATAACAAAATAAAAAAACTTTTTTTTTACATTTTTCTCTCTATTCTTCTTAAGGAAAATTAAAATTATTGTCATATAGAGCGCGGCCGTCTCGTTACACAAAACAGTTTTGTGCTCGTTATCAAAGCGCATGCGCGTGTGCGCTATTGTTCACCCCTTGCACTTATGACGGGGCGCGCTATCGCTTAGCTCGCGAGGGTGAGCGCACGCATCTAGACATATATAAAAAGCAGGCAAAATATGTTTTAAAAAAAGAAAACTTTCATAAATTTTACGTTAAATATTTAATTATTACTTGTTTTACCCTATAATTACTTTTGGAGGGGGGTCCAAAATTAACCCCGTATGTAAAAGCAGCCACTATTCAGATAGTAGCGTATAGGATCGTGTATCTAGTTTTTATATGACGTGTTAATATTGTTAGATCATATTGTTCTCGGCTTGGTAGGTATAAAAAGCTTTTTCCGATTCTCACTGGCTAATTTCCACTATCTTGTCTAAGGATCGTGTTCTAAAACTAAACTCAAAATCAAATCCATGCTTGAATACAGTTAGAAAGGGATGGCAATATATGCGATGAATAGCACCATTCTTTTCTAACTGTACTCAAGAAAAGATTTGAGTGTGAGTTTGGTTTTAGAATACATGCCTTAGTCATTTAGCATAACGATAATATAACGTTGCTTTGTGGGTGAAGGCAAGATATCCAGTTTTTCAGTAAACTTTTAGTCATCTACGAGTATATACCCATGATGAGTAAGTTTTCCTTAATAAATAAAATGATGATAAGAATAATCATCATGATCATGTTCATTATATCATCATCATCATCATCATCATCACCATCATCATCTGTAAGTATGTTCCTGTACAAAAGAATCAAGTAATCCAAAGGCCAAGCGCTACCCCGTTATCAAATAAGAATCAAGAACTTTCAATTCTTGCAATTACCAGGTACCTCCAATAAATCCTCGAGTGTTCAATTTGACAAATTAGTACCCTCACTCCGACCCGTTACATGTTTGCGAAGTTGAAACTTCAGCCATTCAAGTGACTCACAGTTTCCTTATTTCCTACGATTATTATGTAGCAATCTGACAGTTGTACTCGTGCACACATAAAGTTCTGCACTATTGTAATAATCTTAGTAAACATCATAAAGTCCAAAGTTGCTTCGCGTATATAATTTCGATGGGAAGCTTATTACCTATTGGGCTCGTATAGAATTGGCCTAAGGTTCAAATTGGTCTGTCGAGATTTTAGATGTAACTCAAACTAGTCGAATATCCCTTGGAGTCATAACGAGACGGCATTAGGCCCTCGTTAAGGGCGTAATTAAAGCCTACCGCACGTACGGCAGAGTCCATTGTCGGTCCCCGAGGCCTATGTACCTACGTGGCCAGTAGTACATCATACGGAGGCATAGTCGCCGCTTTACCGTACCACACAAGCTGTTAAATCGCATCTGATTTGGGAAACAAATGATAATAGCAAACATTAAAATAATAAATAAATAATACAATGTATTTATTGAACAAAAAATGGTACCATTTTATAAAATTTTAAACGATGCTATCCGCTTTAGCTTAAAAACTGTGTAGCAGATAACAACGCCCGCCCCCAAAGAGTATCAGAGGTAGGGCAGTATTTATACATAGAGTTTACAATTTGAAACGTAACTAGCTACAATAGGTACAATAAAAGTTTGTGTGTGTGTGAGTGTGTGTGTGTGTGTGTGTGTGTGTATATCCCATTGCAAAGAAGAATGAGCAAAACGTTCCCCCCCCCCCCCTCCCTTGTAACACTTACATCTATGCATCAATTAAAAGTACTTGAAAAGTGAAGCATTTTATTGTATGACAGCAAATCTGTTAGGTATTGGAGAAAAAAGTTATTGAGAAGAAGAAAATTAAAATAATAAATGATAATAGATAGATAGATAGATAATACTTTTATAGTAACATAATCACACAAACATTAATAACGGTAATATAAAATTGAAGTCAATTTTTTTTCTAATTTTTTTTTTTTTTTTAAATTTTCGCTTTTATTTCTTTCTTTTCATTTATTCATTCGCTCGTTCATATTTGCTGTCCCCTCCAATAAAATACACTATTTATTTCGAAACTTACCATGTGGGAACTTACAATGGGGTGGGACGGGTTTCATACAAAAACGCCCATTCTTCTTTACACGACGTACTTCATAAATCCTTCTGTGTGCTCGTAAGAGAGAGTAGAAAGCTAATTGAGGATTCTTTTCTTACCTTGTTTTAGCGTTAGGGGATAAATACTGATCACTTTATTTATTTTGTTGTTTAATGCAGAGCTTATAAAATAAAATGGCGACTGGCAACAGTGGTACAACAGAATTGTATTTCGCAGCTCATTTCTGTGCTTAGAGTTTGCTGGTGTAGGGTCGTATGGAATATTGGAGTGCTTACGTAAGATAGTGTGAAGAATAAACAATTGCCTTACCGTTGGGACTTGAAATAGTGAATTCAGGGAAGTAGTAGGGTAAAGACGGGGTTTTTTGTTAACACTTTTATGGCAGCTCTTTGGGCTCGCTCCAATCTCAACATTAGGGTTTTGCCAGAGCTGCCCTAGGTAGTAATGCAATACAATGGTACGGATTGAGCTAGTGCATAGTAGACAGTCTTAAGACACTGGAAATCAAAAATGTTTCTTAATTTTTTAAAACGAACATTAACGTTTTCTAATTCTGGGAACAGAGGATTCGATATGAGGTCTCCAGGACATCTCACTGTCAACTATAATACTAAGGTACTTTAGACAAGTAGTCCTATCAATTTGGTCACAACTTGAAGATACAAGGGAGGTGTCTTCTAGACATGTATGCGCACAGATAACAAATGGAGGTGGAGGTTGGGAGATACTGTTAGTAGCAAAAGGAAGAAATTTAGTTTTAGCAATGTTAAGAGTAAGGAGATTAGAGTGAAGCCAGCCCATAACAGATCTTAAGGCATTTCAGCAAGAACTTGTATTTCACTCCAACTAAAACCATTAACTAGTAGAACATTATTTTACAGTTTCGAATGTTAAGTTTGCACAGGTCATTAATATAGATTAAAAACAAGGTAGGTCCGAGGACATTACCTTGTGGTACACCAAAGTTTAGTGACTCCTCTCCACCTACAAACTGATCTATCTTAACGGACTGCGAGCACTTGCTCATATAACTTGATAACATGTCAAGTGCAACTCTTCTGATTTAGTTCTAATTTTTTGAGCAAGATAGGTGCTGAGACAGTGTTAAGCGCCTTAGCAAGATCTAAAAAGATGCCAACTGTTTTAGTTTTTTATCAAAATGTTTGACAACTGTTTTTGTAAATTCTAAAACAGCATCTTCGGTAGATCCTTTGGATCTGAAACCAAATTGATTGTCTGAAAGAATATTGTATTTATTTATAAATTTTAGAAGTCTTTTATTCAAGATTTTCTTAAATAACTTAGATATAACAGTAAGTACGGAAATAGGCCTGTAGCTTGAAAAATTTTCTTTATCTCCAGTTTTATAAATGGGATGCACAATAGCTTTTTTAAAAACAGTGGGGAAATACCAGATGCGAGACAAAGATTAAATACGTAATTTAATTTAGGAATGAGAACGTGGCTGGCTTCTTTATGACTGTTGTGGGTATGCCATCCCAGCCAACTGCACACCTGCCTTTAAGTCCAAGAATAGTGTTTTTGATTTCTTCATCGTCTACAACGAATAATGCCATCGAATGAGATGTGGATGAAATTATTTGTTGTTGCATTAATCGATAGGTAGGCGAAGTATTATTTATTCGTGTTTTATTACATTTAATTGTGTTTGCTGTTAGATTTGCACCTACATTTCTTTAGAATTGTTACCAGCCGGCTCAATATCTTTTTTATCGAAATCCTGTTTTACCTTTTTAATGACTTGTTGCAAAACATTAACAGCTTGTTAAGTTTTAAAGAGTAGTCATAAAGTTATTTAAAATAAACTCTAAACTTACTAGATTGTATAATTCGGCATTTTACAAACGGCGTCGCCTGTTTGCAACAAAATCTGTTCGTTTATAAAATGCCGCGTCAAATTGTGTTACTTAAGTAGGTAACTAGTTCCATTTTCTATTCCTTGTGGCACTGCTAATCAAAAGAACATAAATGGCGTCATGCAATGCAAGTGTGTAAGAAAGTAAAAGTGGAAACTGTGTGGTATAATTATAATTATGAAACATTTTGTATGTTAGAAAAATACAAAATGCTTACATAATGTTACCGTAAACATCCCAAAACTTCTTTTAATTACGCAAAAATAACGTCGAACATACGGTACCTTACACATCGAACTCTCACATCAGCTCCACTTGAGCACAATACATTATGTGTATTGTGACTTGAGGCATGATATTCACTCATGCGTTAGTTTTTATGATTTACCTCATGAAATATTTTACCGAGAATTATATCATCCTATGTCAATTTCGAATAAATCACGTGTCGGAACGTTTCTCCATTTTGAAGTAAAAAAAAGTAAATTACTTAATCGAACTTTTTGAGAAAAGTAAAGTTGTGCTAGCGGCTACGCCCATAAAATGTGTCCGTATGTTTCCACCGTCTTGCTCCCCACCTTCATTGGTCCCACATTAACTTAGTTTAACCACGTTATTGTACCCGCTCGTTATGTTACGGACAATAAAAGCTTTTATTACAATCGGATGTAGTACGAGGCTCCAGACACGTTAGACGAGAAATTGGCAGGAACTACTTATCTACTTAAAACATTATACTAAGAATAGAATATAATAAATCTTTATTGCACATCTGTTACATAAATTTATAACGCTAATTGCATAAATGAGTATAACAGTAATAATGGTAGACAGAACATAGATATAAACAATAATGTTTATATCTATGAGTCGGAACATGAATCTAATTTTGTCAATTGTAAATAGACACTCAAATTAAAATGCTCTTATAATGAGCTTACAGTCTGGCAGAGAATATAGATTTTGTGGTAAATTGTTGTTAATCGAAGCAAATATTACTTAAATTAATTACATAAATTACTTAAATTAACATATCTACACAATAGTGTACATAGAATGTTAATGAATTAAGTGCGTATGTTGTCTGGTCTGGTTTTAGCTTACAATAATATAAAAACGTTACAATGGATTTTAAATTCTAAGAAAATGTGAATAATGTGAATGTGGTTTATAAACTAATAATTTCGAAACGTCTTCTTTATGCAAAAATTGCCTTTCGGCCTGTTTAGAACTAATCTCGAAATACCCATTACTTAATACGACCTAAGATCTAAAAGACGTTTTCTCGCAAGGAATGAAACCCGAATGGACTTACTACCAAAAAGAGCGATTCTCAATACAATAATAATAATAAAATTTATTTATTTCTCTCTCACTCGATTCGGTACATCATATTTGATTCAACAATATAAATTATCAATATGTTACCATTGTCAATATATACTATTGTCAATAAGACTCAATTTCAAATGAACCGAGTCTCATTGCAACTTATTCCCAAAACGTCTCATTCCCAAAATACACTAAAATATATACACATGGAAATATCAAAACACACGATTCTCATAATGACTAATTTTCAAAACGTCCTAGGCCCAAAATACACTACATGTTTGATTCAGCAGGTTTGAGTGTAAAATTGTTGTTAGCACCAGATAAGTTCTCTAAAAGTGTCGGATTATGGATTAAGAAAGGCAAATTTTTCAATTGTGTCTGGTTTCACGTTGCTTGATTTTTTGCTGCTGTTTTGTTGCTTGATTGGTTTTGGTTGTCGGTTTGTCCGAAAGCAATCGCTTTAAAGCGAAAAGACCGCTGTTTGGTATTGTGTGTTTATTTGTAACAGTTGATGTACCTATATTATTCATTTTAGTGGTATAATTATAAAGTTAGAATATTATTTATGAACTTTTGTTTGCCGCGCTAACGTTTTCAATATCAATTATTATATTCGGAGCCTCGCCCCGAGCCATTTAATAAATCGTGCGCTTCCAACATTTGTTTTACTTTCAGAGTGTTATCCTCTGCTCTAGTGAAACTATGAGCTCCAACAATATTTTTGATGCAGAATATAACGACCATCGATGCTGGATATTTAAAAAAATATACAATTTTGCAACACACGTTCAACGTAAAAAAAAATCAAATTCAATCTTTGGCTAATGAAAAGTGACGTTTGTTTTTATTGACCCTTCACTGTGGAAAAATAGTTATCTGTCAAAACAATTTTATTTTTATATCCAAAAGTATTTTCAACAAATAATAGGTCATTAATTTACGATCCGTGATTTCAACATACAGATAATTTAATCTCAGCTGGATCCGACCATAAGATAGTTTATGATCACATGGAATCAAACAGAACACACGCCTTTTAAAATTAATAGACGGGAGTAAGTTACTACTTAATTTTGATGCGACCAACATCTAAGTCTCTGTGATACTAACTCTGACAGACAAAGAGTTAAAACATAAGAAATATATTCAAAAAAATAAACCTTAAGAGGCCTATTACATCTCGACTGTGATTTTTGCGTAAAATGGCTAATTTTGGCATTATGGATCTCAGAAACAAAAATACATTAACAGTTAAGACTTATTGAATAGTGTAGAATAGCTATTGAAATAGTGCGTAGCGGCCTCGTTTTTTGTAAATTTTTCTTAACTTTTTAATTAAACCCAAAATTGCATAGAAAGATTTTCATAAAGTGCGCGAAGACACTTTTTTGAGCTCATCGATTGAACTAAACAAGTAAAATAAAAAAATTATAATGTTATCTCTTATATAGTCAAATAGTGCGTAGCAGCCTCGGAATTTTTAGATATCATTGATTTTATATAGGAAAAAAATCTTATTCTAAACCAAAAAACTTCGAAAATCGCTATAAGTTAACTGTGAATATCTCCTATCTACGATAATATTAATGAGCAAATTTTATACCAGAGTAATTGTTACTTCATGAGGAATAAAGATTTTATAATGAATTTATTATCCCATTTCGATAAAAACGATAAATACAACTGCAAAATTACTACAAAATGCGAAAATGGCCATTTTAAGCAAAAATCACATTCGAGATATAATAGGCCCCTTAATAATAAAGTGTTCCTTTTCAATAATAACCAGTCAAATAACATATAGTTGAAACACATTGACAAAACTAACGAGTATAATTATTATACTGTGCGTTGTATAATTTAGGGCTGACATAATTAAAATATAATTTGGTTATGTTCCTTTTCCGGAATTACAATTTGGTAATAGTTTTAATTGGAATCGCTTTCGGTCGGCAAAGGTAAATTTCATGTGAATATTTAATAAATCACTAACAACTCATAATTTAATAACTGGGCGTTTAGTTAACCTGTAATATTTATTTTGCTTATTTATATGTAGGTAATTATTATAAGTAATACATTTTAATGGTTTTAATATAGAATTAGGATTTTTATTTGAAATTAAATTTGGATTTATATTTTTTATTTGTAGTTTATAGTTAACGCCGATAGCAAAGCGCTCCATGCGATATTCAGTGGTGCTTGGTTCAATTTGTAGGTTGGACCAATTGTGTTTGTGAAACGGTCGTGATGTATGTGTATTATGCATGTTATAATAGAAAAGTAAAGTTAAGTAAAATATAGCTTTAAGGAATACTATCTCAAGGCGGGCAAATGAATCACTGAAATCAAGTCATCGCTAATTATTGTCTTAATCACTATTCATGCCAAATGCTCTTGATCACTTATAATCGTAAAATCCTAAACTCACTTTTTTCTAAACACGCTATTTAGACACACGTTGTCAAGAGCTCTTTTATGTCGATTAACCCTGGGGTGCCTGGTGGGTAAAACTCACACGGCGTGCCTAGTGGGTCTGATGGGCCCGTTTATAAACATATTATAATAATATAGATATTAATACTATACTTAGAAATATTTCAATTCATAATTTTTGTTATTTTAGTGAAATATTTACAGAATAAAACTAAATATGTATTAAAAAGCTTCATTAACCAATTCAGAATAAAGATTTAAGGCTGCCACACACCGGATGCGTCTGCAGCACGATGCGTTGCATCTGCAGCACGCTGCGACATAAAGCAATTCACACCGGCCGGCGCGGCGGCGGCGCACACTAGAACCCCGCCATATAAGTCAATGCGCAAAACTCTAAAAGAAGAATCTAAATAAAAATAAGTATGTAGCATGAATCACGACTATTATCCCCGAAGCGGGGAAGGGGAAGCGGGGGAGCGGGAGCCCATCGCCGCTCTTCGCTGTTGGATGTATGTGCAGTGTTTATAACCCCACATAATACAACCACTCTCCGTGTTATATGTATTTAATTTTTTGAATAAGTAAACCAATAGATATAATGTATTTAGCGTAATTTCTAATGAGATTGTATGGTTTCTTGGACCATTAGGCCTCTATCATCAAAAGAACAACAGGAGAAAATTCAGAATATTCCGAGCTAGGCGTTTTTTTAATGGAGGTTTTTCGATCGGTTTTGTCACTTGCAAAACGTGTTCTGCATCTGCTCGTTTTCACTTGCTCTCAATTACATTTGCGCAGCGAATGTTAACTCCTCTGCTGAAAAACCATCACGTAAATGTGAAGTCTTTCTTCGTTTTGTTGACTCGCTACTTTCATTAAAATCTTTAATTGGTCTTCGCCTTTTAATGTGCTATATACTCTTAATTGACAGACGCCATCTAACCATGACTTCTCAACAATAAGGAACATTTGTTTGTGCCTATTACACTTATTCCATTTAAGAGCAAATTGTTGCTTGAAATTCCGCCACGTATTTAAAGTTTTGATGCCCTGCTCATTAGGACAGTTGGTTTTTCTTATTAGAAATATTTTGAAACTTTTTCTCTAGCGCTTTAAATTTGCTAGAAAGTAAGATGTCACTCATATCCCTTTTCTTTATAGTTAAATGTGTAGTCGATGGTTCACCTAAAAGAAACAAAAATATTGGCTTATTTATTAGCGTCATGTCTCAGAACTATATAAACCATGTTTAAATAATTTGTCTTACTAATTTTTAACATTATTCTAAACGTAAGAATCACTAATCAATCCATTTCGTTATCGTTAAGCGCTTGATCATAATGTCATTCCTATTAAAAAAAACATTTTCTTGAAAATGCGCAACTTGATTTAACTTTTCTTTGCGGTATAATAATCTTAAAGGCTTACCTATTAATATATGGTAAATACCTTCTTTATCACTTTGCGCAAAATTTTGTAATCATTTTTTTAATTTTTTTCGACCCTGCCCTTAAATATTTACGATTATAGCAAGTACAAACGATCTACAGTAAAAATATGTCGTAGTAAGAATGTACACACCTTGCTCAATACACGTCATCGTAAGTGAGAAAGTAAGTACGTAAGAAGGTTGGTTAGATAACAGTTCATCCGATGAAGATCTGTTATTTTTGGCTGCGTTAGAACCACCAGAAACTAAAAAAAGACTGTGGGTGCACAATCAATATAAACAAAAAAAGAGACGACCTCGGTGAATATCATCGTCTGTGTATAGAGCTTGAGTCGTTTGAAGACAAGTTATAATTTTTGACATGTGGGTCATATAAACATTTGTATCTGCGTACATATTGATTAACTATACGCTATTTCAAAATCCATTATCACTAGTCACTGTTAAATTTGTAAATATTTACAACTAAAATGCCGCATCCAGTGTCGCAGCTGCACGCAGAAGTATACGTCACCGCGGTGTGTCCTTAACTATTATGAAATCCTGTGGAATATAACGTCATCATGCCGGAGCGCGTGTGCGACGTGGCCGTACCGCTGGTGCGCGACCGCACCGCGACCGTTTTCGGTTTGTATCTCACGGACTGCCGTGCGTCTGTCGCACGCAAGCGCAACGCAATGCATCTGCGACACTGTCGGTGTGAACCTACGCGTACAAATTCTAATATTACAAATCATGACGAACGCAGTCGCAATGCAGCACGTCTGCGACACTTTTTGGTGTGTGTCAGCCTTTATTTTGAATTAAAAATGTATCAAACTTTGGGTGAAAAAATTGCCTCGTGCCTGGTCGGGTTTCTCTGACCCAAACGCACTTAACAAACGTGCTACTCCGACGCAAGCGCACTAAAGGCTGTACGGGCGGTGGCAAAATTAGCTCTCATTAGTCTATATTGCGAAGCAATCTTTGAGCACTGCAGGCTTGATTTCATGTTTAAAAAAAATATCGACAATTACTTAAAGTGACGTGTCTGTCAGACCTACCAGGCACCCCAAGGGTTAATGAAAAATTATAATGAAAACTTTGTTGGGTACCATAACTAGATCTATTTGTTTTGTCACATGCACAGTTTAAAAAATGTATCTTTGAAAAAATAACCTTGTATTCTTTCATAATTTAGTTGCCCTTTATTCATTTATAGAAAATTTTAAAACATTGTTTGTTTGCTTCAGTTTTAATTACTTAAGTTCTAATATTATTATGAGGATAATGGTGTTGGTTGCGTAATTACAATAATTGTTTTAGGTTATTTTTTTGTAGTAGGTAGTATTAAGCTTTTTTACGCAATTGTTTGTTATCCTGAACAAAATAAAATAATTTTTAAATAATACTTAAATGTAACTACACAAATATAGCTTCTGTCTATAATAACATGTTGAAACTAAACCGAATTAGTGATTGATGAAATGAATGAATGAGAGAGTCAAATTAATTAAAGACCATGAGTGGTTTGTTCGCCGTCGGAGCCTAGTAAATCACCAAACTAAGTCTTCACAGTCAAGTTTAATTAACTCTAAGAAAGTTATTAACGTCTGAGAGGCGTGCCACGAGATTTGCACTTGAAATGGAACTATTTATTAAGTAACACCTTGTGTTTATGCCCACCTACTGCGCTTTGACTAATGATTAAACAAAATAACTTTTAATCAAGGCAAATTGAAAACCATCGGTTTTAAAATCAGTTGAAATAAAAACATCGCATGATTTTTTTTAACTTGTAAAATCGTTCGTATCCCCTGAGCTGCTAATGCTAAAAGTCGTGGATTCGGTTTCCACCGGAGGCAAGTCGTGTTTTTAAGTGGATTTTAATTATTTATACCTACTAACTAGCACCGTGAATCACGAAATATATAACAACTTAGAAATAATTTCTTTAAAGTGTCGTTTAAACAATTTGTTTTCCTATTTCGCCTCTTTACAAGAATAACGTGACATCTCATCAAATCGTTTTTGATGAGATGTCAGGTTATTCTTGTAAAGATGCGATTTGTAAACACGAAAAATTATAAAACGTAGAGTATCTATAAAGCAAATAATATAAGATGATCATGATTATTTGTCGTTTTGTATTTTGTAATTTATAACTAAGTTTAATTATTATAAAATATATACTAATTATTGTAAATGGTTTTTAATAATTATAATCAAACCGCTTCATTGTTTTCGAGTTGAACAATATAGACCTTTAAGTTGCTATTTATTAAGTGCTATCCATAATAAAACTCAAACTTTATAACTTAGGTGATATAAACATATTATAAGAACTCGAATAACAAAAAGAGCGTAAAACGCTCCTATGAAAAAATATTACCCTCACATTAATAAAGTTAAAGTCACGAATTTATTGCCCAACCTACAAACATTTATTTACGGAAAAACTTCCTATTCGGCAGCCATGTTTTTGTAACAACTCAAAAAACTATAGTGCCGGAAAAAATTTACAATGTTTGCTGGCGACAGGCACTTCGGGCGTGTATGATAATATCAGTGTGCCAATTCATACTTCTGTCGCTCTATCATCTTTATCGCCACCGAAATTAAGTTCAGTTTCGTTTAAACGGATACAAAAGTTATATTGCAAATGGGAAGTATCATGGACCGTTACAGTTTTCGCGATAACTAATATGAAAGAATGAAGAGTTTTACTATGAGAATATTCTGTCGATAAGCAAGCTTGTTTGTGTCCAAACAGTTTTTCTTTTAAAAACGCCTGTCTTGTTTTAGTTACACGTTCAAGGGATAAGACATAAGAACATCTACTATTAAAAATAGAAAATTGGAAACATCAATAATAAAAATACAATTTGTTTAAAATGTTAATTATTCCTTATATAAATACAAAACATTTTAGGCGACGCGGTATCGTTAGCGTTAGGTACCCTAGCACATTACAGTCGTATAATTAAGCTTTCTGGAAAGGTAAACAGGGCCATATTTAACCTGTCACTGCTGTCATTGTATTGTAAAATACTGTATAATTAGGCATATGTAACCATATTTCTTTGTTGAAGTTTATTTAAGCTGAAAGTTGGCAACTTTTTAAAGTTAACATTTTTGATTAAATTTTGTTAATAATTGCAATTTTCTTAAAAATTACTAACTATAGTATAGTTTTTTGGGCATATCGAATAATTTACTATATAGCAATACTGCATTTGTCACTACTCTAATGATAAAATAGCTTTTTGTGGATGTTTTACCGTAGGCTTTAAAACTGATGACGTAGTGGCTTTGATTAACAAGCATTTTTATTCTGATAATTAACAATGTATTATATACATTTATCTCCTTAGCAATTAAGTACAACTATAACTACATACTTATTGTAATATTTGTCTACTGAAATAAATTTGTTGATGTGTAGCATTGTGAGACTTAAACTCAATATTGATATTGCAACCGCGAACAACAGCTAAACATTATTTTCTATCCACCGTCACAATTTTCCCTTTCTCCCTCTGAGCTTACATAAATCTGATTTATGCGTATAATACGTACCTACAAGCCAAGTTTCTTTAGTTCAATGTGGTACGCATTTACATACATTTTGTATGTGATATATTACAGTATGTTCCACAAAACATTTATAATTAATGTACCTTTGGGAGATATATGATGTTATTACATATTCAGTCGTGAAATACAGTAATGTTTAGTTTGTCATATTCTAGTATTGATCTTATTTAGTTCACTGTTTTGTAATATGTTTGTTATCCGATTTACCAGCGGATAACATGTATAAGGTGAAGAAAGATTGACTATTAAAATAAAACAATGCTACTTACAGAGAAAAACCTCGGCAGAACCCACATAGATAAGATAAAATAAGAGTTACAACCGTAACAAAAAACATTGTTTACTTAACAGTGTTCGTAACTGTTCATATCTATAAACTTCGAGCGGCTTACAACACCATACACTATAATTATGTAGAGTTAACTTGATCCTGTCCGAAACATCATTCTGTCTCTATCACTTCCATATAACTGTCAGTAGACTAATTTAGTTAGTGCTAACTTCGATCAGTGTTTGGATGATCGAAGAGTGCTAATTACATTCAGTCGGTCTTAGCTGGAAATTGATGTGTCACTTTTGTTCTGTTCTGTTTTGTTATCTACAATTTGTGTTTGTCGGTTATCAGTGAGGACTGCAAAAGCAGTGCATTGCCGTAGTCCACGTTTCCCAAATAACAACTGCACATGTGCACAGCTTGATAGGTGGTGAGCCCATCACAACTGCACATGTGCACAGTTTCATAAAAGGTATGCCCATCACAACTGCACATGTGCACAATTTCCCAAGAGGAGACTTATGGGTTGTTAGTATTATATTAACTATCAGCCACCATCAAAGTCAAATTTGGTAATATGTAATATTCTGTTTTCCGGAATGACGGTGACAGTAATTTTGCTAATACGCAATTTGTATGTCCGATTGTCCGATTCCCTGGCGAACCACGGCTTATTCACTCGCACACGGTAGGCTTATTCACTTCGACCACTGCAATTTGGTTTTGGCGCTTATAATATTAATTCTCAAGGGAAATGCGCACCGTGTTTCGGTAGTACAGAAACATAGAACCTATTAACAAAATTGTTCGTAGCACAAAGCTAGGCGAGCCAATGTTACGCTTACAATGCCAGAACTTTGTCTTGTGTGGTCATAAACTTGTGAATGTTTTAGTTGTATTGTGGCTAGCAATATCTTGGGTATTTATCAAATCGGAGGACGCCTGTGGCCGAGTGGTCGAGCGCTAGGTTTGTTTTCCGAAGCTCCCGTGTTCAATTCATAGGTACATAGGTCATAAATTAAAATGACTAATAATTTTTTAAATAACTAAAATTAACTAAAGCGAAGCTCTTTGAGGTGTTGTCACAGAATAAAAATTGTACTACTCTGAGGTAAATATGCCTACCTAGAACTAGGTACCCTAGGTCCTAGATTACAATGACTTATTTTCAAATAACCAAAATCAACTAAAGCAAAGCACTGAGGTGTAGTGTAGCACCCTATTTGTGATAATCTTATTCATAATCATAATATTTATTTGCTTTTAAATAGAGTATCATTACAATTGTTATCATTGATAATGCATTATCATTTCAATGCATAGCCTGGGTTTGAGATCGCCAACCCGCATGAGGCAAGCGTGGTGAATAAGCCAATAGCCATCAATTGGGTACTTGACAGTTTTCGGAAAAGTATCCCGCCCTCTCCTTTCCACTCCCGGACTACACGTGTTGGTCTTAGGAACCACCATCATACTGTACAGACTGTCAGTACTCGTACCAAAAAATTTAACAAGTCGTTCCTCTGTAAGACCATTCGGCTTTGGAATTCTCTGCCGGCGCATGTGTTTCCCAGCTCTTACAGTCCCGGGTCTTTTATGCGGGGCGTGAACCGGCATTTATGCAGGCCGTCATGAATGGGTGCGCTCGTTATCATGCTTATTCCATTGGAGAGCGCTCTCATTATTTTGGACTGCATCGGCTGCTTACCATCAGGCAGGAAGCAGTCGCTATGACAAGTCATAATAAAAAATATAAAAAAATTACAAACGCTTATTTTATACATCTCACACTATTGTTTTTTCTCGAAAAAACTTTATTTAATAGAAAAAACTTATTTTTCTTCATTCAATCATTCAATTCAAATTTCGTGCGAAAACGGTTGGTCACGTAACATTTAGCCCTGTGACGTCACACCACCTTGAAACCTGACAGTAATTAGGTTTTGTTTATTTTGTGAAATGTGACGTCACACCGTGTTTCGGGTCTTGTAATCCACAGATAAAAACTCGCAAATTTATTTTGTAAAAATAAAATATTTACAAATTATCTGAATAAAAAACTTTATCGTTTAATTTTATACTATGATATCCGACATATTTCATATTTTATTGTTATTACTGTCAAATAGCCAATTGTGGCGATGACTTGATTTCAATGATGGAGGCCTTGTCCCAGCAGTGGGACAGTATACAGGCTCTACTTATCAAATCAAAAATGTCGTTTAAAGAGAGATGTGTCAAAAACAACCAATAACATTTCGATTTTACTTTTTCTGCTTCGCTTATTACTTGATAGCGACATGTATCCTTTCTTCTCAGCTTATCTCCGTTTATTTATATTAGAAGGAGGCAAACGAGCAGGCGGGTCACCTGATGGAGAGCAATCACCGCCGCCCATGGACACCCGCAAAACCAGAGAAGTCGCAGATGCGTTGCCGACCTTTAAAAAAGGAATAGGGTTAAGGAAGACATAGGAATTCTGAGGGAGGGGGAAGGGACTTCTGGAACTCTCACTGGCCGGTCGAAACAAACAGCACCAAGTGCCAATATTTCACGCCGGATATTCGTGAGAGGGTGGTATATCCAATACGTGCTGCAACGCAGCGTGGCTCTACCACTCAGAAACTTTTGTTAATACCGAGCTTAAATTATAGAACAGAACAATACTGGACATTTATATTTAGACTTACGCTATACTTACATGTTAGCTAGCAGGTAGACGAAGACCAATCGAATCGAGTAAAAAATGTACTTTGGCTGAAAATCTAACTTAGAAATCTTATCTGAATCTCTATTGATTTATAAGTTTATTTTGTTCTAGAACTTAGAACTCTTTCACTAGAACGAGATCAAACTAAATCACTCAAGGAACCACCTTCGTCAGTTCTTAACGCCAGACCATAAAGGCACGCGCACTTTACCAGGTCTTCTTAAGACTATTGTGTTATGTTAGTAGAACTTGGCTACCGTGTATACGTGTTTACTCTCTATTTTTCAGATAGATAACAGAAGCTTGTTAAGCCATCTTTTATAGCAGTCTGGCAGTAGCATACCTACCTTAAACCTATTTAAGGTTGACTCGGTATTTATTCGTAAATCCTATCCTCGTCATTCAGCCCAGTGACAATCTGCAAATTCTGTCACATTTCAATATCAGCTCCGTTGACGGGTCTCGCTTATTTCCCAACACTGTAATAGTAAAGCCCAATAAATGACGCACATATTTCCCTGGAGGTTAGGAATTATTGGTAGCTAAGTTCCGTTACAGCACAGGTGAATATTTATCTCGTCAGTTCGGTAACGGTTGCCCGGGGATTTCTATTTAGTTTATGCTTTATTTGTACATTATGTTATTCACAACATGACAATGTAATTTTGGGCATTTGATATTATTACTTAGTAGTATTTAGGTGACATTTGGTCAAATCTCCCTAAGTTCATATTATTAGGATCGTGATCGTGATAAAGCCACCAGTTCGACATTTATACGCAAATTATGAAAATGATGATAACAGTTTTATGTAAAAAATAGAATAGCACTTGAAAATAACGACTACCTCAGCTCATAATATTATTCTCTATTAATTATTTCTTGCTATTGAAAGTGTTTTCTTCTTCTCTACTTCTCATGGTAGCATTTCATTACTGGAGCTGTGCCGTCAGCTACCAATTTGGAACAGTTCTTCCACGCTGGTGATTCTGGTCATTCCCGAATATATCTAAGCCAATATTTCTCCATCTACCATCGCGTCTTTCCCCTCCTATTTCGCCCATTATGATCGGTTCAAGCAGCTGGTAACTATTATGTCACAAAATAAATTACCCAGATATCTAACTTTTCTCTTCTTGATGGTACGCAACAACTTTCGGGTCTTCTGGATGTGCTGGAGAACTAGTGGTGCTTAAGTGGTTTCTAGTGTTGTACTTATAGTGCTTTTGTAACGATAGCTCGTCGTACATCGTCAATTTGTTTTCCTCTTCAGAATTAGCAGATAGCGTCGCATCAGGATGTCGTTACACATGTCATTACAAAATGTCTGCCAAAGCGAACCTCGTCTTTGTCTCGTGAAACCTACTCGCCGGAAGCGGTGTGAGGCTGTGCGGCGTGACTTACGACCCACATCCGGGGGCCATATTTGCTTTACTTTGCCGGTTCCGGCCCGCCGGCTGCGTAACGCTTTGATAAATACCCGATAATCGGTTGTCTGGTGTACGTTTGCGGTACATCATTGAATGTTTGCGGCTCTTAAGTCAGTGTAGTATATTGTGTGCTTTTATTTATGTACTTTTCTTTGAGCTTGTTAACTTTTTGAAACCTTAAAATTCATCTATTCTTATTCCAGTTAAATTATGTATCAGAGAGCACGTACAATAAGATCACATAGAATAACTAGATGATCAGATCCCTAAAAATGTTTCCAAATTTAAGAATCACTTAAATTATTTCCATTAAAACTGAATCATTTGACTTTTCTTAAACATTATGTTACCCAAAGTTAGACGTTAATGTTACAAAGAATGAAGTCGTATCCACACACAGCATATTATATTAGAATATATTCGCGCAGAGTGTTTTATCCAAATCTCGTGTAATCCCGTAATACCGCAAATACGGACACACGGTGTGGCTTAAGAACACATGTATATTAATGGAAACATATGTGTTATTCCAGCAAAAGATTTTCACTAAAAGGTTATTTCACAAAGTAAACTATTATGGGATTTTGAGATTCGTAAATCTTTACTTGTGATATACTTATTAGCTTATTGTGTTTCCATTAGTGCTTGTTTGCTTAATTCAGACAAGTCAGACGAGCATAATTCGTTTAAGCAAGATGTTAGGTAAAATAATCAAGAGGTAGCAATTTATTTGCTTTTATATGTTTTATTTATTGCTTTTATCTTTTCAAGGCAAAGTTTTCAAAGCTCTTTTTCCAAGAACTGAACAATCAACCAAATAAGTTGTTTTATAAAATAATGAAATAATCGCTCCATCTACGTAAACACGCTTTCGTCCGCGTCCCATAATACTGGGAGAATTTATATATTTTTAAACATAATATATTTAATATTATTGAGTAGAACTTGATGATAGGTTTTCATCTTTTTGATTAGGTCGTTTTTTTTTCTTCGTTTTGTTTTTGATTAGGTCTTCATCTCGGAAAAAGAATATGATTGTAGGCGAAAGTTCTCGCGGATTTTTCAAGACCGACATGGTCAAACGAGGTTTTAAATGCGTAATTGTACGTAAATTAAGGATACTTATACCACCATGCTTCTAAAATAAAAAATTTCTTCCCAAAAAATTTAGTTTCGAGGAAAATGACTGTCTTATGTGTATACTAATAGTTTATCGTGAAGTTTACAATTAATATTATTATAATACACTAACCAATTTAAACTTAAAACTCTTTTAATAAGACCTGTTTAACCATGTTCAATGAACATTTCCTATCTTATTGTCTTGATAAAGAGATAGCTAAAAAGCAGTTATCTTTATTATTATTATTATTTCAGTCATGGTCGTCCCACTGCAAGGCAAAAGCCTCCCTTCCCTTTGTCCAATCTTTGCGATTAAGGGCTCTTGATGGCCAGTCTTTGCAGTAGGAGTCTAGCACGTCCCGCCATCTCCTTTTGGGCCTTATCTTTATACACAAACATAATTTATCAAACATACACATACATATAATCACAACTATTTTCCCGGAAGGATAAGTCAGAGACTAGGCAACGAGAACAGCAGAAGCAGTTTTCTACCATAGTCCACTTTTCACCAAATAGCGACTGCACATGTGCTCAGCGTGAGAGGTGGTAAGCCCATCGCCGCTATAGTTCATCGCCTTTTACGACACCCAAGGGAAGAGAGGGGGTAGTAGTATTCTTTCACCGCTACATCACACCCGTTTCCCGTGGGGTAGGCAGAGAGAGAGAGACAGAGAGAGAGAGAGAGAGAGAGAATAATTTATTGACAAACATAGAAATAATAACATACATAAATAAATTAAAAGTAAAGAGCCTTTTTAAAAAAAAGCTTTTATTAAAATGCGCTAAAAAGAAAAAAATAACTTATACTTTAAAACTTTAACTATCAACTTATAACGTCATTATACAATTTATATGATGTAAAAGGTTGTCGCGAGATTTACGAAAATACTTGCTCGTATTTTCTTAGATTGAAAATTTTAATAGTTAAAATCAATCACATCAAGTTACATATTTAATTTATTTGTTTTTACACATATTATTATAGTAAATCTCGCGACAACCTTTTATATCATATAAATTGTGTAATGACGTTATAATTTGATAGTTAAAGTTTTAAAGTATAAGTTATTTTTTTCTTTTTAGCACATTTAAATAAAAGCTTGTTTTTTAAAAAGGCTTTTTACTTTTAATTTATTTTTTACTTTTTAGTTATCCCTGGACACGTTTTTCATCTGTTCATCTCACTGAATACAAATAATTATTTAAACAAAATTTATTCAAGTCCACTAAACCACCACCACTCACCACCCATCAAAAACAGTCCACCCATTAAGACGAATCAAACTCGACGCGGTTGTGTCGCTTAATTACTGCGTTCTTATGGCTACCTTCCAGCTCCATCATCAGACTCTGGTTACCATCTAGCACCAAAGTACTCGTCAAGACGAATCAAACGAGCCCATACTCGATGGGGTTATGTCGTTTAATTTCTTAGTTCCTATGGCCATCTTCCAGCTCCATCATCAGACCCTGCTTACCATATAGCACCAAAGTACTCGTCAAGACAAATCAAACGAGCCCATACTCGATGGGGTTATGTCGTTCAATTTCTTAGTTCCTATGGCCATCTTCCAGCTCCATCATCAGATCCTGCTTACCAGATAGCACCAAAGTACTCGTCAAGACAAATCAAACGAGCCGAGACTCGATGAAGTTGCGTCGTTTCTTTACTGAGTTCCTAGGACCACCTTCCAGCTCCAACATCAGATCATACCCTGGTAACCATCTAAAAGCAACGCACTCGTCAAGACGAACGAAACGAGCCGCAACTCGATGGGGTTGCAACATTTCATCACAGAGTTCCTATGACCACATTCCAGCTCCATCATCAGACCCTGGTTACCATTGAAAGACAAACTACTCGTCAAGACGATTCAAACGAGCCCAAAACACGACGAGTTTGTGTTGTTTCATTGCAAAGTTCCTATGGCCACCATCCAGCTCCATCATCAGATCAGCAGCATGTCATCTTAATATTGCATTGTCACGCGATTTACACATGTATGCTAAATTTCAGCTCAATCGGTAACCGAAAAGTGGATCAAAATTGAGTTGCAAAATTCATTGCAAGCTAAATAAAAGCTTGTAAAAAGACTATTGTCAATCAGGACCCCGCCTCATAGTGAGTCGAGGATCCGAGTATACAACGACCTTCACGGATGAAAAGTATTTTATATCAAATTTAATGTGTTAAAAATATATTGCGAATGGGTTGGCAAAAAAATTTCAGTCCAGTATATGATTAATTAAATACTTAAAAATATATATTTTTGAATATTGCAGTTGTTTCGATAATAGATAAATTACAGAGGTACCAATCGAAAGTATGAAGCCTATAGAACATGCAAACGTTAGGTTGACTATTTTTTTCCTGTCATAACATTGGGTAGGCAGGTGTAAACAGGTAAGTCAATATTAGTTATTTGCAACCGTCTGGTTAAATAAATAAAATTTATGTTTATATAAAGATAAGCTCATTACAAACACACATACACCAAACCAGTGCTATGTAAAAACAATATTTTTTTTAAATATTAAATGAATCATTAATCGTCCTGGACTGAAATTTTTCAGCCAACCCATTCGCGATATATTATTTAACATATTAAATTTGATATAAAATAATTTTCATTCATTAATCTTCCCGGTGAAGGTCGTTCTATACTCGGATCTTAGACTATGTGTTAATTATTCTTAGAGCATTCAATGCTCTAAGTAAATATTGCGAACAGGACGTATCGCAACTATGCTGACAGAGAACACGCTTTCCATTTTTTACTATCCTGACACACTTACTGATTCAATTACTCTCATAACATTGACAAATGATTCATAACATAAAACCAGACAATTGTCTACTTGACAGTTTTCGAAAAAGTATTTAAAAAATTACATCGCTTATTTTATACCTACCTCTCACAATCCTACTAATATTATAAACGCGAAAGTTTGAATGTATGGATATCTGTTACTCTTTCACGTAAAAACTACTAAATGGATTTGGATGAAATTTGGCATACAGATAGTTTATAACCTGGAATAACACATAGGATACATTTTATCCCGATATTCCCACGGGAACGTATGGATGGATGTTTGTTACTCTTTCACGTAAAAACTACTGAATGGATTTGGATGACATTCGGCATACAGATAGTTTATAACCTGGATTAACACATAGGATACTTTTTATCTCGATATTCCCACGGGAACAGGAACCACGCGGGTGAAACCGCGAGCGGCTGCTTGTATAATATATTTTTTTTTCAAAAAAACTTTATTCAATAAAAAAAAACATATTTTTCTTCGTTAATTTCAAGTTTCGTGCGATAACGGTTGGTCACGTGACATTTAGCCCTTTGACGTCACACCACAATAAACAAAGAAATTTGTCTTGAAACCTGACATATAGTTTTTGTTTATTTTGTGAAATGTGACGTCACGCGAAGCTCAATCATGGCCGCCCGTGTTTCGGGTCTTGTAATCCACAGATAAAAAAATCGCAAATTTATTTTATAAATATAAAACATTTAGAAATTATCTTAATAAAAAACTATTCGATAATTATTGTTAAACTACAAACTACCCTATCCGACATATTTCATATTTTATTGTTACAACTGTCAAATAACCAATTCAGAAGCTAAAGCCACAGGCCTAGCTAGTGAAGCTTTGTTATGATTTTCACTTCATAGAATCAAATAAGCGTCTAAGCTTACCATCAACCAAAGCTTCCATTTACAAACCTTGGCTTAAAAGGGATAAATATTGATTCACAGCTGATTTCACGAATCGCTCAGATTTGACGAACGAAACAGTGACATTAATTAATCATTATCATGCTAACATAATACCAAATGAAATAATCAGACTATTTGATAATACGATGAATCATTCATGAGATTTACGCATAGCTGTGAGCTACATTAATTCTAACCAATGATATGCTATACAAATAAAACGATTGTTAAATAATTTAGCGGAATGCTTGGCACGACCGCATTTAGTGTTAAAAGTACATACTAAACACATAAACACTTATAAGATAAAATGTTTACTAGAAAATAAAAATCAACCAGTCTCAGAACAGCTCGAATGGGATTTGAACCGCTGACCTTTGAATTGCCGGTCTACTGCTCTAACCGCTAAGCTACCGAGACCCCAGAAGACCCGTTGAATTATTTCCAGTAGTTGATGATTTACGCTGCAAGCCAGCGGTATTACGTCACTGTGAAGGTTTTCCTACCGTCACAGTCGAAAGAAATACTATTGCAAGTATTTAACAATCTATAAAGAGGTAATTGCTTATAAATATGTTTATTATTGAAATTTTGTATTCACAATATATGGGATAAAATGTTCACTAGAAAATAATGTTTCGGTAGCTTAGCGGTTAAAGCAGTGGACCGGCAATCCAAAGGTCATGGGTTGGAATCCCATTCGAGCTTTACTGAGACTGGTTGATTTTTTTCTAGTAAACATTTTACCTTTTGTGAATGCAAAATTTTAATAATAAAGATACATGAGCAGTTCTCATTTTGTGAAATGTGGACTGAGGCAGTGGACTACTTTTGCCATCCCCATTGCCCTACAACCCTTTGGGGATAATAGTCTTGAGTCTATGTATGCCTGCCATACATGCTTATACCATACCCCACATGCTTACACCCTACATGCTTGCTTATACCCTACATGCTTATAACCCACATGCTTACACCCTACATGCTTATACCCTACATGTTTGCATAGAGTAGAGCCTAACAAGTTTAACAATTAACAAGTGACAAACGAAATTCTAATTTAAAATAATTAAAAAGAATAATTCTGTATGTATCAAAATATATGTATTTAATAACATGAGATCTTTTCAATGAAGCGTACAGTATTAAAATTGAAAATGTGACCGCGACCCCATCTCGTCATGAGTGACGGTTGTATCTAAAAAGGCAGTAAAAGCCGTTTTATCGGCGAAATTTCCATATTCTGTCGGGCGTGTAATGTTCTTTACATTTTTGTCGATAATTTCCATTCGTATTCCGTTAGCGAGGGCACTCATGTTGTTACCTTTTTAGTTGCCTATACGTAGCACTGAAGTGTCATTACACAGGTATTGATGTTTTTTTGTCGCATTATGACTTTTTTGTATAGTTTGCACTTTATTATTTTTAAAAAGGAACACTTTTTTAATCTACCAGTAAAGACTAGAAAGAGCTAACAAACTACGTCTGTTGGAAGATTGAAATACTTACTTTTTTGGGTTTTACTGCCTACTATCGTCTTCAGTTTTGTTTTTTTAACGAATTTTTAGCATTGCATTATAAGATTTTTAATCCGTCCTATTTCATTACCTGTAAAGTACTATATTATTAATTTTTCGTTAACCTATCTTTTTTATCATTAAACGTTATGATAGGAATAATTATAAAAAATGGTATTCATATTCGTATACTTTTAACGTCATTAGTAAGAAAACAAAAAAATGAGAGAATATTTTAAAAAGAAATAATTTATAGTAAAGACAAACATTTAAACAACCTCTTCAATACAATACAGTATACGGTAGGTACAATCCCTTTCCACAGCAGTGCAATAACGCCACGCACTACCTCGCGAGAGAGTAATAAGCAACACCTTTTCAGAGTCCCATCATAAATTAATTACATGTAGTAATCTCGTGCGCAATGGTACTCGTGAAATTGGAATTCACAAATGAATAAACGGTGTTAACGGCGGCGCAAACAGTATCCGTTGATGCGACGCGGCAGAGCTGCCGATTATTTCACGCACCCTTAAATTGTGTGTGTACACTAGCTTAAATTAACGATTTGTTTAAAGAATTAAATTATAATGTTTTTTGTTGTTAGTTAATGTTTTTTTTTAATTCTACAACGGGTAAGCGCTTGGCCTACATCTCACCTGATCACCTGATGGTAAGTGAAGATAAGGCCGAAGGTGGAAGCGCGCTTCACTCGGAATCCTCAACCACTGAGGAACTGGCTATCTTATCTCAAACTGTCGGAACACAACAATGTTATAAACATCGTTATTATGGCGACAGACTTAGATAAGATGGTGGTAGCTAGCCAGGCGGACTTAACAGCCCTACCACCAACCAAACCGAGCACACAAAAATGTACCCCCCGCTGGGAATCGAAGCCGGGACCTCTGGGTCTGAAACCGGTGGCATAGCCACTAGACCACAGAGGCAGTTTTCACTCAGCTAGTGTCAAGTAAGATAGATACATACATACATATACTTACGGCTTCTTGTCCTGTAAGGTTAGGCAGAGAGTAGGCAATGATGTGAGAATCGCTGAAGCAGTCCACTGCCATAGTCCACGATTCACCAAATTCCATCTGCACATGTGCTCAGCGTGACTGATAGGTGGTCAGACCATCACCGCTATATTCTGTTGGATTTAGATTGGATTGGATTTTGATGAAGCAGTCTTTAGTCCGTTAGTCGCCTTTTACGACACCAAAGGGAAGAGATGAGTCGATAGTAATCTTTTAATGAGGCGACACCAGCAGTTAGACAGATAATTATAAAAATATTTTAGAAGATGCCAAGAGTGATAATATTTTATTTATTTTTTATTTAATTTTGTTCCAAACACCAACAGTTAAGTATACATTAAATAAATACATTTTTATAAATTTACTTAGCTATTAACGGGTATTCGCATATGGAACATGATATGAATGTTTCCTGGTGAATGATATTCCCACGTGGTTTTAGAAAAAAATGTGGGATTTTACAGATTTTCCCAACAGACTTCTTGAGAGAACTTGGAAAATGATACAGCGTTCTCAAAATCAGATTGCACCTTACCTGTGTTATAAAATAAATAATTGTGATTACGATATACCAATAAACGAACTGTATCTAAGAAATAGGACAGCATTTTTATTTTGATTTTTATCCAGATGCGTTGTAATATCGACGAATTAGAATTGGTTCAACATTTCATTAACCTCTGAGCCTGAAAAGCCGTAATTTTGCTCAAAAATTACGGCTTTTATGATGCAGACATGGATTAATGTTTATTTATAATCCCATGGTAATTTACGGGTATTTAATAAAGATACGGAGGCTTCAGAAGATATCAAAGGAGGTCACAGTTTAAAATTAAAATAAACTATTTTACAGGCGGAAAAACGTTCTACATCTATATCGCACATCGCAAACTGATGGCCATAGAACGATAAGAAAGGGTTTTCTAAAATTTTCTCGGGGATACGGGTGGTTCTTACATAAATTGTAATGGTCTATTATTTTTTATGTATAAGTGGATATGGTGTATTCAGTCAACATTGATATTACATATTTTTGGTTAAGTATAGACAGTGTGTATTATTATTATATTATTGTACCTATGTCGTGCCATGGGGAATAGGGTCCTTCAAACGAGGCGTGAAGAGGCACTTTGTGGGCCGGCAGAGTGAGGGTGACTGATGCTACGTCTCTTACGCTGCACCAGTTGTCCTCGCGCCTGGCTGGCCGGCATTTGCCGGGCTTAGTATAAAAAAAATACAACTAAACTAAAATTATGATCATCAAAATATATAAATGATTATTAGACCACATTCACAAAACGTATATTAAATAAGTAATATAAAAAAATACCTTACTCAATCATACCAGTACCCTTTGCCTATGCGTCAGACGTATCGACTCGACAAAATACGTTATGAAATATATTCAACAAATGGTCGAGACATGCTGTAACATCTCAATGTGCACACGAATAGGGAACAAAACGACGTTGTCATAACAGTTCAAGCAACAACAAATAGGGAGCGAGCCAAAAATTCAAAAGATTTATTCACGAACTTCCCTGAAAGCGAACAGTGGCAGTGACGTTGATTTACATTGTTTTGTACCAAACCGAGCCTTTGATTGTTCACCGCAGCGTCTAAGGAAACTAGTTCTGGAAATTTTAAAACTTTATTAACCAACTGACAGCTATAAAGATTAAAGAGCCGATCCGTCAGGTTGGTTTTAAAGCAATCCCGAAGTTTTGTACGTCTCGCTAACAAGGAACGATAACACGAAAGAGGATTTTCGTAAACAGCACACTTCGTTGGGAGTATGAAACGCACTTAGAGGCACAGGATGGGTACGAAAAGTTTGCGGACGAGAACATCAAGCCCCTTTGTAGCTTTATGTTAACTTGCGATGCACATTATACGAGTATTACGTGGACGCTTACGACGAATAGTCAAAAGGCTTTATGTAGCACAATTCTTTGTTAAACATTAAACACACATTTAAGCAATCACGCAGGCTCAATTTGGGTTGATAGGATAATCTTATTATAATAATGACTCTATCTTGATAATAACTCAGAATTTATAGTACCAGACACAATAATCCAAATCCAATTGCTAGCAACCTCTAGGACTCTTTGTGACAGACAAGATGATAAAACCGTGAACAAAATATAAAGTACCATTTAATTTTGAAACATTAACAAACTTAGAGTATTATTCGTTAAGCCATCCGATGACTCCATAGCGAAAGTTGCTATACTTGCAAAGTTGCTGCCTAAACTCGCCATCCTGCGTGATCCAGCTCCTAACACACAGCAGTGCGATTCTCTAAGTTAAAGCCTTGGTAGCAGCGGCTGCCACAGCGCTGAGAGACAGAGTCATTTGACTCTGTCTCTTTCATATTCATAGAATTGGAAAGAGATATCAGATCACAGTCATGCGCGCAGCGTCTGTGTCGCTTAGAGAATCGCATAGCAGATAAAATAAATTAAATTAAAAGCAGCGATGTAAGATGACTTCAAACCATTAAACTTTATCCAAACAAATATTTATTTGTCTGCCTGTAAACCCTGGCCTTCCTGCAGAATCAACTACAAATCTATTCAATAAAACATCTAAAACCTGACAACGGCGGCTCGTATCGAACCCGAGTTGAATCTGCACATAATCCTTCTTCAATTTTGAAACAAATTCACCTTTACGACTTTGTGATACGAATCAAACCAAAAGCAAAATTTCGCTCCAGATAATTCACAATAAATCCTCAGATTACCAAAATGATAGCTATGATTTTGATTGCTGGAAATTGTACCTTATTCCGATGCAGGTAACGATTAGAGTCTCTGCAGATGCTGATATTGGTGATTCCGAGCGGTATCGCCTCAACAAGGGCCTAGTCTTACCCGCTTTACTGTTCTGCTGAGTTTCAAAAAAATCTGATAATATTTCTATGCTTATACTGGTAGTTTTTGGACCCTTTTCAGTGCGCATTTGGAGGTAATTTGCGAATATTGGTATGCGACTGCTTTTTGTAGTATTTGGAGTGTTTTCGTATTGTGTGGACATTTTGATGACAGGCAAACCCTTTGGGATTAGAAAAAAACGATGTTTTTGCTATCTGTTGGAAAAAACGGATTGTAATATAATTTCTTTATAAAATTACAGTGATATCTTAGTAAAGCTTTATGCTTAGTTGTATAACCCTCCGATTAAGGTTTTGCAAGTTGTTTTTTTTATTACATCGTATCAGTAAAACTTAAGATTAAACAAAACAAGTCTTACTAATATCTCTTGCAGTTCGCAAGTGTACTTATTGTTGTATAAAAATCTACAGTGTATAGTACACTTAATCTCACGGGCCAACAGTAAACCACACGCAAATGTACATTGCAATGAGTGCAAATGATCTCACGCATATTGTGCGAATGATATCAGACCAGCGCGCTGTAAATTTTAATTTATTTATTGATACATTAAAACCCGCGATTGGCCATCGTGGTGGTTAAGAATATCCATCAATTGTATGACCTGATTTTGGTGATAGAGTCCTTTGCCCAGCTCGGGATAGTATATAGGCTAATTATTGAACTTTACCATGTCGCGTAGCAGTGAAAGAATAAAAAAAGTTTCGGAAACGGATGATTTGTTTGTGATTCCAAATTTAATTTTTTGTTTTTGTTGTTGTTGTTACATTGGCACAACTCTCAGAACAGGTTATTGTTCTGAGGCACAACTGTTATCCATTTTGGCGCGGAGTTTGAGTTGCATCTGTTATTTAGATTAAATACAGTGCTGTTTTTAACATGCTTTTATTAGGTCGTCCTGTATGTAACAAACTATGTAATGGAATCTAAGGTTACTAATTTAACCATCTTCCAAGGGTCGTAGCGTAATGAAAATTGGCAGCTGTATGTAGTTCTGATGACAAAACAATAATATGGTACTGTCGAACTGATCTGATGATGGAGCCGGAAGATATGAACTGGAACTTCATGATGGAAATTTGTATAATAGCTGTTTTGGATTTCTTATAAAAGTCTTGTAATGAACTTTGACCACTATTAGGTTTCAAGGTCTGATGATGAAGCCGGAAGATAGGCACTGGCATTCTATGATAGAATATCGTATCATAGTCGTGTTTGCACTTGTGAGAAAGGCCACGTAATGGACTTTGAACACGATGGTTTCAAGGTTAGAGCAAAAAGCATAAAATAAATTAATAGTTTTAAAACACTAGAAAAACAAGCTTTTATAAATGATCGTAAAAACAAAAAATAAATTATGGATCGTTTAAATTGTCTGTATTTCTAGGCTGCAGTGTAAACTATGTGCTTTTAATTTTATTATTTGACTGTAAAAGCGTGGGGCGTTAGAACAGGAAAGACTTTCTTGTTAACAAATACTAATACTAACTTCCTGGCGGAAGCTGCATGAGGTCGCACATGAGCATAACTTTTATGCCGCCAAAGGGTTACCAAAGGGAACCAAAGATATCTCGTCCACGAACAAGAACTCTACATTCTGCCACTATTGAGGCATCACCCTTACGTACTTAATTTCCGAAAGAAGAGGCGTTAAAAAAGTCGGTGAATGTCGTCTCTCCTCGCTGCTAGCGCATATTTTGTCTGAGTTGGACAAACTGTTACTTTGAACAGACTGTTTAATGTAGAGCCACCTATACTAGTCGTGTTGCAACTCCAGTTAGACCGCCAATCTGTGTTACCTGCTTCCCGTAACATCGCTTAACTTGATTTCTCAGCAAGTTATACAAAAAGTCTTTCCTGTTCCAGCGCCCCACGCTTTTACAATCAAATATTATAATTAAAAGCACATAGTTTACACTTCAGCCCAGAAATAGAGACAACTTGAACGATCCATAATTTATTTTATGTTTTTATGTGCATTTATAAAAGCGTGTTTTTCTAGTGTTTTTTAAACTATTAATTTTTAGTTAGTTTATATCTAGTGTGTATTAAAAATTTCATAATGGATAAAAACATCGAACAAAGTGTTTGTCTTAAATTTTGCGTCGCCAATGGAATTTCGTGTTCGGAGTCACTGAAAATGTTACAGAAGGCTTACGGTGAATCGAATTTATCAAAAACACGTGCTTATGAGTGGTGCAAAGCGTTCAAAAGCGGTCGAGATGACGTGATGAAAGATTTGCTCCGTCTGGTATGCCATCAACGTCTTCAACTGGAGTTAACATCGCAAAAGTGAAGGAAATGGTGACTGAAAATCCTCATTCAAGTTTGAGAGAGATAGCCGCTGTGTCTCACGAGTCGATCCGTACCATTGTAAATAATCACTTGGGTATGAAACATGTTGGCGCTCGGCTAGTCCCATAAAAGACGTGAATTTTCTCCAAAAACTCAATCGCTTATGAGTCGCTGAGGATATGCTAGAACGAGTCAATTCCGACCCAACATTCATGCAACGCATTGTTACTGGGTTTACGAGTTTGACATGCAAACTAGTCAACTAGTTTCGGAGTAGCGCCTTCCGACTGAACCGAAACCGAAAAAACCACGCCAAAGTCGATCAAAAGTCAAAGTCATGTTGACTTATTTCTTTGACTATCTTTGTGCACAACTCCGTGCACTCGAAATTCTTGCCGGAAGGTCAAACGGTAAATAAAAAATATTATTTGAGCGTCATGCGGCGTATAAGAGAGCAAATTCTACGAAAAAGCCAAATTTGTAGAAAGAAAATTCTTGGATTTTGCACCACGGTAATGCGCCTTTGCACAAGGCCATCAATGTGAACGAATTTTTAACCAAAAACTTAACAAATACCATCGAGCAACCACCTTATTCACCAGATATGGCCCTAACCGACTTCTTTCTTTTTCCTAAACTAAATTACCACTTCGTGGCACCCGTTTGAAGAAGACCGTTTCGGTAGAAGACATAAAGGAGAATTCGCGGCGAGAACTGAACTCAATTCCGGAAAAAGCGTTAAAAAATGTTTTGATGATTGGATTATTCGTTGACGTAAGTGTATCGTTTCTAAAGGAGCATACTATAAAGGCGATAAAATAAATGATGAATAACTAACATTTTGTGTATTATTGATCTTTTCCCGGTACTTTCTTGACAAAGGAGTACTATCACTTCCTCTCTTCCCTTGGTCGTCGTAAAAGACGACTAACGGACTAAAGACTGCACATACTTTTTGACGAACTCCGTGGTTGAGTGGATAGCGCGCCGGGCCTATCGTCGCGTCATCTCTGAGGTCCCGGGTTCAATTCCCGGTCGGGTCAATTTAGAGAAAACTGTTTTCACTGAATTTATTTCGGGTCAGGGTGATTTTCTATGTTTGTGTATATTTATCCGCTATCTAGTTTAACCATATTAACGAGTTTCAATAGAAGCTTTTCTTGGGCTAGATAATTGGTGTGACCGTAAACTAATTTTATTTATATTTATTTATTTAATACTTCCAACAGCATAAAGCGGCGATGGGCTCACCTCCTGTCACGCTGAGCACATGTGCAGTCGCTATTTGGTGAAAAGTGGACTATGGTAGAGGACTGCTTTTGCTGTCCTCATTGTCTAGTCTCTGACCCTTCGGGGATAATAGTCGTGATTATATGTATGTATTTCGTAGCACTTACTGTACCTACTTTAAGTTTTACAGTCTGACCGGACATTACAATTTCTCCTTTTAGTGTACAGTCAGTAACTGAACAAAAACAAGGTGGCAAAAGTAATAGTCACGTGTAAGTGTCTTCACATTTTTTGTGTTCATAATTATAACTTCTCTGTTATTACATATAGTGACTGTCATGTACTTTTGACTCAACAACTATGTCAGACAATTCTGGTCATTTCAACCGTAACAATCATTTGAAAATTTCATATGCTAAGCTACTTTTGATGTTGACTGTACCACTCCCAAAATAATCCTCCTACTATCCAGCCATTTAAAACCACTTAAAACAAAAGACCCGACCACCTCCGGGGCGACCCTTGCAAATTACAATGAGCCAAAGAAACGAGGCTTTATTTCTTTAGCAACCACTTTTTCTATGGAGAAGATAAAACCGCGATAAATTTATCGCCGCCGTTGAACAATGTATCCGCTGACACTCGCATTAAATTATTGCCCGAAAATAAATTGCGATGTTATTACAAAGCAACTTAAATTTTTTATCGCGCCGTAAATCAGAATGATCACTTAATGTGGCGTGGCGTGGCAGCATGCTCCTGCGGGTTGCAAATTTTGAAATATCATTTGCAGCGAGACCGTGTGCCATTAGCGCAGTTACCTTACTTACGAAGGAAACAGTTCGCAGTATTTATAGTTACATGGTTTTTCTTGGTCTAATATCCCCTCTTTATAAATAGAACTGTAGTTATAACTTTCCCACACTCTTTTCAATTAGGTATCTAGTCGTACGTAGCCCAAATTTCGATTGACCATGAAATTGGTTTAATATTAACTAGGTATCGGAAAAACATTTATTTAATACTAATATTCTTTAAAGTTCTTATTAAATATATGTCACAGTGATATGATAAAAACAGAGATTTGGTCAATTCCCTAAGTGATTTGATCAAATCACGGAGGATGTGAAATAACTATACGATTTTATCATTTCCCTAGACAAATCTAGGGATTTGAACAAATACCAGAACTGGTTATTTATTACCACGGAACCCCGTGAAGTGAAAAAAAAACATGTAACCTATTACAGGAGTAGGGCAGCTAGTAGTATTTCTGTTGTCTAATAAAAAACCTATCACGTGACCTACAGAAGTAGGACAATTTATGTTCTAGTGATGATTTTTGAGATCAATTTTACTACACTTACTAATTATTTTAATTATGCATGTAATAAACGACGTTTTAAATACCAAAGAAAAGCTTTTTTGTTTAGCTATGAACGAATGTCTGCGCTTGCTATTCCCCGGAGATACCTTTTAATTATAATTATTAACACATTACCTTATCTATTACTGCATCTCACACACAGTCATAAACATTGATTTCATTCATACACTCTCACACACACACACCTATACATTTATTTCGTATTTCTAACACTACACAATTATTACACAATACTCAAATTGTAGACTGGGTTTCACTGTCACAATATCTTTTACTTTATGTTAACTGTGACCATGGTTGTTGAGTTTAAAATAATTAAAAATTATAAATAAGAGTAATTTTGTAAATGTGCATTATTAACTTGTTGGTGGTTTATTAAATTAAATTGCAAAAAAATACAACACAGCTCACAAAACAGTTGTTTCTAAATTGACCCGACCGGGAATAGAAGACAAAGTCTATAGAACCGGTGGTGTAATAACCAACCACTAAACGGGGACTTTACAAAATTGTTATACTTTCGCATTAAACAGCTAAAGCTAATTCAAGTGTCATAAAACTCTAACTACGCCAGTACTCTAGTTTGGTAATGCCATTCCACTTTCAGCCTTTACTATAACGTTCCTCGCAATCTAGATATTTCTCGCTTGGTCTGTTTACGCCTCTTTTATGCAGCGTTTTTTACACTTATCAGATTGTGTATGAGATATTCTATATGAATATGTTGTTGTTTACCCGAAATAGGTAATCGTCTGTTTAAATTTGTTACTATCTGCTTCGTAAATGTAACCTGAATAACGGCAATGGGAAAAATAGGTCTTAAAAGTTTTCGGTCTATTAACATTATTATAAAAACGTTGTGTTTTTTATTAAAGGTTATAAACCTTTTGACCACTGCAAGAACTGACTGTGGAACTCACGAATTCACCGATGCCAGAAGTTCTGCACCATTCGTTGAGTCAGTTTATTGCCTCTGCCCTTTGACAATCTTACATCTTACACTCTTACATCCAACATAATCTACGACCCAATGTAAAAATGGCTTTGATGGTGTCACCCTGCAAGATAACAACCAGCGCATTAGGTGATGTTTTGTCTCAGCTGCGTTTCTGTGGGTAAGTCACGGGCAATGGGCAGTGGGCAATCACGAGGTTGGGTAAGTCGCGAGAACCGTCTACAAAATGCTGTGCATTGCTACAAAATGAAAGAAAAAACTTACACAGTATTGTACTGAACAGATTGATGTCAGCTGTCTTACCTGAAACAATGAGAAACATATAAAAGTTTGTTATATTCTTATTAAAAGATAATAGCATCATAGAGTTTGACTAGATTATGATCATGCAAGTTCAGCAGTATTCGCAAAGACGGTTACTATATGTGCAGAATTTTCCTGTAAAAGAAAGGTAAAAAAAAATGTGCTGAGTTTCATACTGATCCTTTTTCATTGGTTCATAAACATACGAACTGATGACATTGTATCATTCATTACACTTTTACTTCATACAAAATGGAATTCATTCATTTTGATTTTAATAATTGAAAACTAGCAGCTGTTAAATTTTGTGTCTTAAAACCTATCAGATAAAGTTCACAATAAAGCTTTCTAACATCAATCACCACGTGAAGCTCTCGACTTGGGGCTTTAATCGTACGAGCTCGTTACAGCCCAGTTGCTTAATCGGTTTAATACCAATCTTACGTCAGCCAGGTTGGGTGCCTGCAGCCTCTCGATAAATCCCAGCTCGTGCTTGTCAGTGTGCACCTTAGCGTGGCTTTATTAAAATTTGACATTAATACGTGGGTGCGGAAGATCGCAGCACCCTGTTACAGGCATTTTGTTGCTGACTAGGTGAGTTTGGAACAAAAACAAAACTTCATAAAACTTTACTATGAGATGTGACTGTAAAATATTGTTAGATTTATTTAGATGTAGATTTGTAATCGAATTTTATCTCTGTTGTTCTTCGGTTCTTCGGGGGGTATAGGGTATTTTCCAATATGGTGGACTCTGAATAATAAAATGAGAAAAGATTTCCTGTGTTTAGGTTCATTTCAATGCCCTTGTAGGTTTTTCACCTTAGTCTTACGAACCGATTTCGTTGTAACATTTATACAAGCTTAACTATTGTAGCCTAAGCTGATTATAACAGGAATATTAGGAATAATCACCACTCGGCAACGCGACGACCACTGGCGGTTAGCAACGCGACGCAGAATTTCTCTACGCATTTTATTCTTGTCGTGTCGCGTAGCGGCTAAAGGAATACTAAATAAATAAATAAATAAATAAATAAATAAATAAATAAATAAATAAATAAACTTTCCTACACTCACACAAACGGAGAAAGAATACCAATCGCCGCCCCTCTCTCCGTCCGGTGGGTGTCGTAAGAAGCGACTAACGGACTCTTTCGAGCGATGATCTGCTCCACTGGTGGTAGGGCTTGACCCGTCTGGTTGGTGACCACCGTACGCATGGTGTAAAACCCGTCAAGTGACTGCTTGTCGGTCGCGTTTCGGGATCAGCCAGCGTATAACCAGAGCTCGAGGGGATGATGCTGCGATGTATTTGGTCTGTGGAGGCTTCCGTCAAACCAGTGCCAGGAGGACTTCGTTAACCTGCCGACCAGGGAGACCCGTAGAAACGGTTGTCCCGCTGGCCGCCAGTGGCACAGTACAGGGGCCCAAGCGAGTCTAACCAGCTCGTGAGGCTGCCTCACCATGCCACGCATAATCTCGGGGTGGTCCGTCGTGCCGGTTGGTGACCGGAAGGTGGGGTCCCGGCGGCCATTCCCGGGGGGGTTCGGGGGCCCTTCCGTTCAGCAGGTTAATAATACTCGTCTGTGGGCAAATTCCTGGGGAAACAGGCCACCACACTTTGACCATTCGCATCGCGGCATCATTTTCTCGATTCACGCCTCTCTCTTTCCACTCCTAAAATGACAGCGCCTAACAACAAAACTGGTTCTACAGCGGTGCACACCCCCACCACAACCTTACCGTTTGAGGTGGAGTTCGCTAACATCCGCGGACTCCATGCAAACCTCAATGCCGTCCACCACCATCTTGAGACGGCACGGCCAGCAATGTTGTTCCTGACGGAGACGCAAATAATCCGCCCAGCTGACACCACCTACCTGAACTATCCCGGCTTTGTGCTTGAAGAATCCTTCAAAGTCAAAGCCGGAGTTTGCTTATTCGTTCGGGCGGATGTTTGCTGTCGCCGTCTGCGCTGTCTGGAGGACCCTTCCTTCTCCCTCCTAGTGGTACACGTCGACTTAGGCTCTCATTGCCGTGTCTACGTCTGCGTCTACCGATCCCATAACGGTGACATGGAGACAACTCGACTAATTGAACATCTTAGTCGGGTAGCAGATGATGCGCAGGAGCGGTTTCCATCGGCGGAACTGGTGTTTTTGGGGGACTTCAACGCCCACCATGAGTTGTGGTAAGGTTCCTCCAAAACAGACCATGCTGGTAGAACTGCCCACGCATTCGCTCTCACGCATGACCTGACGCAACTGGTGAACCAGCCCACCAGGATCCCAGACATAGTTGGCCATGCGCCCTCCTTACTCGACCTTCTGCTGACGAGTCGCCCAGCTGGATACCGGGTGGAGATTCGAGCTCCTTTAGGTTCCTCGGATCACTGCTTGATATCCAGCACAGTGCCCTTGGCATCGCGCCCGCCAACAGCGGTTTCGAAACGCCAGATTTGGCACTACGCGTCGGCAGACTGGGACGGGATGCGGGAGTATTTTGCATCCGTCCCTTGGAGGCAGCGCTGCTTTAGTGGGAAGGACCCGACCGCTAGCGCCACTGCCGTTGCTGATGAGATAGTATTAGGAATGGAATACTATATTCCACACTCCTATGTCATCAGCAAAGGCAGACGCAACCGCTGGTTCAATCGCGAGTGTGCCAGCGCTGTTGAGAGCAAACAGACGGCATACCGCGCTTGGATCAGAGGTAAAGCTCATGGGGCTCCCGAAACTCGCTCGCTAAAAGCAGCCTATAATAATGCCACCAAGTCGTGTAAGAGGGCCTACATTAGAGCGGATGCCCAGCGCGTTGCACGAGTAGGCCAAGAACTCCTGACGCATCCTACGGGCAGCCGTAGCTACTGGCGTCTGGCCAAAGCCGTGCAATCCAACTTCTGCCAACCCTCGCTGCCACCACTGAGATGTCTTGACGGAACTTTAGCTCACAAGCCGCAGGAAAAGGTCGATCTCCTGGCCAAACTCTTTGCGGCTAACTCCCGGATCGATGACTGTGATGCACAGCCACCCTCAATTCCTCACTGTGGATCCTAGAACGAATATTGAACAAACAGCTTATTCGATACCTAGAAGATCACTCCCTAATTTACGATCGTCAATATGGGTTTCGGCCAAAATGGTCAACGGGTGATCTTCTAGCGTACGTTACACATCTCTGGGGTGAGGCTATTGACAAGCGTGGCGAGTCACTGGCAGTTAGCCTTGACATAGCCAAGGCTTTTGATCAGGTCTGGCACAAAGCTCTTCTCTCCAAGCTCCCGGCATACGGTTTGCCCGCTCAGTTCTGTACCTGGATTGCCAGCTTCCTGCATGAGCGTAGAATCCGTGTCCTTTCGGATGGATGCGCTTCGCGGTTCATGTCAGTGAACGCTGGTGTTCCTCAAGGCTCCGTTCTATCCCCCACGCTGTTCCTTCTGCATTTCAATGACATGCTTCCTCTTGGAAACATTCATTGCTATGCAGATGATAGCACAGTGCATGGGGGATATAACGGGCACCCAACGGCTGGGCGGGTAGACACCGAAATGAAGCGAGCAAATCTTGTCATTGAGCTCGATCGGGTGTTGGACCTCATTTCTAGATGGGGCTCCGATAATCTGGTGGAGTTCAATGCCAAGAAAACACAGGTGTGCGCGTTCACAGCGAAAAAGTCGCCATTCCTTCCCCTTCCCTCTCTTCAGGGTACATCTCTAGGCCTGCAGAGCAGTATTAACATGCTCGGTATGGATATCCGCTGCGATCTGAACCAAAAGGACTACATTGAAACCGTGATTAAAAATGCCTCACGTAAACTCGGTGTCCTGAACAAGGTGCGGCGATTCTTCACGCCTGATCAGTTGTGTCTATTATACAAGACAAAGGTGCGGTCTTGCGTGGAGTATTGCTCTCACCTTTAGGACGGCTCCGCAAAGTACCTTCTCGATGCCTTGGACAGATTGCAGCGCCGCGCTGTGCGCATTATCGGCAATGCAGAGGTCACTAAAACTCTCGAGCCTTTGCAATTGCGTAGAGATATTGCGTCACTCAGCATCTTTTACCGTTTATACCATGGCGAGTGCTCTGAAGAACTCTTTGACCTCATCCCTCCTTCTCCCTTCCTCCATAGGAGTACGCGTGCTGCTCTGCGGAGTCACCAATTTACAATCTCTAACATTCCATCTCGCACAAAGAAATTTGGTGACTCGTTTCTTTGCCGCACTTCCAAAAGATGGAATAGTCTACCAGCACACGTATTCCCTCCTACCTATGACATAGGGTCCTTCAAACGAGGCGTGAAGAAGCACTTTGTGGGCCGGCAGAATGAGGATGACTGATGCTACGTCTCTTACGCTGCACCAGTTGTCCTCGCGCCTGGACCTCATTTCCACTTAACATCAGGTGGAGTGGGGTCATTTGCCGGGCTTAGTATAAAAAAAAAAAAAAAGAGAAGCTTCGTTATGAAACTCGTTAAATGGTTACTAGACAACGGATAAACGTACTTAAAATACATAAATACATACTTATTATACATAAAAAACACCCAGAGCTGAGACAATTTAGAAAAACAATAATTTTTAAATTGACCCGACCGGGGATCGAACCCCGGACCTCAGAGATGGCGACACCATGAAAACCGGTGTACAAACCACTCGACCAAGGAGGTCGTCTACTACTACGCCATACTACGCCATACTACGCTATACTACCACGCCCTCTCTTCCTTTAGGTGTCGTAAAAGGCGACTAACGGAGTAAAGACTGCACATGCATCCAACAGCATAGAACGGCGATAGGCCCACCGCGCTGAGCACATGTGCAGTTGCTATTTGGTGAAACGTGGACTATGGCAGAGTACTGCTTTTGCGGTCCTCATTGCCCAGTCTCCGACTGACCTTTCGGGGATAACAGTGGTGATAATATGAAGATTTTATTCTTTCTATACCGATGGCTAAGTCTGCTGTAGTTTAAAACGCAATGAACTAGACATCCGCTAGCCATATCGTAATCCGCTTCTGCTCGTGGCCTTATAGGTGTCGTGGGCTGCAGGTAGTCATAAAGCGACCGTCACAGCTGCTTCATGAGTTGTTTCTTAAAGGCGTTTCCGCGAGCCACGGAACTAGATGACGGAAGTGCTCGTTAGAGAGACATCTTCAATGGAAAGTCGGGCCTAATACTTATTATGAGCCTATATTGACTCGGGCATAATATTTTAAAAACTCTTCGGTAATATTTCTATGAAAATCAGGGATGAAAGAACGGCCTTACTTGCTAGATTTTCTATATAGTCCACGTCTCTAAATCAGGAAATTGGCTATAGTCCAAACTAATGTTTTAGTACAGTAGTTTCTATTTACTTTTTGATGTACTGTGAAAGCTGTACCTACATTATCTGTTCAGATAATGAAAAACCGTTTAAAAACTAACTTTACCTCTCAACGCATATCTCTCTAGTCTCAATACTCCAACTTTACTAACAATATCCATTAAACGAGAAACTTATCATTATTTCAGCAAAAAAAAAACACAAAAACAAACAGTTATAGGTACAGTCGATATCGAGGCAACAACACTTAAGTTCATTTAATTGAAAAACTTTTTGTTTCTCCCTCGAGAAAAAAAGGAGAGTTTAATTTCATTAAGGCTAAACGGCTCCGTGTTGCTTTGTGTTTCTTTTACTATCGAGATAAAGAGGTTGATTGCTAAAGCGTTTTGCGACACAATCTAGCAGGTAAGTGTTGCAAATATATTTGATGGAACATACCTACTCTGTTTTGAAAATTTGGCTTGCTATTTTTTTAGTTGCTTGGCATTCTCAATCTACAATATTTTAATGAAAATAGTGCAATAAAAATGTTCCTCAAAATATGTTATTTCTTAAACTTTTCTAATTTGAATCAAATTATTGATGTCAATAGTTTTAACAGTTTGACGTATAATAAAAAGTATATAGTAGATGTAGTTTGTTTTTTTATAAATACATTTGACCTGTGGTTCATAATTATGTAAAAGTATGTTAACGTATTATTATTAAATAATCGTAAGTGACAAATAGATTCAACAAAACCATTGTTAATTTTGAAAAATGTACACTGGCCTGCAACAATAAGTATTACACTTTTAAAATTGCAAAGCTTAAAATGGCTATTTTTATTGTTTTATCTTTTTTAAGACTTAAAAATGTTACTATATATAATTTACTACAGTTTCAAAGAAAGCAGTTAAAAATTGCTATAATACGTTTTTTATTTCGAAATCTCTAACTTCTATAGTTTAAAAAAAATAATTTAAAAGTGTGATACTTATTTTTGCAGGCCAGTGTATTTATTGACTACTTTAGTGGTTGCCTTCGAAAATAAGCCTAAAACAAGAGAAACTAAGCCACTACTGATCTGCGAGCTCAATATTCATTCTTACTGTACCTGAACTAACTCGAATCTTAAGTTGATTAATGAAACCTATTACAGCCGGTAATCCACAAGCATTCTCTTTCTATAACTTTAGCCGTCTCTCTTTCGCTTCCATTTATTCGATACCAATCATTTACCTTCTTATAAAACTAAGGATAAATAAGAACATAGAAATCTCTCCGTCTAAATCTGTTAATGGATTAGTTTAATTGAAGTGGTTGATACAGCTCGTGCCTACCCTATCGGGTTTCGAGGACTTCCGATAATGAGGTCGGATAGACAAACGGACGGATAAGTGCGGTATTCATTACGTAATACGAGAAACATAAATGAGAATGGGGAATGTAATTAAATTTGTTGACCGAAAAACTTGGTGCTGGCAATCGGTAATTGAGATCTCTAGTAGATTAGTATGACGCTCGAAATCTGTGTTAAAGCTACATTTTGTTTTTGGAAGATTTGCTCTCGTCGCTAGCTAAAATGCTTTTAGTTAAGTCTTAGAAAGTCTTGAGTCTGAGTCCTTTTAGACACTTACGGATATAAAAGGTATGCGAAGGATGCCATTAATAAATTGATAGCGTTAATCCCCGTCAAAATATTTGTTTATCTTAGAAACTACCTAAAAATAATGTCCTTCTTTTTTTTTGTGCCCATTATCTCCTTGATGGTACGATCAGCGCATTTTGTCTGGAACCCTTAATTGCTGAGCTGAGAAACTGTTGGCAAGAGAAGGAATTAAAAGTGTTCAATCAGTTTCAATACACATAATTGATTACTACGAGTAAAAAAAAACTATAAATAACATGAGGAGCTCGATGGCGCAGCGGCTACTGCGTTCGGCTTGCGATCTTGCCCGCTAAGCAACTTTTGCTATGCCGGGTCGCTGGATGGGTCACCAAATTAGAAACATCTCGAGCTCCTCCGTGCTTTGGAGCCGTTTTGGTCCCGGTTGTTGTCGTAAGATGATAGTCGTTTATTCCCACCAACCCGCATTGGGACAGCGTGGTGGGTTATGGCAGAATATCTCCACGTGCTATTGTCCACGTGGGAGGCCTATGCCCAGCAGTGGTATGTTTATAGGCTGATGATAATGATGATAAATACCTAACGTAATTTATCTAAATAATTCAGTTTAACATAAAACAGGGACTTCTAGCAAAAAGCTGAAAGTTTTTACAATTTCAGAGACAGGTTCACTTGATTTGTAGCCGCTAGAATCTGCATAAATCTTCCTATCTGCCTTTTTTCTTGCTTTGCTTGGGGTGTGAGTGATAAACTAATGGAGGCAATGTAGTGCTAAAACAGCTTGCTTAATATCATACATACATATAATTACGACCATTAACCCCGAAGGGTTAGTCAGAGACTAGGCAATGAGGACTGCAAAAGTAGTCCTCTGCCATAGTTTACTTTTCAGTAAATAGCGACTGCACATGTGCTCAGTGTGACAGATGGTAAGCCCATCGCCGCTCTAAGCTGTTGATGTATGTGCAGTCTTTAGTCAGTTAGTCTCCTTTTACGACACCCAAGGGAAGAGAGGCGGTGGTAGTATTCTTTTACAGCTACGCGCGCGACACTGTTAAGGCTTAAAATCAATTTAAAAAAAATGAGAACGGAGGATGGAATAACTTTTAAACCTAAATAACAATGATAAAAACAATACGTTAAAAAAATTAACGGCAGATCACTTCGCTATTGAGGTGTTGTCACTGCCAGTCGAATACACAATATTAAAAAAGTGTTCACAAGTCCTCATCGTTAGCATAAAAACGTTACTTGTGACGTTTTATAGATACTAGACCTAATAGCAGGTTATAAACTTAAAGTTGTTATTTGCGCAGCAACAGTTCAAGGCAGATTGTCACATGTTTTAGTTAATTTACATCTGCTAAGCTAAACATCTCCTAACCCTTGCATGCGTCTCGGTCCCTAGCGGTAGGAGTCAAGATTGTCTCTTTATTGTCGTTACATTATAAGGACTTGTGTGGTGGCGGCTGATTAATTGAATACTACCAATCCATCTCTTACCTTGGTTGTAGTAAAAGGCGCCTACTTTTTTTAATGTGAGAAGGAGGCAAAGAAGCAGTCGGGCCACCTGATGGAGAGCAATCACCGCCGCCCATGGACACCCGTAAAACCAGAGGAGTCGCAGATGCGTTGCCGACCTTTAAGAAAGGAATAATGTTAAGGAAGGAATAGGAATTGTGAGGGGGGGAGGGGGAAGGGGCCTCCGGAACTCTCACTGGCCGGACGAAACACAACAGCACCAAGTGCCATTATTTCACGCCGGATATTCGTGTCTACTGCGGTTTACAGACTGCACATACATCCAGCAGGCGCTGAGCACATGTTTTGCGGTGAACTTTTTTTGTCCTCATTACCTGGTCGCTGACCAACCTATCAGGGACAAGTCGTGAGTAATTGACATGTATTATGATCGTTATAATTATCTCGTAACTTGCACCACAGCAATAGATTCTGCTCTTTGCACGGAGCATCACACTAGTTTATTATTAAAATGTTATTAGGAGAGGATGCCCCTAAAGCTTGCCTTGACAGCTAGTGTATATTGCTTTGTTTTCGTCTCGACGTGGAACAAAGGATAGTGTAACACTAAACACTACCCCCTGTGTGGTAGTGCTAAGTGTATGCTTTCATATTTTATTGCGATAATTTTAGAGAGCTTCATTTCGATTTTGAGTTATTGCAGCTATGTTTAAATATAGAAATGTGTATAAGGTGCTTATTAGTAGTGAACAATTTGATAAACTTAACAAATATGATAATGACGATCAATGTTTGATAAACTAAGCAGCAGATTGTGTTGTGTTAAGAAACTCACATTTGGCAAGTGTGATACAAAAGTCATCAATTGTAGCCATAATTTGATTTCATTGTTGAAAGGTTTAGCCTAGCCATGGAAGAATATATAGGCTTATTATACTCTTTATTCGCAATTACAAATATTTTACATACATACATATAAACACGACTATTATCCCCGATAGGTTAGTCAGAGACTAGGCAATGAGAGCAGCAAAAGCAGTCCTCTACTATAGTCCTCTTTTCACCAAATAGCGACTGCACATGTGCTCAGCGTGACAGGCGGTGAGGTCATCGCCGCTCTATGCTGTTAGATGTATGTGCAGTCTTTAGTCCGTTAGTCGTCTTGTACGACACCCAAATAAAAAGAGCTACACGGTTATCTAACCAGATTAAAAAATACAAAACCATACTCCGCATATGTATTGGTTGGTAGATTGGTTTACTAGCAATATTTGACGTGGGCCCTTGCCACGTTTCATTTCACGCTTCAATATTTTTCTCATAAACTTTGTTACGGGGAATATGATCGAGGTCACTCCGCTGTGCGCCCCGGAAGGGCACAAGGAACATCGTATAATAAGGGAATAAGCTTATACATTTGCGAACTATAAGGATATAAGGAGATATTAATATATTTTGTCATTTATAAAACTTTCGTAAACATGAATGCAAATTGTTGTTGATAAATGGATAAAATGTTATATATATCCGACTGAAAACTACTAATTAATTCTTTAGAATGTTTTTATGGATCACAAAACTTTATAAAATTAACTGTAAATCAATTAATTCCTTAGAATGTTTTTAAGGATCAGAAAACAATTAACTGTAAATTTAAAAAAAAACCAGAGTCGTTTGAAGGTCTTTCTAAAGAAATCCGGTGTTTCATGATACTAACATACTAAAATTATTTTATAAATGAATTTGGTGTTTCATGATATTTATTAAAATTATTAAAAAAATTAAAATGACTGTCAATATTTTTAAGTGAGACGAAAGTAGACTCTGTTAATTGGCGTAATTTTATTGTTAGGAAAATGTATATTGGGTACCTACCAAGTATTAAAATGCCTATTAGTGTATTTCCTATACTGTATTTTTATTAGGTACCTAGTAGCGGCCCGACCGCGACTTTTGTCTGTGTGAACACCCTGAGTAAAATAAATAAATATTACACAAGCCTAGTCCTGACAATTACGATCACAACAAAAAATAAATTAGCCGAATAGGTGCAGCCGTTCTGAAGTGATGCGCGTACAAACATTTCGGCAATTGATTTTTATTATTATAGCTTATAACTGCGCAATGAATGATAATAAATATTCGTCCAATCGAATTAGTAATGGCATGCCAAACTAGGACAGCTTGTAAGTGCTGGTTATTACACAATACTGCTCTTTAAACGTACATCTGGATAATATCACGTCCGTAGGCGAGACGGAAATGGCTTCTTACATGATGTTTGTCTTTAAATGCTTTTAACTGTGCGTCGCTGTGGCAATCTTATGCAAAGCTTTAATATACGAGTACTTACAGCCCGAGATTAAACCGTTATCAATTTTACGAAAAGCTTATCGCTTGTACCTACTGTAACTCAAAACCGAAAAAAAATTCCTGAGTTTGATGTAACTTCTTCTCGGTGTATGGACTGCGCAATAGGGTATACCAAGCTTCGAATATTAGAAACTTCGATCAACAATAGTTGATCGAAGATTAGAAAGATTCTTGTTTAAAGCCCGACAAGTGCGAGTCGGACTAGCTAAAATTTCGTACCAACTTGTACGAAATTATTTTTTTTGTTGTGATAGAACAATTAACTTTTTTCAAAATTTCTCGTTAACTTATCCTGTAACACCTTTATTCTTCCCAAATTTTATGATTCTAGGTCTATGGAAAGTACTACATAGGTTTTGATTCCACTGCGAAACGTTAGAAAAGAAAATAAGGTTCAAATAGATTGCTTTGATTTAGAATCTTGTTTTTTTTGCCAGCTTCTAGGAACCGCAGACAGAAGTATTAGATGTACTAGTATATTTCAAATAGATACCTCCACGCGTTTCTAAGAAAATGTGTCTTGGCAGACAAACGGACAGACGGACCACAAAATGACCCTATAATTGGGTTCCGTTTTTCCTTTCATGGTACAGAAACCCTAAAATGTTCAAGGAAGCACCCAATTCAGTGCTGGAAAATTATTATAAAAATATAATTCAAGTAAACATAAAGTAATCACGGAAAATTCTAATTGAAATTATTTACTTTGTAAATCGACCGATTGAAATGAAGCCCTTAAAGGTTCTTTCATTTTTTGAGCATAATTAACTGAACCTATCAATTCAATTACTTTGGCGTCCCTAGTCTACAGAGCTAATTGTAAAATAATAATTATTTTAAATAAACGATAGTAGGTACATCAGCACTAGGTTGTTACACCCGTTTTTACGTATAATTCAAGGGCCACAGCAATTATTAACGTCTCACGGTTTGGCGTTACTAAAAAGATCGTAAGGTCTAGACAAGCTACGAGAATGTACGGGATTTTCATAGGCCAACGATTCGTCATTTAGCGAACTTTCTAAATAAATTCTATAATAAATAAATATTTTTTTACAACTCTCACACAGCAATCATTTAGCCCCAAGCTAAGCATAGCCCGAACTATGGTGACTGAATAACGGATAAACATACATACATACCAGTAAACATCAATGACTCTGTCGCAAATGCTCGTGCTCACCACACAAACATTTGCCCCTACCGGGATTCGAACCGTGGGTTGCGCAGTCAGGGTCGCTGACCATTCGACCACCCGGCCGTCTAATTTTAACATAAAATTTTATATAACCATATAAGACCAGCGTCACGGGTCTATTTTCTGAGTTGAGACCATTTGGTAGGTATTTTGTTTAATTATGTGCATATTCAATATATTATGTATATTCTGTGTTATACTGATTTGTTTCAATACTATCTAAATGTACCAATGTACTATTTTCTATTCTATTATTAGTATACAACAGTTTGGTTTTTTGATGACTTATTTGTTCTCTGCTATGATAAACGTTGCCACCTGTCTAGCTATACAGGCCAGCAGGCTTTAACATGACCCCAAATTACCCTCTCATTTGGAACAAAAAGGCGTCCAGGGGTTTTTTATTTTCCATCCGATACAAGAGTTGGAAATCAGAGGGTTCTTAGGCTCCGACACCTTATCTACCCTATCTTGTTATCCAAGATGCTGAAATCACGTTTTTCACGTTCATTGTGGGCTGTTGGCTCAGTAACAAAAATTTTATTCATAGCGTGCGCGGGTTATTTGAAAGCAATTTCCGTTGTTACCATAAATTAGCAATCCGACGCCGCCGTCAATGCGCGGTGTAGTGGCGATTTATTTTTTACGTGTCATGTAGCATCTTTATAAATTGTGAAAATGTGTGTTTGAATACAAATATAATTACGACTAATTATCCCGGAAAGGTTAGTCAGAGACTAGGCAATGAGGACAGAAAAGCAGTCCTCTACCATAGTCTACTTTTCACTAAATAGCGACTGCACAGGTGCTTAGCATGCAGGTGGTGATCCCATCGCCGCTTTATGCTGTTGGATGTACTTATGTGCCGTCTTGACTCTGTTAGTCGCCTTTTACGATACCCAAGGAACCTTATAAATGTATGTATTTGAATAACAAAACAACATCGCTATCACTCATCAGCAACGGTCTTTAAACGTCCCACTGCTGATCGGCCCAGAAAAGAATAAGCGCAAGAAATTCCACCTCTTCATATAGATCTATAGATCACCTCAGTTCACCATCACAGCTTTAGATTTTAAGAGTTCTTAACCAGTAATCGTAATGATGTCCGAACTCGGTCTAAGACGGCAAGCATGACATGCTCGATTACATAACTTTATACTTTATTGCAAAAGAAATTACATTTAGACACAGGTTACATTACTAGGTACAATTTCGAAAAATCTTCGAAAATTAGTTGTCCATGTTTGTTCTTAAATAAGCGAGTTCTCGTGCGAAATAATTGAAATTTTATTCATAGCTGGCGCGGGTTAGTCGAAAGCAATTTTCGTTGTTACCATAAATTAGCAGTCCTACGCCGCGCCGCAAGAGTCGTGTCTGAGTCATTTCATTACCGGGACCGCTTTGTATTTTTAAAGTAGGCACGTAAATGTTTTAATACTAGCATTGTTTTATAGCTATCTTTTAAACATGAAAATACTTTCTGCTAATAAGTAGGTATAATATTTTGTTTGAGTCTGAATACGTTATATGAGCTACACGTGAGTTAAAGCTTCAAAGCGTGTATTTTGTATTTCAAAATGTAGTCAAATATTTGTGTAAGCCAACAACAACTACAACTACGGAGCATATTAGTTCATCAGTAAAGTAATTAGCCCATATTATTGTGCTGTTCCAAAATGTAAATACCTTTTGTTTGTATTTATATGATTTATTGTCTACTAAGAAGATGTAACGAAAACACAGAATTAACATTTAGTAAGCATCCTTTGTACTCACTTATAATTCTGCCATCATTTTGTAGCAATTTCACAAAGAAAACGAAACGTTTGACGTTCGAGTACTTTATAACCCGTCACTTTTAACATCAAAAGGATATTTTTCGACTGTGTGGTGTGTGGAGCGAAGATAAGTCGAAGGGGGGGCGTAAGGGGTGGTGGGAGGCATCAATAACAACATTTTTAGGAAACGTTTCTCAAAGGCATTTTAATGTAAAAAAAATTGACGGTCGATTAGAATCATTAGGTCCTTTAAGGAAATGTTAAGTTATTCTGATGAGGATATCTTTTATTTCTTGCCGAAGTATGATCGTTCATTTTGAGATAGTGTCTAATAAAGACAGACCAAATGCTACACAGTAAAAGTCACCAATAGTTTAACGGAGTCACATGGATGAACCTGAGCATCTGAGCATCCGTTTGGCTACCGAAAGGCGACAACGATTGAAATGTTGACAGATGTCTTTTTATTGATTAGCTGCGATGTTTTTTGTTTTTTCTCTGATCCCGACCGAAATTGAAGCAGATGCTGGAATTCCCGTCTAAAAACAGACCCAAACCGTGTCCGTAGGTTTTTCAACATTTTCTGTTCAACAATTTAAGACACCAGAAACCCTTTTTTGCCAACGGAAAATTTAGGTGTCGTAAAATGGTGGAGCAAAACAGTTTTAGGTGGTTGTTTGGTTTAGTGTATAATATAATTGATTTCTTTTGCCTCATTACTAATGGTAAACCATTAGCATAGCTATGGACGTTTGCGACCCTAATGCATGACTTAGGCGTACTTAGGCGTTGCCGACCCTGTTGAAGCATTTTTCGTATACCCTGGGAGGGAAGCTCTACACCTTCCACGCATTAAGTCGTATCTTGAATTGTACGACTTTTCAGGACAGCCATTTTCAAAAGATTTTAAGTTTTTTCGTGTTATATAAATGTTTTATGAGCACATCTTTGACCTAACCTACTATTACTGGCAGGAGAACATATACGAGTAAGATTACAAAAATAAAATAAACACAAATATTTACAAAAATATTGCTTAAAATAAAATCTTACGACCTTATGCTTGTTGTAAAGAGGTCGTGTCTTTTAGTTACAACCTTTTGTTACTAATCACACCAAAATGGTGACACGAAAATGGACGTATGTTTTAAATTACGACCTTGTGTTGGGTGCATTAGTTCAAATGCCTTTAAAAAAAAGTGTCGTATGCACGCACATGATTATATAACCACTCTGTGTCGCCTGAAATTAATTTTATTTATTAAAATTCGATATAATCATTCTTACTGCAAATACAAAGACATACATTTTTAAGAAATAACAATCCTTCCTACTATATATATAATGAACCCTTCACGGAAATGTTGGTTCAGTTCAGTATATATATATATATATAAAATATTAATATTATAAACGCGAAAATTTGTAAGTATGGATAGTTATTTGTTACTCTTTCACGTAAAAACTACTGAATGGATTTCGATGAAATTCGGCATACAGATAGTTTATAACCTGGAATAACACATAGGATACTTTTTATCCCGATATTCCCACGGGAATAGGAACCACGCGGGTGAAACCGCGAGCGGCAGCTAGTAGAAAATAAACAAACTTCTTGTGATTAAAAACAAAAGTAAGAACTATTCTACTTAAATTAATAAAGAGTGTTATTAATAATTAAGAATATTTCATACATTAGTTTAAATTTGAATTAATGAAAAATAACTTTCAGTTTTGCTATGTTTGTTAACATAAGAAATTAAACAATCACTTTGAACTTTGCTTTTACTTAAATATAAATCTAAGATTTTCTGATGAATCATCTTAAAAAATAAGTACTTTTTTATTAGTCCAAAACATTGTTATTTCTTATGCACCGACATCTCGTAAAGTGAAATCATATACCGTGCTTATTATAAAAAAGAGCTAATTGATTAAATAATTTTTGCATTCTCTATCAGTCGATCAAAATTAAAATCTTCTATAAGTGATACTAGTTTAGTAGTACTTTTACGATATAAAACCAAAGTTTTATGGTTCACTATAGGATAGTTTTGTATCACTAATGTATTACCAAACATCGTAATGTTCATCAAGCACTAGAAGCCCGCCAGAAACTCCGTCCGCGTGGAACCCATACCCTGTGAATTTCCAAAAATGTCTTAAAGCTTGTAAGTATATAAAATTAATAAGATTAACTATTATTTTGTAATTGTATTTCTTGTGCATTATTATAGAACGTCGAACAACGTTTGTTTATGGGTTATTATTTTCATAAAATTATCATTTTACAAATATATTGTTTTTGTAACTTCGATATTACACAATTATTTAATTTAATTATTATACACAATTATTTTCATAATTCAACAAGTTTATTTATTAAAAAATTAATCCTATTTTTACCTACTTATTTCCCAATTTCGAATACTCAAGTAGGTAACGTGTCATCGGGAAAACTTCATGCAAGTATCATGTGCAAGAAAGCATGAAAGCGTGCAAGCATGCAGCATGCAGGCATCGCTTGTGTCGTTTCGTCGAGTTACAATGTTTAACCTTATCTGACCCATAATCGTCGTATCGATCAACCGTCAAATCGATATCGAGTCGGCTTTGCTTAACGGAATATGAACGCTCGGGTCACGCGATGGGTTTCGGTTTCGCGTGGGGGTCGTTGGAGGGTGAGCCTTCTGTACGGAAGTAATATTAGTTATTCTGTGCTTGTACCAAGACGAAAAACGAAACAATTTTAAAACACACAAATTTATGCTTATTAATTTTTGACTTTTCTATGCTTAAGTTTTTATAAAAAAAGATATTTGAATGATTAAAAATGTCAACCTTATTGGTTAGGTACTAATGTTTTCCAAAACTCATTTCAACCGTTACTTTATTTTACTTTAAAAACTTAGTTATTTCCAATTTCTATTACTTACCACAATATCAATACGATAATTGGAAATCACATTTAATTTTATTCCTTAAAGTAATAACTTAAGTTAACAATTCATTGTGATTTATCATTCTTCACCTTTCATCCTAAAAAAAAACGATAAATTACCTATAAATATTAGCCGTTTGTGTCGCTAGGGGAGAGACACTTGCCCGCTATTTTTGTCTCGTACCAGGATACGTTTGTTTACACAATTCTATGACCACGGCTTAAATTTCGGTTCGACGCGATTCTGTTTCGGCGTGCAGTGGTACTGGGGGTAGCGATGCGCATTTTGTCTGGCACAGACTATAGCTCGTTAGATTAGTTGTTTAGTCTTAACTATAAGTTAGTTAACTGTTTTTTTATTATTATTATTATTATTGACGTCAATAAGTGCCTGTAAAGGTTTACATTGAATAAATAATTTGACTTTGACTTTGTAAAAGGAAAACTCGTAACTCACACCGCATGCATCAAAGTGTTTCAGTAAATTGGTTTAATTTTAAACACACCCAGACACAAATTATCATAGCAAGCCTAAAAATCATGATAATCCAAGATTGACTCGTTTTGTCTTTCATAGATCTTACAATACATACATACATTAGTTAGAGATAAGGCAATGGTGACCCCAAAAGTCAACTGCCTCAGTCCACGTTTCACAAACAACTGCACATGTGATCAGCGTGATTGGTGGTGAGTCCATCGCTGCTCTAGGCTGTTGGATATATGTGCAGTCTTTAGTCCGTTAGTTGCCATTTAGGACACCCAAGGGAAGATATGGGTTGGCAGTATTCTATGAGTGAGCCGCCACTACCAAGCTCTATGCGACTATGTTCATACTAATATACAGTATGTAAATGAACGAAAGGCAAACCTTAAAACCGGTGGATGTTTAAAACGGGTATAATACATTGAACCACTTTTTGTTTGAATCTAATCACTTTTTTTGTTTATAATTTTACTATATGTAATTTCTTAACCTCTTTCTCATCAGTCGGTTAACGAGTTTTATAACATCCTGTGATGCAAGTTTCACATCAGTTATTAGTTGCATCACAGGATGTTATTAAACTCTGTAAAATTATAAACAAAAAAAGTGATTGGATTAAAACAAAAAGTGGTTCAATGTATTATACGTATTCTTATTCGGATATCTTCTTCGGATATTTGAAGTCGGTTGGCAACACTTGCCCCTACTGGTTGTCAAAACTTAGCTTCGACTATAAAAATTAATTTTAATAAATATTCATTGCTAAATAACTATAAAATTGTGTTTAAAGTATAGTGATTTATATAAAATATAAGTACGAGTGTTTGCATTAGTGTCTATGCAATAATATTTGAATTTCGTTATATTGAAATTTTCGACTATACCGGCTGTCAACGGCCGGCAAAACTATTTGAAGAAAAGTATAATTTAAGAAGAGCTGCAGAGCTGAAGATCTGCATCTAAAACCCGGGGAGTATTGTTTTCATAATTTTTTAATAAGTACATAATTTAACTAATAAAATCATTGACCTAAATAACCTAACACTACCTAAGTACCTTCAAATAAGTTATCAATGTGAAAGTTAATTCCACTACATATTGATTGGTGTTATTCTTATTTTATGTTTTCTTTATTTGTAACTACGAGTACATTTTCCTCACACTAATACATCTATCAACTTTACAAATCTCACATAATAGTGGGTATCGTCACTCCTCAATTACGATTTGGCTTGGTTAACCTCTCTTGACTTGACTATATAGTGGAAGTGAAGTTGATGGTGACATTGTCTTGCTACAGACCTTCACACACTACAACACTTTACAATCAGAACTTGACTGCACATTTAAAAGTTGTTGTTTACTTAATAGGTAAATATTTTTATACAAGTGACCTAACCACATCATAACAGCAAATCTTTCTTTAAGATTGTTGTATCTTTTATTTTAGTTTTTATATAGTTACAGCTGTTTAATGTTATAAAATACTAAAAGTCTCCTTGTTACAAGTATGAATAGGTATTACAAATTCGATTTCAATGTGTAAATTTATTATTATTAGTTTCTGAATTTAATTTTGGATAGAATACATTTTAAACAAATATCGTTGCTTAGCTTAAATGATCTAGAATACAAGTCTTTTTTTTTCCTACATAAAGTTTGATAAGTACAACGAAGATAAAAAATTTGTAAAGTGTTTTTAACGTTTCATGTATGTTTAACGTTTTTAGATTAGTTAACTGAGTTAACTCTAAACTAGCTACATAGATTCTTTGTTCAACAAAGTTGTATTAGGCAATAAATTAATTAATCTGTTTTCAATTAAACTTATTGACTCTTTTACCGTAGGTAAGAAATAAACAAAATAACAATAACAGTATTCTTATATTTGCTTAAATATTTCAGGTGTAAACAAAAAACTCAATATGATGACCCGCAAGACCGTAGCACAAAACACAGAGGCGAAACTTCGGCAAGTTCTCCATGAACTTAAACTATCCAAGCATACCTGCAACCAGCTACTCCAGGAAAAAGATGAAAACACACAATTGAAAACCGAGCTTGCTACACTGCACAATGAACACTCCGAGGTGCTTCATCAACAAGACCAGCTGCAACGCACTATTGAAGCATTTGATGATTGCAACACCACCTATGAGAGGGCCCTGAATCGCATCACTGAGCTGGAGCAAGAGTTGGCGAGGGCATACAAACGCATATCTCAGCAGGATGAACAAACCCAATATAATCAAGCGGAAGTCACCCTGAACCTTTTTGACGAACTGATGGCATCACCTGGCGGATTTTCGGCTGTTTCTGCAGAGCATCAACAGCTCCCAAACACCAGTTTATCATATGTTTCACCAAAGCAACGAGTAGTACTTACCAATGATAGTAAAATAAAATGTAATTACTTGGGTACTAACAAAATTAAGAAATATGTAAAAATTAATAGGTATATTAGGGAAACAGAAAAGCTTATTAAAAAGAATAATTGTTTTTATAAAATTCTTAGGAAAGAACGCATGAGTTTGATGGACTCTCTAGATATTTACGATTCTAAACTAAAAGAAAGTAGACAGGTGTATGATCGATCGACCAAACAACTACAATCTGACATACAGAGATTGCATGAGTCTTTTGATACTTTAAATAAAAAATACTTGTCGTCGCAAAAAGAAATTGAAGAACACATTAAGTCTGCCACAGAGTTAGTAGATCTGTGCAAGTACAATGCAGAACGATATGACTCTCTTTTGAACAATCAACTACACACATCAAAAGTGTCTAGGGATCAACATATATTTTTGCAATAACTTTTCTCCTGATTGATATTAATTAAAATTTTCTTTAAGGATTCATCAAATAAAGTGTTTTCGTTTGTCTACAGTAACGATAAACCAAGTCACCTTTGCATTAATAAAGAAATATGCCATTTTCCTAATAAAGGGATTTTTGACATTTGAACCACTAACATTAAAGTTCGAAAAAAAGACTGACGTAACAGTTTTCTTTAAAATTTTATTGGGTAACTTAAACAATTAATAATCCGTGTTTCTACCGCGAACACTAACAACACAAGAACATCGGTTTGGCATACTCAAAATGAGTTCATCCAAATCACGCTGTGGAATGGCCGCCCATGTTCGTTGCAACAACAAAAAAAGGTCTTCTTGCGACTGGATACCCTCCATATTCGGCAGAGCTCTTCTCTGTAGCATATCCCATGCATGCTCAATCGGGTTCAAGTCTGGCGACTGAGCAGGCCAGGGCATGACATTGATGTTAGCTGCGGCGAGAGTCTGTCTTACAACTCGTGCGGTGTGCGGTCGTGCATTATCATGCATTCACTGAAATAAGGGACCGATTTGCACTTGTAGAGGAACGATGACGTCTGATACAATCGTCTCAGCATAAATTTGAGCGTTGAGGTTGCCTCTGATCCAAATCAACTCAGTTCTTCCGCCGATCCAAATACCCGCCCATACCATGATGGTTCCACCACTATAAGGATGGACTTCCTGGCAGGATTTTAATCGCTGTTGGCGTCCAGGGGTTCTCCAGTGTCGTATACGTCTTGTATCCGGTCTCATACCAAAACGAGACTCATCAGAAAAGCACACGAAACGCCATTGTTCTTCTGCCCAATTTCTGTGTTCAAGAGCCCATTGATATCGAATCCTACGATTGTGCATTGCTATAGGTGGTACCCTTAGCGGTCTTCGGGAATGAAGGTTCACTTCATGCAAGCGGTTTCTGACTGTTTGGTCGCTAATTAAGTTCCCTGAAGAGTGATGAAGCCTCACGGCTAACATCATGGCGGTTATTGTTGGAGCTCTTCGAGTTGTGATTTGAATGTATCGGTCTTGTCTCCGTGTGGTGCAGCGATCCCGTCCTCCATGGCGCTCAGCCACGGTACCAGTGCTTCGGTAACGTGTCCAAAGTCGACTGATAACACTCTGACTTGTATTCAGAGCTAAAGCCACAGTACGTTGCCGGGAACCAGCTTCTATCATTCCCACGGCTCTGAGCATTTCTTCCCTGCTTAAATGACGTCGCCGCTCCATAATAACGTTGGTTTTAATCAGTAGTAGGGAAACAGTAGCACTAATAATGTCTTCAATGCGTTGTATGTTTTTATAGGGAAAATATTGACAGCTGATTTTCATCTTTTACTAGAAATTGATTGAAAGTTCCTGTTTCAAATTATGAAATGCACCAAAAAGGATCCATATAAATTTATAAAATCATAAATTTATTACAAAGCCACATCTCAATCTCAAGAAATCCGCATAAAAATGCTTGATCCCTAGACACTTTTGATGTGTGTAGTTGGTCAAGTAGATTTGTTGCCATCCGTAACACCCATAAAGAGTGTCATAAATGGTATCCCAGTGGTACCCTGTGCTACATTTGCTAATAATAATAATATATCGAGTGATAGAAAGTTAATAAAACGCAACCTACTTTTACACAAAGATTCTTCTGTTGAAGGAATGTCTAGAAAAACTCTTATCTTTTCTGACAAGATAGATCAGGGCCTGGGTCCGCAGCTTAAATCTAAACTCAGCCACGAGCTTATAAACTTTTGCAATCCAGGCCAAACATTCGCTAATTTAGTAAGTACATTAAGCAAGCAGGAGTTGAATCATTCAACAAATGCTCTAATACTGTGTGGTGATAGTCTCACAATAAAAAAGCGTGACCTTTTAAAAAGCATAGAGAGTTTAATTGATATACAATCTAAAACTCATTGTAAAATAATAGTTTGTGCCTTTCCCTATGCCTGTAACTTATCGTGGAAACAAAACAAACAGATCTTTGATTTGAACTTACTTTTGTATAACTCCACTTATCGTCACAGTGACAGTATTGTATTTTTTGATACAAATAAATTTATATATAGTTTTAAGTTGACTACTGATTCTATGTATTTAATATACAAAGACAGGCTACAGATAGCATCATTGCTAGCATATAATTTAAAAGACACAGTTATAAGTAGTATAACAATGTCGACACAAAATTATCGCACTGTTAGTATTTCTACTAATGTAAATTTAGTTGATAATTCTTGCACAACCTCTAGTTTAAACTAAGAGGTAAGACAAAAGCCAGCCCTATCCAAATTAAAATAGTTCATCAAAACATGAAGGGCCTGGCCAGCAAAGAGTTAGAAATTGAACTTTTTTTTATTACATGAAGATATAAACATTTTATGTATAACTGAGCACTGGCTTAAAGATTATCAGTTAATTTTTAATATTAAAAACTTTCAGCTTTCCAGTGCTTTTACTAGAGCAAATGCAATTCGCGGCGGATCCTTAATATTTGTTAATTACAGTAAACATAAGATTACGGAACGAAAGGATGTAGTTTCCCTTTCTATTGAACGCGTTATTGAGCTGTCATGTGTCGAGTTAGAGAAATTTATAATTGTTTGTGTATATCGACCTCCTTCTGGTAATTTTAGTGTCTTTGAAGCCACTATGGAAGATGTAATTAAGAAGATTTGTAAATCTAAAAAGAAAATAGTAATTTGTGGGGATTTCAATGTAAATTTATTAGACAGTCATTCAACTAGTGTAAGATTAATCTCGTTGTTTAAATCATTTGATTTGGATTACCAATTTAGAGAACCGACTAGAATTACAGCAACCACTGCAACCTGCTTAGACAATTTTTTTTGTAACTTTGCTCCTGAGTCTAAGTTCATACTAACTAATTTATCTTCAGATTACTGTGGGCAAAAAATTGCTTTTACTGAATATGGACACCCTAACTCAGAAGAAATATCTTGTAGGCCAGTGACAGAGAAACGGGTTAAAATTTTCAAGCATAACATAACTGCTAAACTTGCATGTTTACCATTAATACAGGAAAATCCAGATGCTCTTTACAAGCATTTTTTTGATCATAAAAACGGTGAATTTAATAAAACTTTCTCTATTAAAAAGTTTAAAACTAATATTTCAATGAAATTTAGGGATTGGGCTACAGCTGGTTTGCATAAAAGTAGGGCTAAGTTGTATGACTTATATGAGCAGAAAAAATATAATAATAGTCCAAGTTTTCTAGAGTATATTAAAAAGTATTCGAAAACTTTTAGGAAGGCTTGTGCATGTGCCAAGTCATTATTTATTAGTGAAAAAATTAAAAAGTCTGATAACAAAATAAAGGCAACATGGAACTGCATAAACCGCGAAACTGGTAAAATAAAGCCACGTGATACTAAGTTTTCTTTAAGAATAGGCAATAGCTTTTTAAGTGAAGACAATAAAGTTGCTGATGCTTTTGAACAGTTTTTTACAAATATACCAATTGCCACAACTATGTTACTCAACTCTTCACCAAGTAATGCAGAAATTCTGCTAAAAAAGTATGTACCCATGTGTAATGAAGTGTTCAAATTTAAACACGTAAACTGTAAAGACGTACTTAAATCCTTTAAATCTTTAAAAATAAAAAACACTTGTGATTTGTGGGATATTTCAACAAAAATTATTAATAATATTATCGAGTCCATTGCGCCTTTTCTTGTAGTCATATTCAATAGCTGTGTTGACGAAGGAGTTTTCCCAGATCTCATGAAGTATAGCAAAGTTCTGCCACTTTTCAAGTCGGGTTGTAAAGATGACCCGAGCAATTTCAGGCCTATTTCGATTTTACCTACTCTTAGTAAAGTTTTTGAATAACTTATTTTAGATCAACTCGGCTCCCACTTCGCTATAAACCACCTTTTTCACAGTGAACAGTATGGTTTTACTAAGGGAAGGTCTACTACTGATGCAGGTGTAGCTCTGCTAAAACACATATTTGAGGCTTGGGAGGGATCGCAGAATGCTTTTGGAGTGTTTTGTGATCTCTCCAAGGCTTTTGATTGTGTTGAATACAACACCCTTTTAATAAAGCTAAAACACTACGGAGTGCACTCGGATGCCTTGAAATTGATTCAATTATATCTCAGCTGCAGAATCCAAAAAGTTAGCGTGAATGGATCCATATCATCCGGATCTTCAGTGCGAATGGGGGTTCCACAAGGGTCATTACTAGGTCCATTTTTATTCTTAATTCATATTAATGATTTACCATTTTATGCGGAAAACTTTTGCAATATTGTTTTGTTTGCTGACGATACATCTTTGATATTTAAGACTGATCGAAATATAAATAGTTTTGATGACATCAACAGTGCCCTAACAGATGTGTTGAATTGGTTTACTACTAATAATCTTCAATTAAACGCGAAGAAAACCAAATGTATAAATTTTACTCTACCTAACGTAAAGAATATTATAGGAAATAAAATTAAACTGAATGGTGAACTGTTGGACCTTGTTGATTCAACAGTTTTCTTAGGTATTACCTTAGATTCAAAAATACAGTGGTACCCTCATATTAGCACCCTTGCGGGGAGATTTAGTTCAGCTGCTTACGCTGTTAGGAAAATTAGGCATTTTACAGACGTGGAAACTGCTCGATTAGTCTATTTTAGTTACTTTCACAGTGTTATGTCCTATGGTATACGACTTTGGGGTAAAGCAGCAGATATAGAAAACATTTTCATTTTACCGAAAAGAGCAATAAGGTCCATATATAACCTAGGATCACGTGACTCCCTTAAGGAGCTGTTTAAAGAAATAAATATTCTTACAGTTGCATCACAATTTATTTATAACTGTATTGTTTACGTGCGTCAAAACATTACTCATTTCAAAAAAATTGCGATATACACAAACTAAATACTAGAAATAAGTATAAACTTGTAATTCCTAAATTACGACTTCAGAAAGTTTATGGATCATTTATGGGACAAAGTGTCATAATTTACAATAAAATCCCGAACGATGTTATAATTTTGCCCTTTGACAAATTTAAGACACATGTTAAGGACAGACTTTTAGAAAAGGGCTATTACACTGTAAGCGATTACATCAATGACAAAAATGCATGGAATTAACATTCCTCTAGTTTCGCATAGGTACATTGTTCTAATGCGTTCATAGTGCCCGAGTAAAACTTGTAGATTCACTTTTGTGTTCATCTTTTATTTTATATAATTGTTTTATGACTATTGACTGTATAATTTGGTAACGACATATTGTTTTGTAAATGTCGTTACCTCTATATTATTATAAAGCTGTGGAGTTTGTTGTGCCCGTTCTTCTCCACAGCTAAAAGACTTCCTGAATGGGTGGGGAAGGTGGGTGGGTTCCTGTGCCTATCCATCCATCCATATAAAAAAAAATTTAGACGATTCAAAACGCTTAATTTAAGCTTACTGAATAAAGTTATTTTGATTTTTAATTTTTTTTTGATACCCCTTTTTTAACATCCACCGGTTTTAAGGTTTGCCTTTCGTTCATTTACATACTATATAAATGTTGTTTATAACTAGTACGTATCGCTCAATGTTTTAAGATACAGAAACAATGAAAGTAATTTTAAAATTAAAAAATCAATAAATTAAATTAAATTGGTTTACGCTCACACAAATTATCTAGACCAACATAAAAATTCTTTTGTAACTCGTCAATATGGCAAGATAACGGATAAATATACATAAACATAAAAAAGACACCCAGACCCGAAATCAATTTAGAAAAACAGTTTTTCTCTAAATTTAACCGACCGGGAATTGAACCCGGAACCTCAGATGGCGCGATGCTAGACCTGGCATGCTCACCACTCGCCCACGGAGGTCGTCTAAGTAATTGCACACACTATACACCATTTGTGTAGGTGCTTACCTTTATTTAGGTCCAAGTCTAGTTTCCTTCCCACAAGACTCAGTTTGAATAATTGTAGTGCCCGCCAAGGCGTACCGTTGACTGATTTCCCTGCCTTTGCTCGGGTAACTTGAGTACGTCATGTTCATGTCTCTGTAGTTGTCGTACATGTTGTCCGTTTAATATGTACATACATACATACATGTAATCACGACTATTATCCCCGAAGGGTTAGTCAAAGACTAGGCAATGAGGACCATAAAAGCAGTCCTCTACCATAGTCCACTTTTCATCAAATAGCGACTGCACATATGTTCAGCGTGACAGGTGGTGTGCCCATCACCGCTCTATGCCGTTAGATGTACGTGCAGTATTTAGACCGTTACAACACCCAAGGGAAGAAAGGGGGTGGTAGTATTCTTTTACCGCTACCCGACTCGGTTAATATGTACATTATCACTTTATTTAATAAACTTTATAAAAAACTTAACAAAACTAATGCGTTATCAATGTATTTTTTTTTATACTAGCTGTTGGCTTCACTGGCGTTAATGTAGATTTTGTCAATCAGTTCTGTTTAAAGGAAAGATACGTGAAGCATTCACGTTAAACGATTTTGAGTTTGCCGCAAAAGCATCGGAAACAGAGTAGCCTATGTGAGGAAATCTCCCTTAAAAATTATCTATAGTACTTCTGAAAGATCCATCCGGAAGAGAAGCGATCGAAAAAATAGTTGCTCCCTAAAAAGAGGTGGAAATTATAGATTCATACATTCGTCAATTCAATAGAATTGACGAGTTGAGCCGACTTCGCCAAAATCCGACAAAGTGGTCGCGAGCACCGACTACAAAAACACCAAAAAGCTGGTCTGCAAACGCTAAGGCCCAATTCACAAATTAACTGAAAACAAACTCGCTCAAATGCTGGCTCCAGCCCAAGAGGCTACAAAAAAACCGTCATCTGAATTTCAGAAGCGAGACATCTACCTAACCGAAATGTAGCGCTGCCAAATTATTGGGGCAGTTTGACACACGATAATGTACTTTACGTGCACGGGAAAAGGTGGTCATTGTAGTAGACTTGCTTTAGTAATTGGCTAAATGTTCGATGCTCTTCAAACATAGTGAAGGTTGACACAGTGGGATCTGACGACAGACACACAATAAGTTAGGTATGTATACGGAGTTGTGATCTGAGTAAGTACGGACATCAACCGACTACATTGCTTCTAGTTTATTAATCACCATAAACAGATATAACACAATCACCATCATTCACTTCATAAGATAAAATATACACCTTGTTGGCAGGGACGCAGTGACGGCAAAGTAAAACTTCGTAGTTGTCTGAACGAATGCTTTTATTAAATTAAATGTCGCTCCGTTGGCACAACGGTTTTATAAGAAAAGTCGTTTGAGAGACTAATATAAAAGTAGGGATGTTACACAAAGTAATCGTATAGTATAATCAATAGATACAATTGAATAGAGTATTTTCGTATATTCCAACACATCTAAACATACTTTTTTCCATTTTTTTTTCTTTACTTTACTTTTTAATGCATGGTTAAGGATTCCAGGCGAGTGCGCGCCTTACAATCACTTACTGTTTGAGATGAATACCGAGCACTTTTCCATATAAAGAAACAAAAGAAAATATTTTCAAATGAAAGAAAAAACTCAACCGTTCCCTTCTCAACTGTGCCCCGACCGCATTTTCATTTCGCCGTCGTCCGAAATATCCCCACAACCGTAGAATAACCTAAGTGCAAGGATTCAATCGCCTCCATAAAAGTTCCAGTCCGGACCTATTTATTAGATTGATCCAATTATATTAATTGGACGAACGCTCTTCGGAAACGAAAACAATGTACGTCCACTTGTAAAAGGTTTTTAATTGATTTGTGGTTTGCTCTCGTAACAGGATTAGTTAACAATTTATTTCACAATAGGTTAATTGTGTTTTGATTACGATCCATTCAACAACAGTATTGATTCTTACTACGAAATGGGTCAAGTGGGGTGCATTGAATATACGAAAGTACACTATGACTTATTTGGGCTTATTTTTTTATGTTACTGTGCCGGTAAATAACTATACGGACGCCCAATGAAAAACAGCCTCAGCAGTTTGTAACATTATGGTTATCGTTTGTGTGTGACCAACCCCAAAATCGACACTAAGTCTTTTAACCTTGTGTTTTTACTACTCTTCAAATCAGAAAACAGAAATGAAACATTACCACTTGGTGCCCAAAATTAACATGTTATTGGTGACATAATTATCCTGATTAGTAACATGGTAAGTAACAGAATGGTATCATATCTCTATCCATATGACAGAATTAAGAGGCACAGAGGGAGACACTGTGTCTCTAACTTTGAGTGTTGAAACTTAATGTAAATTAATGTAAATGCTTTCTTGCCGAGTTCAAAAAGTTTGGTTATACCAAAATGGTTAGACTCAAGTTAAAAATTTAAAAGTCATGTGTGTTCAGTTTTAAGATTTATTTCGCCACGTCTTATGAGATAAGGGAGGAGCATTTATATACAATATTCAAATATTTCGTTTCGCGTCTCGGTCCCATCTGGGACTGGCTTCTATTTGATATATGGCATGTTGTATTTCGCCGTTCCGTGCTAGAAGTCAATATGTACTTTAATGCGACTACTGTCTTTTCCCAGTGGTGGATTCAATAAAATAGGTAAGAGATTAAATCACATATGTACAGCATTATAATGTCAGGTACAGGTGTTATTATTGAATCAAATGTAAATAGTTTACAGCTATAGATCCTTAAGAAGCTGACACATAAATGCAGCAATAACCTAAAAGTGTGCAAGAGTAGTATTCTAGGTTTTTTAGCGTGACACATATAAAATGCAGAAAACCATTTTAAAAACAGGAGATATGATAACAATAAATATAATTGACCGTATAAGAGCTAAATCCATAACTAAAAGATGTGTACACAACACGATTAAATGCTAAGCGTATGTACAGTCACGTTAAAGTAGGTACATCTATTCCAAACATGTTATCCATTTAAAAACTACTTAAAACAAAGAAAAGTGATGAATAATAATAAAATAGACACAGTACAAGAGACGATTAAATATAAATAAGATACTGACATATTCTTTTTTTTTGCTCTTGGCCACATTCTTATCCGTAGGATTAAGAAATGGCCGACGATGGAGCGAGCTTGCCCAGAAGCAGCCTATTCACTCGGGCTTTAAAGATGTTGGGGCTATATGCACTCAGGAACACAGACGCCGCCGCCGGTAGGGAATTCCATACCTTGGCTATATATACGCATGAAGACGAATAGCACTTGGTGCGTATGAGTGGAATATCAACCAAGTAAGGGTAGTAACCCGCCTTACGTCTGGACTCCCGATGGTAGAAAGGGGACGGTAGAATAAGCTCGTGTAGCTCAACAGCACACTCTTCGAAGTACAACCTGTAAAATACAGACAAGCATGCAACTGAGCGACGGTAAGCAAGACTGTGAAGCTTGGTTTTCACAAGCTTATCGTCACCTATAAGTTTCCTGGCTCTGCGTTCCACCGAATCGAGCGCGGCAAGTTGATATTGTGCTGAGCCGTCCCAAAGGTGATATTATTTCAGAGTTATTTAAGTTTATTAAAGTTTTACTAATAAGTTACCGTGACGCATAGCAGTGAAAGAATACTACTACCTCCTCTTTTCCCTTGGGTATCGTAAAAGGCGACTTACAGACTAAAGACTGCACATACATCCAACAGCTTTGAGCGATAATGGGCTCACCACCTGTCACGCTGAGCATATGTGCAGTCGCTATTTGGTGAAAAGTAGACTATGGTAGAGGACTAGTTTTGCTGTCCTCATTGCCTAGACTTTGACTACCCTTCGGGAATAATAGTTGTGATTATATGTATAAATAAGTTAAAGATTCAGAACTAAGAATTTCCTTGACATTGTTTTTTTTTTATAAATTTGTTTCTTCACCATGGATACTTGTCCTTCAGTAGTAATAATAGAGTTCATTTATTATGCTTATAAGATGATAATGAGTGATGATATTAAGTTAAATGATATTCCCCCCAAATCCCTAGAGTTCCAGTAAAGATGTGGGACTTTACTGAATCTCACACGGACTTCTTAAGAGAATTTGAAAAGTGATGTTGCACTGCTTTGCCCTACTTGCCGACACTCATGCACTCTCAGAACACTTTACGGTTAATAATCCACCATTAATTCACATTAATATTCGACAATACACAAATTTTAGAAAATAAGACAAAACTACAGACGTGACGCTTCACTTTCCCGCCAAGAAGTCCCCTGACATTGTTTTAAAATGTATGCTCAAATAAATCATAATTTATAGAAAATAACACAGATTACATAATCAAACCACCAACGTAAACACATGTACGATGTTACTGGCAAGATTAATACAAATAAAAAATTTATTCAAATTTAAAATTAAATAAATATAAAAAATGAAAAGCAGAATAAAGGTCAGAAGGAACGTTTTAATGCAAACCATTGAGGTGAAACGTAAAACCCAGCGATATTAACATTGACTGGATAGATTTATGATCCGGAGATATTATAATAATATAGCGAAGAGCGGTGTATTTATTATCGTTTTTTTTATGGGCCACGTAAGGTTTTTTTTCAAGCTTTATCGAACTTGAATAGTTATGATTAATGTTCTGTGGTGATGTAAGAGAATATTGATGGCTTAAGAGGCACGCTGTTTGCCAACTGTGAATTATTTTGTATTAAATGGTGGCTAACTTTTGATCGATCTATCGCGTTTAAGCGAATAGCAGAGCATTCAAGATTTTACTAGTGAAGCGTTGCTCAATACAAACAAAACACAATAGTACCAAAAGTTTATCTATACTAATGTTATAAAGAGGAAAGATTTGATTGTTTGTTTGTATCGAATAGGCTCCGAAACTACTAGACCGATTTAAAAAATTCTTTCACCGTTGGGAAGCTACACTATCTCCGGGTGACATAGGCTACATTATATTTCCCAAAAAATTAGGGATCCTTGCTAAAACTCTAAATAGTTTCTTATATCGCGTGCGCTACGAAAACTATTGATGATAGAACAAATGCGATGTAGGCGTCGTCACTGGGGTACGGGAGATAGGTCATTTTGAAAATTCGGCACGGGGTACGGGATCCACGCGAACGAAGTCGTCGGTGGTCTGCTAGTATTTAAATACTGACGTAAAAAAAGGTCTGAAATTTGAAAGCCTTAAAGGCAGTTACACTGTTTTTTTTTAAATTATTCCTCTGCAAGTAAGCACTTGGCTTTTATCTCACCAGATTTCAGGTGATGATAAGGCCGATGGTGGAAGCGGACTTCATCTGGATTTCTCTACCCTCTCTGCCTTATATCGGAACTGTCATAAAGGCGACTAACGGACTAAAGACTGCACATACATCCAACAGTATAAAGCGGCGATGGGTTCGTCACCACCTGTCACGCTGAGCACATGTGTAGCCGCTATTTGGTGAAAAGTAGACCATGGTAGAGGACTGCTTTTGCTGTCCTCATTGCCTAGTCCCTGACTCACCCTTCGGGGATAATAGTCGTGATTATATGTATGTATGTATGTACAACTATCAATAAAACCAGCATTATATGGAAAATTCGTCAGTGAAACAGATAACTCCTTGGCAGCGCCATTGGAATAGCTTTTGAACGTATAACGAGACCCAGGTGTTAGTCTCTCATTAAGAGTCTCACGAAAAATACTTTCTTTTTAAGTTTCTTGTTGTGTTTGTAAATTTTATTATCAGGACAAGGTTTTTATGAAATATTTTTTTTGAAAATCCTACTAATATTATAAACGCGAAAGTTTGTAAGTATGGATAGATGTTTGTTACTCTTTCACGTAAAAACTACTGAATGGATTTGGATGAAATTTGGCATACAGATAGTTTATAACCTGGATTAACACATAGGATACTTTTTATCCAGATATTCCCACGGGAACGGGAACCACGCGGGTGAAACCGCGAGCAGCCGCTTGTATATTATAAAACACTAAGGGAACCTCTAGAACCCCAAGTGGTCGCATGCGACCGCACTGACAGTGCGCGCGCCTTTGCGTCAAACCCCAAGCGGTCGCATGAGACCGCTCTCTCCCACTTGACTTTGTACCGTGTTTTCATAGACTTACATATTACTTTAGTATAAACAAGGTCGATTATTTCGGTTCTGTGGTACATTTTACGCATTGTGATCGCATAATATCCTGTTCTCGATTATTGAGATTCAATAATCGTATTTGGGTAATAAGTTGTAAGAAATGTCATTATTTTTGACATATAAATTCCAAGACTAAGGGGTTAATACTACAAAACGGTGTTTTCAGTTAGCTATGTGTTAACCGTGCGTTTAAAAGTTATTGACGAAAAAGAAAAGGAGCTTTGGACATTTGTCCAAAACGTTTCGACATGGTTTTGTAATACGGCAGTTTATTTTAATTTGATTCATAATTCCCACATTTTTTTGCCGTAAGTAATATTATGTAACATAACCATTTCATTCTCCTAACATAGGCAGTATCGCGTCGCAAGCTTGCGTTTTCGCCCGACTGGCTGAATGAACGTTACACGTCTGCTATAAAACTGTTTATGCCTAATAACTCTGCAACGTGCGTCGACAGATTCATGAATTTCCAACCAAATAAATATGGGATAAGGCGTCGAACAGCGATCGGCACTGTCGGCTCATGCATACAAATGCGTTTGTTAAAATTCAAAATTGACTCCCTATATTGGTTTAATTAGAAACACCGAATGGTGTCTTTTTGATTACTTTGAAGCGTGTAAGTTACTATAAACGAGATTGGAATACTATCTTCGATCATTTATAGCCTAGGGTATATAAGATTATTAAGATACAACATCAATGTTATGAGGAAGCTTTAGGAAAGGACGAACACAAGATAAAGTTACATCATATACAAAAAGTATATAATAAGTCTTACGTGTATTTATTTGAAAGATGTGGTGTTTGTAAACCTAAATCATGATATTGGCTTTTATTTCTCTTCGTAAATATTGAAAAAGTGTAAAAATACTACGAGCGCCCTCCTAGCCCGGTTTGTAATTACTTTGGCTATCGTTCAAATGTAGTTTAGGCTTATTACTTACTTTGCATGACATATAATCCTTGTTTAAGGGGGTTAGGCGGTTAGCAAAAATTCCGTTTCCTCGCGGGTGTTGCGCGGGGCGGGGTCCGCGGTAATTCGCAAGCGCCATTCACATTTTTATCAAAAAGTTAATAAAAAATTTTAGTTTTTGGAAATCCAAAACAGTAAAAAATCGAAAAGGTAAACGTCTATGTGTTTATGATTTTATAGGAATTGTTATTGTAAAACACGGTCGTAATGTGAATTTATATGAAATTATAGAGGTAACTTCAGGATTTTTTCTATCGAGCAAACTGTTTATAATCGTGTTTTAGAAACAGCCATCCCTTCATACACTCCACACATACGTTCTGTTATACATATTGAAAATTTCATTGCGAAATATTTAAAAAATTGTGGATAACATCTAAAACAGCCAATTTTTCCGTTTTCCCCACCTAACCCCCTTTCCCCCCATCGGAATAGTAATTGTATACATACATAAATAATATACATACCTAAGTATCATGCCTGTTTGCCAGAGAGGTAGGCAGACAGCAATGATTTCCATTCCAGACATGTTATATTTATGTCATACATGTTAGCTTCCATACATACCTACGTCACGCTATTTCCCGTACAGATAGAAAGGCAGCTTTTCAAAGGTTGTTAGCTTAGATTAAAACAATTTGATTTAATATAAGGTTGTTAGCAATTAACTAATATACATTAAAGAAAACCATTAACATTCACGTATTCGAATAAATAATTATTTCAAAGGTTGTTATCAATTAACTAATATACATTAAAAAAACCATTAACATTCACGTATTCGAATAAATAATTATTTCAAAGGTTGTTATCAATTAACTAATATACATTAAAAAAACCATTAACATTCACGTATTCGAATAAATAATTATTTCAAAGGTTGTTAAAAATTAACTTATATACTTACATTTAAAAAAAAACCATTAACATTCACGTATTCGAATAAATAATTTTCAGTGAGAATCTGCGAATAAACGGTTGCCAGCGAAATTAGTTGGATAACAACTCGTAGTTTACTTTTCTGGTGTATTATTTGTGCAGCTAAACTGATTGCCAAGCACAGTCGCGCGCCGGCTTTCGTCAAAACATTTCGCTAAAATATCCGCTCAAAAAGTCTGGGTAACAAGTTGCCGACTGAAATGATATTTACTAAGAATCTCATTTCTCACTTTCCAACAGTTATATTATTATAAATTGTGTCGCGATCTTCTCACTATAATCGGTACATTCACGTTTTGAGATAGTTAACGCGTGAATGATACTTCTGGTGTTTCAAACCAGGAGTTGACTAGAACTTGCCCATTGTCACCGTGATGGGATAATATAAATTGAAATGAAACACTTTTTTATGGATTAACTCGCGTTTAATTTACTATTTACATAGTTTTTTTTATATTATCCTGACGTTTCGAACCCTTTACAGGGTCCGTGGTCACAGGGAGACTGCATTTTGTTAGCTATTTCCAGTCCGTACTGGATCACATAATGTTTTCTGAGGTTTAAGCGAGCACTACACATTGAAATGAAACACTTTTTTACGGATTAACTCGCGTTTAATTCACTATTTACATAGTTTTTTATATTATCCTGACGTTTCGAACCCTTTACAGGATCCGTGGTCACAGGGAGACTCCCTGCGACATAGGGATTTTTAATCCGTAAAAAAGTGTTTCATTTCAGTGTGTAGTGCTCGCTTAAACCTCAGAAAACAATATGGGATAATATAAAGACAAAAAAAATCCTACTGCTACGACTAAGTACGGGCTAACGTACTAGACGAATGGCGTAATCTCCCCATGTCTATGTGGGAAGGACAGCCCAGCCCAGCCTAGCAGTAAGGCGCTTATTGGCTGATGACAATAATGATGCTGTACAATTAGAACATTGGGAAACCAGACTGCAACTCAGTAATGTCGGTAATTAGGTTTTAACGACTTTCTTACAACAGTAACCAGGAACAGCGGCTGAACGTGCCATCCGAAACACGAAAGAACACGAGATATTTCACTCTGTTACTAATCGGGGATACGCGCTTTAATTTTCTGCATCTTACAGTAGATACAAAGTAAGATGGCGTACCTACTTTAAGCAGACAGCAAAAGGTTCGGTTCGGGCGTCTCATCTGATGCATTATCCGTACAGTTATCAATACATTATTATAAAAATTTGCAATCGAGGCTCGATCGAGTTGCAGCCCGATGGTAATCTAAACGCAAAGTGCCATCTCTTTTTGCACGCTTATTACACGCGACACGCTACACTTAGCGTACACACTCCCCAGTCCCCTCTAATTTTATTTTGCATATGAAATTTATCTCCAGCACATCAAAGCTGAATCGCTTTGAAGTTGCGCGAAACTTCAAATAACGTGGCGCGTTTCTTTTAGGATTGTCTCCCGCTGGCTTATTCGTATTGAAATGTAATTTGGCGGGAACTGCTTTTACGATCGCTTGATGATGTTCTTTTTTCATATTGCGAGGCGAAAGCGAAATGTTAAATTTCTAAGCTTTTTTAGAGTACCGTATTAAATAAGGAGGTGTTATGGTACAGTCGGCCTTATAAGTAGTTCAACATTTTGGTAACATGTCACACCAACTTGCTCAGCGACCATTAAAACATGAACGCAGTATTTACGTCTGAAATCAATAATCAATCATTTGTCGTTTTGCCTGCTGAAGTCAGAAATTTGACCTAAGCTATTTACAAATTATGTCTAATTTCTATCTCTGGTAGGTAAAACAACAGATAGATTAATTATTAGTTTCGGCCACGGTTTTAGTGTACGTGGTACTGAAGGGTCAAGCTACTTTCTTATGAGGCGGACCGTACCGTCATGTCATGTCCGTCAAAAACTGATTTGTCTATCCAGATTGAATTTTTTAAACCAATCATAATTGATTGACAAAATATTTAAGCAAAAGAAGCCGCCGGAAAAAGCTTGTAATATTACAAAGGATACCTCATCCTCATAAGATAAATCGAAATAGTGTGGGCTTACCTTTAATTGTACATTATATAATAACGTAGGTACTTTATATATCAAAGGGAGCTTCTTCAGACTTTTCTTTCAGACAGCCAATTGAAATAAACTAGTTCCAGGAGTTAAAAGCCGTTCATTTCAGTTCTTTAAGCTCCGAACAAAATGCCCCTTGCTGTATTTTGTAATGTCATTAAATTAGACTTAGTTTTTTATTCTGTTCAATGGAGCAATCTTGTTTGCTGTCGTAAGATGATAATTGAGACTCAAAAAAAGCTTACAGACTAACATTTGGTCAGCGTATCCTGATCTCCCCATCTGCTCTTGTTCAAGTCGAAAATCTTGAGCACAAATTATTCTAAGCTAACTAGGTACTCGACCCTATACAGAACCGAATAGCATATTATTCTATTATATTGGACCATTACCATCACGCTGGCCTAATACAGATTAGTGGGTTTTTACGTCCATCTTACGACAAGAACCAGGTCCAACGGTGGCTTTACGGAGGTCGACAAGTTTTTTTATTACTTAGTTTTTAGTCCCGGCACTGCGAAAGGGTTCGTATTATTTCATATAATGAAGTAATGAACTTATTTCAAAGAACATAACATTTATTGGATATAATTTTTACTTGTTCTAAATACACTTCCTATAACAACATTACGTATATTATTCATTGGATATACCTAATACTCATATTCTCTAACAACTTTTTCTATAGAACTATATTGGTAGAATAATCATATTCTATAACTTCATTAAATATAATTTTTGCTTTTAAATAAAAATTGCATTTTAACCCTAAATTGAATTCAAATATTGACATAAAAAGTTAATATGTTGTGTTTTCGTTAAGGTTGTTCTAAAAAAGTCAGTGACAGAAACGAATCGCGGCAAAACCGACTCCACGTCGACTTGTCTGCCCTACGCTAGAGTGTAATTTAAGCCCGTGTAGGCACAAATGGCGAGCATGCATGCATGCTGCATGCTTGCATGCTGCTTGCTTATTACATGAATAATGTTTTGTATCATTAGATAATTATATCAAAAGTACATTATATCAAATGAAATTATATGAAATAAAAATTATATTATCTGAACGTTAGAATATAAGTATTTATCAAACATTACACACCCACTGCGAAAGCTTCTTGACTGCCAAAATCGCAAACCGATCGCCTTAGCCGCTGTGCTGCCGAGCTTCATACTCCTTATTATTGTAAATGCTTATTTCCTTCAAAAGTAGTAGTAGCAGCAAGTCTTTTGCAAAGGAAGACAGGACTTTGACTTTGAATGCCAAGGTCAAAGAACCAAACGAAATGTGAAAGAACAATTTGCTGGTCATCAAGGTAAGGAAAGCTGTGCGGAACAATCCTGCTTCACTAGCTATGTTATCGCATCTAGACTCTGCTTCTTATTAACCTCGGGTGGAGCAGAGTAAGCTTGCCCATCGTCATCGTCAGACTAACATCCCATTGCTGGGCTCAGGTTTTCAAATATGAACCCAATAGCACAGAAATAATGGGCTATATCCAACCACGCTCGCCCAATGTGGGTTTATGGGTGGCATTGTCAAGGAGGTCTGACGACCTCTTTGGTCGAGTGGTTTGTACACCAGTTTTCATGGTGTCGCCATCTCTGAGATCCCGGGATCGATCCCCGGTCGGGTCAATTTAGAAATTATTGTTTTTCTAAATTGTCTCGGGTCTGGGTGTTTTCTATGTATAATAAGTATGTATTTAAGTATTTTAAGTATGTTTATCCGTTGTCTAGTAAACATTTAACGAGTTTCTTCGAAGCTTCTCTTGGGCTAGATAATTGGTGTGATTGTAGAAAATATTTAATTATTTATTGACATAGAGTGGCAGTTTGTCCAAACTTCTCTAAAAGATTGCTAGGTATAAAAGCTAAGATATTTTTTTAAGATAAGATAAGATAATTTTTATTGCTGTATAGCTTAGATACAAAAACATCTAGGGTTAATCTAATGTCATCTCTAACCGAAAATAATGATGTATTTTCTTTTCTTTAGCGATAAAAAGCTGCGACGTTTCAGACGCAATTTCAATTTCTCATAAAAGACTTGATAATATAAAATTCCCGGTGCGCCGCATCAAATACCAGTTACGTTTTTGTATGAGACGCTTATTTAGATTTTTGCTTTTCGCGAGACGCCTTAGAGCATTGGCATCGAAAGTTTGTTCAATTTAAAATTGAGAGACGCCGCTTAAAGTTATCGATTTCGTTTTAAATGTCTAGAGCGAGGTTGGCAAAGTTTAATCAATTTTGCCTACATTATAATTTATAATTAAGCAAACTTAGTTGATAAACTTTATTAAAATTAATCATAATTGTGAACTTAGCTTATCTAACTCTGAGACTATAACTTGAAGTTATGTCTACATAGTACATCTCGTTATTGACACTAAGTTATTTCAATGAATGCATGTAAATCGTTGTTAATTTGCAAATGTGATGGAATACATTTGTAATGGTAAGCTATATGAGACAGACCACACATTTTGCTCTATAAAAGTAACTACATAGTGGGTATATTGGACTTCCACCTAAAGAATTGGCTTTAGATCGCTATTAATAGGGAGAATGGAAGAACCGAAAGAAAGGGTCCCTTTCCTTTGGTCTTTGCCTATTGTTTGGGATTTAAGAAGTTCACAAAAATAATGTAAAAAGACTTTGTGTGGACGAGAAAGTATGCAATAACAATAAAATGTTTTAACTTCTGTTTCAGTCAGGCACAGATAAATGTATAAGACCTATCAAAATCAATAAACCAATTGATTGGCTTTCTATGTACACATTGACTGCTACAAAACCAGACAAGTGAAAGGACATCATTTTTTTTCTATGGGGCTTGGTACTAAATCCCAAAGTCTTTTAACTTGACGCCAATGTATAATCACTTGAAGAATATATTATTACTAACCGTATTATTAATTTAAAGACCTCGGTTTTTTTATATGAATTAAAAACCAACATTAATGTCTACTCGAAAATGGCAACATTATATTCGGATTGTGACACTTTATGTTATTAAAAGTAAAAAAGTCACGCTTGTGTGACGTCTTATATGTCAATACGGATCGTAGACAGATGTCAGACTGTCACTGTCAGCCGCCAGACGATTCCCGTGCGCGCTTTTGTTGACTCGTTGTGTGTATCGTAAATTGTAATATCGTTGCTAAATACTATGTGCGAAAAAGATAACTATGTTGACGATATCGTTTCTACATTCAGAAACCTAAAAAACTTATCAAAATACGGTTCTTTAACGGAGGTAATTAAAAATCTATAAAATATACAAAATGATAGCATTTAGTCTCTTGTACATGGAAGTATATAAATTGTTGCAGTTAATTTTTCTTTTATGTTAGTACCAAAAATAATTACGTCCTTTAATTGTTTGTCGGTCACCGGTGTCTGCCATGGCGCTTAAAGTGTTAAAGAAAATCTGGTCATCCATCCCGTGACAAGCCATTGCGAAAGTTACTAACTTAAGATCACAACCTAAGCGGAAAGCAGAATAAGACTCGTCGTTTGTTTATTGTAGAACTTGTAACAAAATGGTAGCATTCGTTTCCCTACTATCAAACTCAAATGGACTTTAAGCGGTATCAGAATTTTAGATTGGTCGCTCGGCTCTCGGCGTCGCGTCGCTAAACGTACAAATGGTGGCAGCAGACGCCATAGTAATTCACTCTTTGGTCGTAAAAGAGTTCACAGACTGCGCTTAAGCGACGCTTTGAATTGATAACCTGTCTTTTTCTGTTACCTCCGTCACAGATGAGTCAGCTTTTTGCTAGTGCACTAAAATTTTGGTGCAGTTACCTTTGACAATTTATTTATTTTTTGTTCAATAATGGCATTATATATAGATGCACTTGCGAACTGTTACTTTGGTTTAGCAATGTAACGTTACGTATTGTGTTAAAAATTCTTCATGTGATCATTAAAGTTCGATAAAGCCTACTTACGTCTATTTTTGTACTTTACTTCAATGTGTACATACGACCAACAATACTAACACAAATTATATTGGTGTTTATTAGAAACAGAGTACATAAGGAAATTTCATCTTAATCATCATATTCAATAACCAAAGAACGTCCACCTTTGTACAAAGGCCACCCCCAAGGATCTTTGCCACGACCGGTCATGTGCTGCTCGCATTCAGAAGCTTCCAGCGTCTTTCACCAGATCTTCGCTCCATCTTATTGAAGGCCTGCCTACATTGCGATTGCAGCTCTCGGTTAAACGAGCGACGTGCCCTGCCTAAATACTCATTGACACGTTCAATTAAGCTTAGCAATTTTCGGGCTATGTCGATTACGTTCTTATACTGATATTCATCCGCAAGGAAACCCCGAGCACGGCCCTCTTCATTGCTTTCTCTGACAATAATTTACAAATTAATAAAAAAAAATAACCGTGTCGCGTTGCGGTGAAACAATACTACCCCCCCCTCTCTTCACTTGGGTGTCGTAAAGGGCGACTAACGGACTAAAGACTGCGGTGATGGGCTCACCACCTGACATGCTGTGCACAGTCATGTGCAGTCGATATTTGGTGCGCCGTGGACTATGGCAGAGGACTGCTTTTGCGGTCCTCATTGCGTAGTCTCTGACTAACCCTTCAGGGATAATAGTCTCGATTATTTATGTATGTATGTAATAAAATTGATAAATAAAGTGAGACGAAAACAGGTTTAAAATAAATGAAAAACGAATGCTATGAATGACTATGTACGCAAAACGAAAGACATGAGCACGCTCTGTTTGTATATTTCTATTCAATTTCTATTTCAATAGACAGAACGTCGTCTTCCTATTCTCAACAATTCAGTGGAGTAGTGGATCTTATTTCTCTGACGAGACCTAATGGATAGGAATTTGTCCGCTCTTTACTACCATAAAATTAAATGTCATAAAATTCTAGCGTACATTTTTTTGAAATACATTTTTAAAAGCTAAGCTAAACAGAAATCAGTTATAGATTTAAGAACTCGTATCCAACAATACTATGATTAAGAAAAATTCGTGTATATAAGGCGATTAAAGGCGAAAATAATGTAAAAATTTCAGAGAGATAGTTGAGAGACTGTTGATTTCCACTAACATGCATTTATTTATTTGGCACGCATATAACTTTACTCGAACAAGCCTGTACTGCCTCCGTACTTCCTTATGCTGTCGGAAACAATCGCCGCGTTGCCAGCATGAGCCAAGCTAAGCTAATAAGAACCATAATATGTCCGTGACAACTTAGCTCAAATTTGTTTGCTGCAGCTTACGAAGCGAAACATTACGTCCTCTTTTATCTTCTCTTGTGATTCAAAAGTCAAAAGTCTAAATATATTTATTCAATAAACTCAATTAATAAGTACTTTGAATCGGCCAAATCTTTTTTAACCTACCACCCATTCAGGACATCATTTTTAAACTGTGTCAAAGAACGGGCGCAAGAAACCACAGCGCACAGAAGCAACGATATGTACAAAAAGAGGCCGTTACCAGGTCATAAAATACAAAATATGAATATGAATGTAAATAGTTCATTTAAATATGGTGCTCTATATAAATTAATTATAGACAATTAGAAATAGCTGTAGGAGTACTTGGAGCATTTCATACCCAAGCTGTTTCGTCTTCTGTGTATTCTGAAACTTTAAAATAAGCTTTTTTATAAAGCTTTTCTCTAATTTTGATTTTAAATTTATCAAGATCTAATTTCTGAATATCATTTGGTACTTCGTTGTATAATCGTACACACAGACCCTTAAAAGAATTATTTATTTTATGAAGCCTAGTATAAGGTACTGCTAATTTGTTCTTACTTCTAATGTTTAAATTGTAAATATAACTGTTTTTAGAAAACATTTCAATTTAAACTTAAACTTAAACTTTCCTACACTCACACCAATTATCTAGCCCAAGAGAAGCTTCGAAGAAACTCGTAAAATGGTTACTAGACAACGGATAAACATACTTAAAATACTTAAATACATACTTATTATACATAGAAAACACCCAGACCCGAGACAAATTACAAAAACAATAATTTCTAAATTGACCCGACCGGGGATCGAACCCGGAACCTCAGAGATGGCGACACCATGAAAACCGGTGTACAAACCACTCGACCAAGGAGGTCGTCGTCTTTTGTTTATAAACATACATCAGATTTTCATAAATGTATTGTGATGCAACTGTCATTATACTTATATCCTTAAATCGATTATGGCTATGAAGGTCAGATTCCAAGTAGGTCAGATTCCAAGTAAGTCAGATTCCAAGTAGGTCAGATTCCAACTAGGTCAGATTTTGAGTTGGTTATGTACATACAGTCAGTATTATAATTTTCCGACATGAAATAAAGGGTTAGGTACCTATTTTAAATCAGACCCTGAGCCAGGACCCGATGCCATCGAAGAACCTCAGCACAATGCGGAAGGTATGTTTAATCTCACAATCTATTTTGAAATCCTTGAGAAATGATCACAACTCACAAGTCGTTTTCTCACCACCTCTTTTATTTTCCAAAAGACCGACCCCTGGCGTTAACGATGGAATATGGGTCCCGGCGCATGTTCTGGACATGCGCCGGAACCCATCGCCACCAAAGAACCTTAGCCAGAACCTTCTAAACGACAACGGCTAATATAATTTTTGCATTATTATAATACTCGTATTTGCGTTTTTATAATAATATATGATCTTAAGTAACAATTATTTTATTTTTATATTGTTAGGAGTCTTAACTTTTTTTAATCTGAATTTGTATAACATAGAGCATTGTTTTTTTTTAATTACTTGTGCAGAGAACTGGGAGAAGTTTATCAAAACACAGCATTTTAATAAAAAAATAAGTTATGGATTGTAAAAAATGGGTTTTGGAGAGACGACTGAAATATGCCGTGCCACCAGAGAAGTCTCGCAGACGTGGTGTGATGATTATAATGTGAGTAAGAGTACCAAAAACCATTACTAACTCAAAATCTGACCTAGTTGGAATCTGACCTACTTGGAAACTGACCTTCTTGGAATCTGACCTTCATCGTCATAATCCTTAAATCTCTGTCTGAGAGAAAGAGTGAGAGATTACATTACTAAATCAACATTCAGGGCACTTACCCTCCTTACTCCTTTCAAAAGTTATAACAAACATATTATTATAAATTTTAATAATCATTATAATATTATAAACACGAAAGTTTGTGAATATGGATGGATGTTTGTTACTCTTTCACGTAAAAACTACTGAGTGGATGAAATTCGGCATACAGGTAGTTTATAACCTGTATTAACATATGGGATACTTTTTATCCCAATATTCCCACGATAACGGAAACCACGCGGGTGAAACCGCGAGCGGCCGCTAGTAATGTTATAAATATCTGTTTATTAATAGAATACACCGCCCCATCTCATTCCTTCGGTGTCGTAAAAGGAATAATTCTGGATTATCTGGCAATTGAGATATTGGCCGAGAATTGAGACAAGCCTCAATCTGACTGAGCAGAGTAGCCATATCCTCAAAAGTGAGAGTTGAATCCCCTATCACGCGCTTCAAATGGAATTTGGTGGACTTAAGGAAGAGTATAGTCTTTTATTGTGTGTATGGGGTCTTCCAAGCAGTGCAGACGACGACAACAAATGTCAGCCCTCACGTACAGACACGCTCCGGCTTTCGCGAGGAATTGTTCCTCAAGCTGATAGCCGGGGTACCTGAAGAAAGACGTGTCAGTAGGGCGACGAATTTAAGTCTCCGTGAGAAAAAGCAATGCAGGCCGCGCCGTCTAGAGGTGTTGGTGGACGGGGCGTTGAGGTTAGAATGGAGCCCACAGATGTTAGTGAACTCCACCTCAAACAGCGAATTGGTGGTGGGAGAGGAGGAAGTCGCTGTATTACCTGCATTCTTTTTAGGCACTGTCATTGGAAAAAGGGGAAGGAAGGGACGTGAACAATTTATTTAATAATTATGTCTAACGGACCAAAGACTGCACATACATCCAACAGCATACATATTTTTTTTATGTAAGAAGGAGGCAAACGAGCAGGCGGGTCACCTGATGGAGAGCAATCACCGCCGCCCATGGACACCCGCGAAACCAGAGGAGTCGCAGATGCGTTGCCGACCTTTAAGAAAGGAATAGGGTTAAGGAAGGAATAGGAATTGTGAGGAGGGGGGGAGGGAAGAGGCCTCCGGAACTCTCGATATAGCGCCTATAGGCTTATCACCTGTCATACTGAGCACAATGACATGTGAAATGTGAAGTTATCATTTAGTGGAACGTGGACTGCTTTTGCTGTCCTCATTGCCTGTTCTTTGACTAACCCTTCGGGGATAATAGCCGTGTATACACACTTAATTTTTATTCGTTATAATGAAATTAAGGTTGAGTTAACCTATGTGCAAAAATGACAAAAAATGTTTGACCTCCCCTACAAAACTGTCCGATCAGCTGACGACAATAGTATGGGAGATCGAATTTTTTTTGTCATTTTTGCACGTGGGTTTCTTGGAGAAAATTGTTCAGTTTCATGGGTGTAACTCACACTTAATTACATTAAAACAATTAAATATTAAGGGTGCATAGTATGTACTTTTGTATATTTAAAAATCTGCTTGCGCATTAAATTTGATTGCTATATACAAATGTTTGCTAACAATAAGAAATTAGCATGACCTATTGAGAATTACGCGAGCCGGGAACAAATTTGAAACTTTATTACAATCAAACTTGTTTTAACAACAACACTCGTACGTTTGCACCAAACTAATTTTGCACCTCGAAACCGGAATACGGTCACAATGTATTTCATTGCATCTGACAACAGAGAGATGTGTAATTGCAAAACTGTAATTGCTAACGCTGTGGAAAGCAGAAACCGCATGTAGTAAAACAATCGCCATTGCTCGGGCGCGCTTAGAATTGCTTCCACTCGTATAAAACCGTTGTATAAAACCGTTTTTAATTCAGATCAACCCGCGAATCTGAAGGCTTAGGCTCTACGTTGAGCGAATCTGAAAGCTCTTGCAAAAGCTCCTTTTTGATGAATCACATCCAAAAGAAATTCTGTAGGGCTTCAGATTATTATTGACTATAGTAGACCTTAGTCAACGCCCAAAACTGGCAGTCAATCCATTAGAAATCTAAATCCATCAGATAGAGAAGAATATTAGCAATTTAATAATTGCTTATATTAAGAGAAATTGGATCTACCAATAGTTTTGTAAATTAATAATAATATAAAGTTTAGTAACTTTATAATATATAGGTATATTATAAAATTTAATAATTATTTCAATTTTATACCCCTCAAACCCCAAGCGGTCGCATGAGACCGCACCTACAAAAACACACTTGACTTTGTACCGTGTTTTCATAGACTTACAGACTACTTTAGTATGAACAAGTTTGGTTATTTCGGTTCTGTGGTTCATCTTATGTATTGTTATCGCACAATATCGCATAGTCTATGCTCCATTCTGTCTAATTTGACGTTGACAGTTACTGTCAAAAAAGTGTCAAAAAAAATCCTTAACATTAATTTAAACCGTGTCGCGTAACGATGAAAGAATACTACCATCCCCTTCCTACCTCTACCTACCTCTCTTCCCTTGAGTGCCGTAAAAGGCGACTAACAGACTAAAGACTGCACATACATCCAACAGCTAAGAGCGGCGATAGGCTCACCACCTATCACGCTGAGCAAAATAATGTATAGTCGCTATTTTGTGAAAAGTGGACTATGGTAGAGGATTGCTTTTGCTGTCCTCATTGCCTAGTCTCTGACTAACCCTTCGGGGATTAGTCGTAGTTATATTTTTTGTATGTATTTAACTTTCAATTAAAATAAATGTGGTCCCTCTGGTTTAGATAAAGTCGATACTGGGTTCTAACTGAATGTGGTAAATTTTGAGAAAAAATAAAAATTAACTATATTACAGTCTAAAATTACAAAATTCCCTAAATATCAAAAAGAAAAATGAGCATAATAAACTGACACTTTTAAGTAGATACTTTCAAGTAATACTTCTCTATAAAAAGAGATCAAAATATGATTCTTATAATCCTTGTTAGTTGTCCTAGTAGTTAATATCTATTATTTTATATCAAGCGTTTGCTTGTATACGAAAAAATCTGTAGGTCGAACCTAATCATTTCCTGATTTATCGCTCGTAACAAAACCGCAACCCCACAAAATGTGGGACACGGATCTCAGTCGCACTCGCCGCAAAACAAAGATAACCGCATCTGAAATTCAAATGTGACACAATGTTCCCCACCACTTATTTCCAGTAAAGACATATTTTTAAGTTCGCACGCTTTTGCCGTCTCTGCTGATATTTCAGCCGTTTGTACGAACACATTTCCTGTGATAATGCATGCCGATTTTGTCGGATTAGGATGCGATTTTAGAAATCCAACAGCTAAATATAACATAAGAAAATTCTTAAAACATAAACTTATAACAAAAATGAAGTTTTTTTTCGTTTTGGTTAGTTATTGTTTGGTAGATATAGATATAATTCGTTGCTTTATAAAGTGTTAGCTACTAGGACTCTTGTCGTAAATACTGTACTGTTGATTTATAATGTAAATTTTATCTTCCTTTTTAAAGCTCCGTTCAAAATTTGATAAAGAGCAAAATAGAACTAAAGAATTTTCACGTTGAAAGGATAGAGCGAATGGTTTTGTAACTAATCTTTAGCTACGCCACCATTCGCTCTCAAACCGGATTTACAAATAAGATTGGAGAATATTCCTTTATAAAAATTGAGCGATATGGTAACTCTATAGATACCTGTAGGTAACAAATATCAAAAGACTTAAAAAATACCGTAATGATTTTAATAACCTTATAGAAAAACACAATTTGTCACCAGATGAAGAAATACGGAGGAATTTAGGGGAGTTATTTCCCATGCAGCGGCAACACAGACTAGCAAAAAACGTAAAATCATTGAAATTAAGCACTTTAACGGGGTCCGTGGTAACCCCCCCCCCCTTCCCCTTCGGACGTCAGGACTAAAATAAAAACCGTAATTGTGTCGCGTAGCGGTGAACGAATACCACCACCTCTCTTCCCTTGGGTGTCGTAAAGGCGACTAAAAGACTAAAGACTGCACATACATCCAACAGCATAGAGCGACGATGCGCTCAGCACCTGTCACGCTGAGCACATGTGCAGTCGCGATTTGGTGAAAAGTGGATTATGGTAAAGAGCTGATTTTGCTGTCCTCATTGTCTATATAGTCTCTGACCTACCCTTCGGGTAAAATGGTCGCAATTATTATGTAAAATAAAAACTATAAAAAATATTACTAAACTCGAGTTATATTCGTTAGTATTTCATTTTTTTTATAACAGAAGGAGGCAAACGAGCAGGCGGGTCACCTGATGGGGAGTAATCTCCGCCACCCATGGACATCCGCAAAACCAGAGGAATCGCAGGCGCGTTGCCGTCAGAAATAGGGTTAAGGAAGGAATAGGAATTGTGAGAGGGCGGGGGGGGGGGGGGGGGCCTTCGGAACCCTCACTGGTCGGACGAAACACAACAGCACCAAGTGCCAAGTGTCAGTGTCACTCATTTAGCACCACCCAGAGGTCACGTGTAGGGTCTCAAGGGTAAACCTACGGACGCGAGTAACTTTAACCCTCAAAATTTAATATACAGTGGTCGCGTAAACCTTTCTAAATCAATTAAACACAAAATGGTAACACTCTCCACAAGTGATCCTCATCACTCATCATCCGAGTTGAAGGAATCCCAAATTATTGTTATTATGCAATGTCGTTGAGCTCCGGAGGCACTTTTAGCGTAAACAAGAAAACCACATCTGAATTTCAAATGCGCCATTCCCTCTCGCGGAGGGCAATTTGACAAAACAAGTTTCACGTTTTTGCTGCATCACTAATTTAATAATAAACGTAGATTTGTAAATTGTTATAGGACAAAATGTGTCTTTTATTTAGCCGTATTACATTTGACAAATGAATGTCTCGCATTGAAGTGAATGGGGTTGTACTGAGCAATAGGTATTTGTACGCGTTCTTTAAAATATTATTTTAGACTACTGACATTTTGAATTCTTTAGATGCTTTGTGGTCACAAAGGGAAATACTGGTAGTCTTAAAAATATTTTCTTATTGCTTAAATATTTTCAGTTATAAATTGCGTTCCATTTTTACCTCCATGGCGGAGTGGACAGCACGCTCGCTCGAGTATACTATTTTCATTTGAATTATGAATACATACGACGTGAATGGTGCTTTGTTGTGACTAAAAATCATAATAACCTATGAATATTACTTTTTTCCCATTTCAAGTTCATAAAGAGAAGTTCTTTGAATTGCACAATTACTCAAGACCGCTAATATAAAGGGAAGAACTCAAAGGACCAATTTTATTCAGCACAATTCGATCAATTTAAATGCATTTAAACAATTGTATTGGAATTTACCGCCGAGCACTCTTAGCTCAAACAAGAACACCATCTGAATTTCAAATACATTGACTTGACAATAGACACTCGAAGTGATAAGTTTGTTGCGTTACACTGATGCAAACCAACGGAGTGTTGTAATAAAATTTATTCGTAATGATGGAAATGATGTGTAAGAACTTATTTATTTTGCCGACTAATAAAAATCTGAGTACCCAATCTTATTATTACAAGTTTCTCTGGGCTACAACGTTAAACCGTTAGTTCAGGTAGTACGTTGAAAGGCTGATGATGATAATGATCCAACTCCCCAGTGCCGAGGTTGTGTAAGCAACTATTGATATTTTCGGCGACTCATTTTCTAAGCTCAAAAAGAATTTGTTCCACGCTTGGCAACAAGCTGACTGATTCACTATATTGTCTTTATTACAAATTTGTGTTTTTCTTTCATGTTAATTTTTTTTTGTTTTTCGTTTGTTTCTCATTTTAATGCATGTTACCTTCAAAGATTGTTGCACTAGGTTATAAGAATGCTAGCTGTAAATATTAAATGTAATAGTGTAGCAAACACTGGTGAAGCAAATAAATAAATAAATAATGAACCTAAGATCTATTTTCAATAAAGTCATTAAAGGATTTCAGCTCAAAATTCTCAGTTCCAAAATTAATCCTATTAAATAAGTAAGCTAAATTAATGGAGCGTACTCCACAGACTAAGCAATAGCTAGAAAACATTTCAAAACGTGAACTATTACTCTGGGGTCTGTGGAGCTGGAGTGTGATCAGCTAACGATGCTACATAGACGAATGAGTGCTGTAATCAATACGTGTGGTAGATACATATTCGGTATATCCCGAAGGATATTTTTTATTAGGTTTATTTTTTTGTAACCTGTATGTTACAGAAACTCTGAGGGAGCGGAAAAGTATGTGCGATGCTAATGATGCGTAACCACCAAAACACGACTTTTCAGGAGAGCCAAAAAACTAAAATTAAAATTTTATATTTGTCACAACTTTGTTGTTATTGATTATATAAATATGATTCTTATACCAAAAGTCGTTGATTTTTGTGGTGCATAATATTAAAACATAACGTTTTAAGAAATAATAATAGTTTAAAAGTTAGATAGTGAATACGCCACACAAAATCAAACATTTATGTCTTTTATGTCCCATAAAATGACTGCTAGTTAGCAATGCAGGGTGTAATCACCAACTTTTAAAATTAAAGTTATAGTTTTTATCTTTCTGTCGTTATTTTATTAATTTTTTGCGTTTATATTATACTATTTACCAGTGGCGAAGCGTGAAATATTGAGAGAGGTAAGCCGGAGCAAAAAAAAATGCTTACCTACTCCAAGCGCGGGCACGCAGTCTTGAGTCCTTACCGAAAATCTGTGATTGGCATCCTGGCTTCAGTCTTGTATAGGCAGATGTATCTTCAGTCCACTTTTACTATACGTGTAAGCACTGAGATATTGAAACAGTGTCTTGCAAGCATAATAGAAGTGGCTTTGATAAAAGCCGTTTGTGGTGAAATGATGATATGATGTAAATTAAACAAAACTTAATCGACTAAGTACTAATAATACTACTTATACTCTAAAGCTATTCGTCTATTCTTTCTAACAAAGTGCGCTAAGACATTATCATAAAAGCCGGGAAGTATCTAAAGCTATTAATGCCGACATCTTACAATTCTACCGATTACTTTGCAAATCTACTTACTTTAAATACGTAATTTCAACTTATTACAATATCTACTTACCGCAAATACCTAATTACAACGTACGTCTTCGTAACTACTTTCTACACACAACACAAATAAACAAAGTCCAACTACAATACTAATCATTATAATAGGTGAAACTAACTAATAAATTCAAATACTAATAAAACACAGTCATGCATTCAATGATGAATTGCAATTACGTCAAATTATCTGTCAACAGAACACAAACCGAAAGCGATATTGATCCGTCCCGCTCACGCGTACGCAAATTGTATAACTGTCTCTATCAAGTAACTCGGATAAAGACGGCTTACCGGCTGCTAATACGCGGGTGGGTTTATTGACCTTTATGTGACGTCATGACGTTTATTTTGTATGGAAGTTTAACTGCCTAAAAGCCGATCGCGCCTGCGGCTTATTTTAAAGCAATATGTTGTTAAAAAGCAAATTTTGTTGATTTAATGTCCATAGTGTAGGCAATTTGTAATGTTTCTTTTATATATTTACTTTTTTAATTACTGATTGTGCCATTTCTCAATTCAAGTAGAGAGTGGTTGTGTTCTAAACTTCTGAAGGGAAGCCGGTGGGAATCGAGTTGTATGGAACCTTCGTCACTGCTATTTACGACTGTTTTTAGTAGAATAGGACAATTTGGCAACCCTTAGTCCATCAGAGGCTTGTATTCTATACTAATATTTAACACTAGGGAAGTTTTGGATTTTAGTAATGACAAACAAAATTTAGGTAAAAGGCAACTTTTTCGATTGTTGAAAACAATCTTGATTGTTGGCAAGTCCTGAACAAGGTATTATATAATAAGACAAATTGATTGAAATAAAAATTATTTATTAACAAATGCTAGAATTTTATTACGTTTTTACGTTACTTAATCATTAGTTATAGAAAATTTATAATTAAAACATAAATGAAGACCTTTCATTTAATACCACTAATACGTTAGTTGCTTTAATACCACTTTATTAATTCAATTATTCTTACCCACTCGCGACTGTACTTGATAAGTGCAAATCGCTGGATTTTTCATTGAAAAGTTACGATTGTTGAACTTATAGAGAAAATTAAATTGAACAGTAAACAAAGTAATCAAAGTTTATTTAACCTCGGGGCGTACCTATATATACTTCAGTTAGTTTAATGTTCATAAATGACTTTTAGTCATACGCATATACGCCCTACAATTTTATTTGAGAGTGTCAATTACGTCCAACACTTTGATGATGCCTAATAATGATTGCTTTCACGTCCAAAAATACGAAAAAGTCTACATTACATGCCTTGAAATTTTGGGGTCGTATTCACTATTGTTTTCAGAATTTGAGAACTTAAAATAATATACAGTTCCACAGCGGAGAAAAAACTGAATAAGATGGCATTCAAAACTCATTTTGGTCAAAATGGTGGTTACGCCCTTTGAGCCGCAAGGTATCGATGTGATTTAGATGCTAAAAAAGCATTGAAAAATATTTATATGAAAACACATACTGTAAAAATAGTGTAAACATACATACAGACATTATGCCCGTTTCCGTAGGGGTAGGTAGAAACCATAGCTTTTGCATTCGCTACGATCCGAAAATAGTGTAGGTATCTTTGAAACTTTTAAATAACGTGCACTATTGTCAAATGAGTGGCATTTACTCATGTGCTATTGTGCCACATCCAGAATGCAAGTACGTTTACATCCATGGTTGCTGGTTCCGAGTCGGAACGATAGACGCTGCGCTACTGTTTTTAGCGATTACCCAAAAATCACTAATAATTATTTACTATTCAGACTTAGTGAAGTTTTCTGTTTTTAATATCAATTATGGTTAAATCTTGTTTAAAATGTACGCTCATTATTGCTTTCTTAGATAGAAGTGTAAACAGTGTTTGTCTTAGTAAGTGAATTGTAATTCTTTATGAGATGAATAAAAGTTCTTAAACCGTAACTTAAAAGTTCCATACGAGTTTTATCGTGGACTTCGTCAGTTTAGCAGAAGGCCGAAATCTCTAGCACACCGCGTGGTATTGGCCACGGGCATGTTGCGCTTCATACAATAAACAACTTCTACAAACTGGTAAATCGACGGTGATCCCAATAGTACATCCCGTTCATCCCTACTCTGACCAGATTAGAGACGTTCTCGTTCAAGGTCAGGACAAGAGATGAGAACCAGAAACAGAAGAGGATGTATGAAAAATATTACGCATGTGTCTATGTATGAATGTATGTAAAACACAGTCTGTGCCAAAGTAACACCAAAAACGAGAATCACGGCGTGCGCTTCCGACATTTCCCACCGTGTGTACTATAATTAAGTTACCGTCTGAGCTTCGTTCCGTCAGGTGCAACAATAATCCAGTTACGGAGGAGGACAAAGGCGGACCCGCCGCGCTTAATTGTTAATGCCCTGATTATACGGAAAGTAACATCTGTCTTTTGTTTAGAGGCTGACCTGGCCGCGATTTGTGTACAACTTTCTGTTGTCACATCAACTTTATTTCTAACTAGCTTTTGACCGTGAGTTAGCTTGTGTAAATTTTTCACTAGATAAAGAAGCCTATATGTTTTTAGGACCTCACCTATGATAATAACTAAATTCTTCAAAATAAGTTTAGCATTTTAAGTGGGAAAGCGTAGCTAGAAAACGCACTTTCGCATTTAAAATATTAGTTAGGTTATTATCACCCTTAAGATAAAACCTTTACGTTTTACTAAAAATATTGATCTAGGTAATCTAATGGCTCATACTTGTATGCTCTTATTCTAAAACATTGACTGAAGTTAAACCTTGTTTAAAAATTAGGTTTTTACTTGAGTTTACGTTTCGGAAAAAGAGTTCGTTGCGTTTTTCTTTATAATAAGTGCGTAGCTTTTTAACATATACGATAAAAGCTGAATAAATAAATAAATATGCACAATGTATACAATTTTCTAATCTCTACTCAAAATTATTAACTACTAGATGACCGGGTGAACTTCGTATCGCCTACATTATATTTGTGAAAAATATGATCAAAACTTAATAAGTACAAAACTTTTCGGTCAGCACATTTAGCCAGTGTCAAATTAATAATTACTTAATTACTTGAAGTAGATGATAATGAGTGATAAATGATAATATAAGATTACGATTAATGGTAAATGATATTCTTCCAAACCCTTTGAACTCAATAAAGCTGTGGGATTTAATTGAGATCTTACACGGACTTCTTGAGAGAATCTGAAAAGTGATATTGCACAGTTTTGTTTTATTTGCCAAAACTCATGCACGTTCACGAACACTTAACACTTAGATTAATGATTGGTCTCATTCATCTAAGATTTAACAGTTATAAATCCGCCATTATTACTCATTAATATTCGACGAAACACAAATGAAAGAAAATTGTACAAAACTGCAGACATGACGCTTCACTTTCCCGCCGAAAAGTCCACTTTTAAACTTTTTTTATTTCTGATACAGAACTGTTTTGTACTTATTCTAACAATTAAAACAGACTAAAGAGATCGGACCTCATACTGCAGCTATGAAACAGACAAATTTCTAAACGCACCTATAAATATTTGACAACCAATAAGTGACCTCGCGCACTGACAAACTAATGATAGATTCTAATAATCGTCTTGAAATTTATTTATTTATTTTCCTTTTTCGACCACTAACTGTCTCTTTTAATTTTTTTTATTTCTAAAACAGAACTGTTTTGTATTCCAACAAAACATACCAAAAAGATCGGACCTCATACAGCTGTTATGAAACAGACAAGTTTCTGAACGCACCTATAAATATTTGACAACCAAGTGCCAATCAATCTTTTATTTTTGAAAAGAATCAAATCAAATAAAAAAACAAATGTTTCACAGCTAGGAACATTTTGTATTGGAAAATTAAATTGTCGTTTTTAGTATTTCCGTTACTTATTATTTATGTTTCTCGCCGTTTATAGCTTCCCTGAGCTTCCACAAATATTTCAAAATTGAAATTAACTAAATCGGTCTAGCCATTCTAGAGTTCTAGCGAGATAAACGCACAGCTATTTATTTTTATATAATAGAGATGTACCTACATACTTACTTGTTTTATGTTTCATAATTATTATTATGTGTCATACAAGAATACCGCTTAACGAAGCCCGAATTCAAATGTGTCATGATTAAAAATTTAAATTAAACTTAGCATTTTCCAGTACCCGTGTTTTAAAGTTAAATAACAGCTCTTAATTATAAGCAACGAAAAGCCCGTTTTGCAGTTTCACAAATTGACGGCCCGACTACAAAATGGTTTAAACGCCTTTATATTATTACCATAAACGATGCATAATATGAATAAAGATAGCAAAATATTTTGTGACGGCGAAAACGAACTTGTAGAATTTGCAATGTTTATAAGTAGTACAAGTTTCATTCAACATTCGATCACAGATAATGAAACTTTTTTCAACGTTTCAATATTTTTAAGTATATTAGGCGTTAATAAAGCAGAAAATAACAAATATTACGAATTCAATCACAGAGCTGTGTGGTGGCGCCTTATAATTAAAAGAATAATTATCTCTTCTCATCTCTTCTCTTAGGTGCAGTAAAAGGCGACTACCGGACTGAAGACTGCACACACATCCAACAGCATAAAGTGGCGATGGGCTCACCACCTGAGCACATGCTGAGCACATGTAAAATTGTAATTTGGTGAAACGACGACTTTGGCAATGCACTATTATACGCCTAACCATTTGGGGATAGCAGTCGTGTATCAATGAATGTATTTATGTTTTTATTAGTGTAAACATGGTAATTATCCAAAGAAATGTAACGCATACAAATGGTTAAGTATCTAGGGGGCCCTCACGGGTGTTGCGCGGTGCGGAGCCATTCACTTTTTATCAAAAAGTTAACAAAAATGTTTAGTTTTTTGGAAATCGAAAATAGTCAAGAAATTGAAAAGGTAAAATACCTATATGTTTATGATTTATAATAATTATTGTTGTAAAACACGGTCGTAATGTGCATTTATTTGAAATTTTAAATGTAAATTCAGGATTTTTTCTATCGAGCAAAATGTTACCAAACGTGTTTTGGAAACAGTCATCCTTTCACTAATACGTTTTGTAATACATATTGAAAATTTCAGTGCCAAATATGTAAAATATTTTGAATAACAGCTCATAGAAAAAGTCAATTTTTCCGTTCACCGCCAACCCCCCTTGGTCCATACCGTAACATGCTGTAACTGTGTAAAGGCTGTTATTAGTTCCGCGTATACTAATATCTGGGTACAGCTTAATTAAAGCCGCCGTCTCGAGGGCGGGCGGCAAGAACCTTTCGCGAATGGGCTCGTTCACTTGGAGCATAAGAATGTTTGCTTTAGTTATTATTCGGATGGCGTTCTCGACTGGGAATGTGTTAAGACATTTTTTTATCCCTTCTCGGGTAAGCACTTTAGAGTTTAAACACATGCCGAGAAAAGAAGCCGGGACCTCAAGACTAGGCACGTTCATTGCCATTACACCACCACCACAAGATAGCCCCAGGCTATCTTGTGATTTCATCTAGAATCTTTATTACCCTAAGAAGGGAATGTAGTTTCTTTACGTAGTTTTTATTGTATTCAAATTAATAATGTACTCCGCTTCAGGGGACGAAGACGCTGAAGTTAAGTCTTCTTTTTAATTTATTTTGTAATATTTCTAGCCTTTGTTGGCATGGTAGCAAATAGCTTTTCACTGCTCTTCTCTTACCTGAAACAAAAACAAATTAAGTTAGTTCTAAAAAGCAAAGTACTAATACATAGTACCTATTTATAGCTTGGTTTAACTCAAGTCGACTAAAAATTAACCTGCCTATGTTACCACTCAACCTAATTGTGCAAGACTTTGAGGAGAGGCAGTCTCCGTCTTCTTTCAGTGTCATTCATTCAGTCATTCCTCTATGCGACTTGCACTTGAATTCAAAATCTCAACGCATTTTATTCGCATTACTGTACTATATTTTAATAAACGTCCGTCTACCATATTATTCAAAATAATTCATTAAAGATTTCCACCGCCCCATCATGATAAGTTAATATATAAATCAAAAAGAAAAATATAGTTAGGGCTAGCATCTTATCGAAACGATCGTCTGAGTAGAACAGGCAACCTCCTGAGGCTTAGTAAATATTCAATGCACCAAGACCTGTGAAGCAGTCGCCTCCCGTCCGCTTGTGCTTTTCTAAACCAATTAATTATGTACTTTAATTCTATTAAAGTGACAACGTGCATACTGGGCTACTGTTAAAATTTACATAACAGCTGTTTGGTCCCATGAAAAGAAAATATACCACTGCGACGAAATCAATAAATCCAAATTTACATTATTACGGTGAGTGAGGTTGTGATGTGACATGATCAGTGTTCGGGAAAGGTAGATTTAATTTACATGAAGTTGGTGAGACTGTAATAAAAAAAGAAACAGTGCTAATTTAAAAAATGTATTAAAAAAATTATGGTGCTTTGACTTTATCACAAACAGCATTATAGTAAACAGTAAACTCACGAAGGGTGGTTATACTAGACGAAACAAAAAGTAATTTCATGGTTGTAAACTTTCTTTTCAATAAACCTTCACAAGTTGAACTTGATATGCCCTTCGAGCAATGCTGCCAAACCTAAAAAGTTGCACGGCAATTCAATCAGTTCATTTTTAAAAATACCTTAATTTTTATCAGCTTCATTGGAGTTCGTGTTGAGAATTTATTTGAGCCTCTTTTAATTAACTAGTTGCAGATAGCTCGTTGCATTCTCCGGTCAACGTTATTATTCTTGTGTAAAAACGACCAACTAGATTATAACATCTAATATTAAAAAAGTATATGCGCAATAGAGTGTGAGACAGTACAGTGGAAAAACCAATTACTGCAGTAATCTTACATTAACACTGTCAGAACCATTGAAGTACAATAAACTAGAGAAGACACCGCGAAGCAAGTTTGTGCGCAACTAAACAATCGCTTGAATCACGCGCAATCACTAAGGCGTTTGCACCTTAGTTGCGCACAAACTTGCTTCGCGGTGTATTCTCTAGTTTATTGTACCTCAATGGTCAGAATACAATAATAGTCTAAGATCCGAGTATAGAGCGACCTTCACCGAGAAGGTTAATGGATGAAAAGTATTTTATATCAAGTTTAATATATCAAGTGGTTAAATAATATATCGCGAGTGGGTTGGCTGAAAATTTTCAGTCCAGTACCTTTAATGATTAATTTAATATTAAAAAAAATATTTTTTTTTACATTGCACTGGTTTGGTGTGTGTGTGTGTGTTTGTAATGAGCTTATCTTTATATTAACATAAATTTCATTTATTTAACCAGACGGTTGCAAATTACTAATATTGACTTGCCTGTTTACACCTGCCTACCCAATTTTATGACAGGAAAAAAATAGTCAACCTAACGTTTGCATATTCTATAAAGCTTCATACTTTCGATTGGTATCTATGTAATTTATCTATTATCGAAACAAGTGCAATTTTTTTAAAAAAAATTAAATTTATTTAATTAATCATATACTGGACTGAAATTTTTCAGCCAACCCACTCACAATATATTTTTTAACACATTAAACTTGATAAAATACTTTTCATCCATTAACCGGTTCGTTGAAGGTCGTTGTATACTCGAATCCTTTACTATAATGCTCACAACCGTAGACTGAGGATTCTATTTACGCTCAAAACAATGTTGTTACTACGCTAGGCTTATACAACCGTGTCATGCAGCGGTGAAAGAATCTACCACCCCCTCTCTTCCCTTGTGTGTCGTAAAAGAGGCGACTAACGGACTAACGACTGCACATACTTCCAACAGCATAGAGCGGCGATGGGCTCGTCACCTGTCATGCTGAGCACATGTGCAGTCGCTATTTGGTGAAAAGTGGATTATGGTAGAGGGCAGCTTTTGTAGTCCTCATTCTCTAGTCTCTGACTAACCCTTCGGGGATGATAGTCGTGATTATATGTTTGTATGCACGAGTATATGTAGGCTTAGACAAGATGGTGGTCGCTGGCCCCGATTTCACATGAAAAGTGAAATACAGGAATTTATGAAAAATAAATTAATCGGGTCAACGGCTTAACGTTCCTTCTAGATCGCGGAGAAGGAAGAGATATTTTAATATTAATCATTGATTCGGAGACCATGCATTGCGCAACTTGCTCAACTTGCAAGATCGCAATCTAAATGCGCAAACCGTTGCGCTACAGAGCTCCTCTCGATATAATAAGTAACAAAATTAATTAAGTATGACTACGACTCTAACTTATCCCTGGTAGAATGGTATACCACTCAGCCTTATATGAAGACGTCCTGTGTTCAATTATTAGGTTGGGCAAAACATGTTTCATAGCCCGGTTTGTGGTCACCAACCTGTTATTACCAATGATATTTTATGTTTAGATACGTTGCCTGGCCTCCGTAGTGGCAAGGACAAATCAAGGTAATTGCCTGGACTTCACTCAGTCACACGTCAGTCAGTGTCACGTCAACACGATTTACACACGATCGTTACCTTTATAAGTTTTTGATTTGTTAATTGGTTAAAATGCCTTCCTATGTATCCAGAAATTGTAAAAATTATACTGCAACCGTAAGAGACAATAAAAATGTCTTATTTCATTCGTAAGTATTGTAAATATAAATTTAAAATACAAATTTTCATTAGGTGATGACATTTGCCATGTTGCCAATCCGATATGCATGAGTGAGGAGCGTATACTATGTTTTCTGTAAGAGTGAAAGAGAAAAACAATGGCGGCCGAGATAGCGCATAAATTCTATGAGCTCATTGGTCAACTACCAAAAGTCAAAATATTGTCTATCTCTTTTTAACAATAGGCTAATGATATGATTTTCCCTTTCGACGTGTATTACGTCATAGAAACAATTTCGCCATTTTAAAATGCAATTTATTCACGTATAACTAGTCTATTTATAAAAGGTCATTACGCGTGCGCGACACGCTTTGTAGCGAGTGGAGACTTGATTTCAATATCGTACAAACATGGTCGGGTTAAATAGAGATGGTTCAATCCTCAAAGCTATGAAGCTTCGTTAGGCTACTGACGTTAACCTTTACCTAAACAGGCATTTTATCTTTCTTGGTAGGTTAACAGAACTATTATGAATGTTGGAAAATATCTTTGTAATTAAAATTTTGGATTCAAAATGCTGTATAAATATAGGATAAAATGTTTACTAGAAAAAAAATATCAACCAGTCTCAGGAAGCTCGAATAGGATCCCATTCGAGCTTCCTGAGAATGGTTGTTTTTTTCTAGTAAACATTTTATTCAAATGTTGGAAAATGATGCAAAAACTTCCACGAGCAGGATTCGAGCAGGCACATGACCCGGAATGTTAGAAAGGTGCGCATTCGAAACCCGCGCGTTGTAATTTTGCAACATATTCCAATTTGTAATAACTTCGCAACAAAATTTGCCTTAAATTATCGTTGTGTTAAAAGCGCATTATTAATAATCTTTTCTCTGCCTATTCGTCTGGGATGCGGGCGTAAGTATGTATGTATGTATGTACGACTACACTAATGTAAATTGCAATGTAATGAATACTTCTTGTAACTGAAAAAGTATTTAACTTACGTTTGTAACGTGTTTTTGTAATATGAAAGCAGCACGGAGCACACGCGAAACTGACCCATATTTGCTAAAAGTGTTATTTAGCTGCTGAAGCACGAATCTAGCTTACTCATAAATTTTAATATGAAAGCAAGCGAGAACCACGCTTTGCTACAGTCACGAATAATTATATAAATTCACTTCTGATAGCGACTCTTTTTTAAAGAACAAATTGCTTTTTAACGTATCTGAAGTGTATACTATAATAAGAGGAGACTGGGCAATGCGAGCCAGTTAGAAAAAACTCATAGTTTTAGTCGCAAAGCAACAGCCTTTTATTTAGGTTGGCATTAAATAAGCGAATAGAGTATTTAAAACTGAAAAATGTATTACTGCACTAGCTAGACGTCATAACTTATACATAAGCTCATCATTATAACAAAAGAATTAGGTACAAATTAAATATTTACAAATTGTCCCTCCGTGAATGTAAATTTGTGTTGAACGAGTGGCTTCTTAGCCTGGAGTGTGATAATGTTGAGTCTCTAATTAAATAAATAAAATTCACACATACACTACCAACTCAAACACAATACACACTTACACACAATACACACTCACACTTGAACACTCTCATAGACACGCATGCATGAATTTGCTTGCTTAATCTTTGTGTTATCTAATTATTGTTCGAGGTGGGCGCTAATGACTACGACACAGTCTTCGACTAATTGTACTTATTAACGTTAAACAAAAATTTTGAAAACTTTGTATAAACACGAATAAAGATATTTATTATTATTATTACTATCATAATTATTTTTAATGAAAAATGTGTAACTAAATGACGTGACAAGTTATTTAAGTAATTTTAAGTATATTTTTGGTGATTGTCTTACAAACCCAACTACGATTAATATATTACGTCATTTCGTGGTAACGTGATTTTTTTATTATACTGAGCCTGCCTGTTCACATGCGACAAGCTCGCTGCCAACCCTTATCTTTGGTTCTTGTGATTCTATGCCCTGTAATTTTATTGGATCTCTTTTATTCATTCTACCTAGCAATGTAAAACAATTATGCTTGGCGGCAGAAATTGTTAAAGGTCTAGACTAGAGAGTTAATAAAATAATACTAAAACCATGCAAATTATTATGTGCGAATACTTTGTGGCATCGGCTCAAATATCGCACCCCTTTAATTTAAAAATTTTTTTTTAGTCGTAAAAATATTTGCTTATTTCCCTGAATCGCCTTTGAATGCCGTCTGGCCTAGAGCCTGGGGCTGTTACGGTAGTATGCCACGCGGCCTACTTAAAGCCTTCGCCGAAGAGCGTAGGCTCTCTTCGCGGCTTTTCTTGAACTTCAATGAGCCGTCGTCAAATAACGACCAATCATTGCATGAGAAAAATATTTTAATATTATTGCCATTTTCTGATAATTTTGAATGGTACTCGTATTTTACTCATGGAACAACCTCAATTTAAATATTTAAAACTTATCAATTTACATTACGAGGCCTATTACATTTCGACTGTGACTTTTGCGTAAAATGGCCAATTTTGGCGCTCTTGATCTCAGAAACAAAAATACATTAACAATTTGGACTTATTGAATAGTGTAGAATAGCTATTGGCAAAGTTCGTATCGGCCTCGTTTTTTGTAAATTTTGCTTAACTTTTTAATGAAACCCAAAATTGCAGAGAAAGATTTTCATAAAATGCGCGAAGGCACTTTTTTGAGCTCCTAGATTTAACTACTACTGTTACAAATGAAATAAAAATATTAAAATGTTGTCTCTTAAATAGTCGTATACTTTGTAGCGGCCTTGGATTTTTTAGATATCATTGATTTTATATATAAAAAAAATCTTATTCTAAACGAAAAAACTTTGAAAATCGCTTTAAGTTAACTGTGTATTTCTCCTATCTACGATATTATTATTAAGCAAAATTTATACGAGAATAATCGTTACTTTATGATGAATAAAGATTTTATTCTAATTGTTTTATCCGTTTTCGATAAAAACAATAAATACAACTGCAAAATTACTACAAAATGCGATACGCCGGCCGTTCGAACTCAGCTTATACTCGCAGAGTGGAGATTTGTAATATTAAGCATGAATTTATTATCCTATTTCGATAAAAACGATGAAGATCTCAGCGCCAGGCAATATTGTTTGATATCGCCATATCTCATGATGAGATCCTAGTGAAAGCCGAAAAGGACAAACTCAGTAACTACCTTGACTTGACTCACGAAGTTACCGTCATGAGGGATGTAGATTCAACCATTATTGTACCGATAGTCGTTTTGGCAAACGTTATTATAGCTAAGAGACTCGATGAACACCTAGAGAGGCCGTCGCTGAAAAATTATAGCCATGATTAAAGAAGTGATCATTACTGGAATGTAAGTAAGATTAAGTGATAGTTCAAACAGTTACAACAAATTTCGTTTTGTGAAATAGGTAAGGTAATTATTATAACGAGTAGGTATTCTAAATTAGAAGAGAATCCGGCAACGATGTTACACCCCTTCCCGCAGTGCAGCTTGTATGCATTTTGAAATGGTGCAGGAATATTCGTGTATTTAACCTACAGTGGGGCTAAATTACTTATACGTAAACATAGGGTTGCCACAAATTCAGTGGAAAGTTTCACTGAGCATCCCATATCATAAGTTGGGAACGTGTACGTTTACCACCCGAGTTAATTAAAAGAGGAGGCAAGAAATACTGGCTTTGTTCAGCCCTAACTAAGCAGTTATAAAGCAGTTTTTTATTACTCCGGTTTTTGCTATGTTTAAACAAAGGTTTTTTGAGGAGCTCGATGGCGCAGCGGCTAGCGCGTTCGGCTTGCGATCTTGCTTGCTAAGCAACTTTCGCAATGCCGGGTCGCTGGATGGGTGACCAAATTTAAAACATCTCGAGCTCCTCCGTGCTTCGGAAGGCACGTTAAGCCGTTGGTCCCGGTTGCTGTCGTAAGATGGCAGTCGTTAAAACCAACCAACCCGCATTGGGCCAGCGTGGTGGGTTATGGCCCAATATCCCCACGTGCTATTGTTCACGTGGGAGGCCTGTGCCCAGCAGTGGGACGTTTATAGGCTGATGATGAATTGATAAAAGTAACTATCTTGAAACATACTAGTGAGTTAGGCTTACAATAAAGCTATTACTTATAATTTTTTAAGCAACTATATATCCTTCGGTGTTCGAGTGCCATAGTACTTGGGTTCAAAATTATTGATTTAAGACTTTACTGTATTATTTATCTTATCTGTACTAAATCCATCAACTGCAGTAATGACTTGATTTCAACGGTGGAGGCCTATGCTCAAGGACAGTTTATAAGCTAATTACTTACCTAAAAAAAGGTTCTTTTTAAAACAACTTTTCAAAACTTAAAAGCTTAAAAGGCTACAAAAAAACTTAATAACAACGGAATAATGATAACCATCTAAACTATTCTTATTAACTCATGAATATTGAACGTTCGCTTTACTTTAAAACGAGATTAGTTCATAATATTTTCAGTGTACAATTTTGGGGTAGTCCCATTAAAAGTTGGGCGTGTGGTCACCGCGCGCGACCCGGAGAGTTATGAAATTCAAATACCTGAGGTACCCACTCGTACATAATTCACGGCGGCGGCGGGTACGACTCAATCATGGACCGGCGGGCGGTATTATCAGTTTTTTATAAAAGTATTACTAAACTAGTGGAGATAGTTTTCGTTGAAATTTGAAATATGTAAATACAGTTGTTGTGGCGAAACGTGGACTGTGACATTGGACTGCTTTTGCTTTGCTTTGATTGCCTACACTTTGACTAACCCTTTGGGTATCATAGTCGTGACTAGTTTGTATGCTACAAAGTTAGATCTAAACATGATACCTACACTAATTTTAAACTTTTACACTCCATTGCCAATACACAGGTAAGACGTTTTAACTAAGTAGTTTAAAATATTAAATATATACAGTTTAACCCCTCAAACTCCAAGCGCCCATATTTGGCCGCACTTAAAAAACTCGCTATTCCGTCAGACCCCAAGCGGCTATACATGGCCGCGCTGGCCGCGCTCTCCACTTGACTTTGTACCGTGTTCTGATACACTTAGAGACTACTTTAGTATAAACAAGGTCGATTATTTCGGTTCTGTAGTACATTTCCCGCCAAATCGCACCTGCTGTCAAAATTGTTTGACATTTCGTCGCCAAGACTGAGAGGTTTAGGGTATAACGAGAGAGTAGGCAACCTTAATTGCTAAACTTCAGGCAACCTGAAATACTGGCTCTTATTTCACAGCAGGTCAATCATAGACCAACAAGCGGTACCTATACCAGTTTTTGTATTAACTATAGTGAAGGTAGTTCGTTAAACTTAGTATGTATTAGCTATTTATTACATATATACAAATCATTATAATCACGACTATTATCCCCGAAGGGTGAGTCAGAGACTAGGCAATGAGGATAGCAAGAGCAGTCTTCTACTATAGTCCACTTTTCATCAAATTGCGACTTCACAGTGCTTAGTGCCCATCGCCGTTCTATGCAGTTGGATGTATGTGCAGTCTTTAGTCCGTAACACGCCTTTTACGATACCCAAGAGTGCGTGAGTGCGAGAGTCCGTGCTTCGGAAGGCATGTTAAGCCGTCGGTTCCGGTTGTTGTCGTAAGATGACAGTCGTTAAAACCCACCCACCCGCATTGGGCCAGCGTGGTGGGTTATGGCCCAATATCTCCACGTGCTATTTGTTCATGTGGGAGGCCTGTGCCCAGCAGTGAGATGTTTATAGGCTGATAAATAAATAAAAAGAAGGGAACAGAGGTGGTGGCAGTATTCTTTCACCGCTACGCAACATGGTTATTTATTATGTTGCTCTAAGGATGAGGTTTTCACTAATTGCTACTTAAGACTACTAAAAGGCTGCACTTATAGACGCTAGTTAAACATCATTTTTAAACATGGTTTTGTCTCTTTTGCTCAAATTCAAAATAACGTTTGTACTACCAACCCACATTTAATCTTCTCTAGGTTATCGTAAAAGGCGACTAACGGACTAAATACTGCACATACAGTACATCCAGCAGCACAGAGTCTCGCGACGATGAGTTCACCATCTGACACGTTGAGCACGTGTGTAGTTGTTATTGTTATTAAACGTGGACTATGGCAGTGGACTATTTTCAAGCTCATGGAGAAGGATAACGGTCGTGAGTGTATAAGAATAAGAAGTCATTTATTTCTCTTTCACATAAAGGTGGTACAACATTTGACAAAATTGACAAATGTATACACCCTTAACTTTTATTAGTTTTAATGAGGGTGAGTTCCACCCATAAAACTTAACAGCTTTCTCCAAGAAACCTATGTGCAAAAATGACAAAAAAAATTCGACCTCACATACTATTATCGTCAGCAGATCGGAGAGTTTTGTATGGGAGGTCGAAAGGAGATAGAAAAAATGCTTAATTTGTATACAATATAATTTGGTCATAAAGTAAAGCTAATATTATTTGCTACCTAAACTAAGTTTTGTCTTATTTTTATCGAATCGCGGATAAGAGTTATTTAATTATTAATATTTTTTAATATGGACACATTAAGTCTACAAAAAACAGACATGTTACTTTAAAAATGTCTAACATTTGTCAACAACTGTCATTTGTTGACAGATATTGATATTGCCAGAAAGATAATGAATAACAGATAAAAAATTTAAAAAGTATACAGCTTAAGCATAAAATGACGGAACTCCTTTTTTGTCATTTTTACACATAGGTTTCTTGGGGTAAAGTTGTTCAGTTTCATGGTTGGAACTAACCCTTAATTTCCTTAAAACGAATAAAAATTAAGGATTTATACGCATGTAGGATGTAAGTATTATACATAAATGGTCCACCGAAGTGCCGCATATCGCATATCCAGTACTTAAAATAAGCCCGTGACTAAAGCACTAAAGCGAATCAATTGGCCACACGGGGCCATTAACGGGCCCCTGTCAAAGGCGATTGACTTCAAAGCCGCCGTGAATCATCGCGACTCAGGGCACGGCTAGCAATTACTTATAGCTATCGCAAAGGTAGCTGGCGATCGTAAAAGCTAGGCGATTCTAGCAGATATGATAAAGATTTTTATAATATGACACACTCGCCGATCGTCGTGCTTCGGAAGGCACGTTAAGACGTTGGTCTCGGTTGTTGTCGTAAGATGACAGTCGTTAAAACCCACCAACCTGCATTGGGCCAGCGTGGTGGGTTATAGCTCAATATCCCCACGTGCTATTGTCCACGTGGGAGGCCTGTGCCCAGCAGTGGGACGTTTATAGGCTAGATGATAATTGCAAAGAAAGATTGGTGGCCATCGTAAAAGCTAAGCGATTCTAGCAGATATGATAAAGATTTTTATAATATAACACAATCGTGTAGAGTTGTGTGGGTTGGCGGCTTATTAAACTTACACTATCGACCCATCTCTTCCATTGGGTGTCGTAAAAGGCGACTAACGGACTAAATACTTTAGTCCGTCATACATCCGCGCATAGGTACACACGGCGGCAGATCAACCCACTCCAAACTGTCAAAGTTCTACAATCAATTTTGAACTTTACTGTTTGGTTATAAGTATCAATATTCATTGAAGAAATTTAACAGATTTGGGTAGGTTGATCTACCGCCGACTGTACATCCAACAGCATAGAGCAACGATGTGTATACCACCTTTACGCTTCACATGTGTAGTTGTTATTTGGTGAAAAGTGGACTATGGTAGAGGACTGTTTTTGCTAGTCTTTGACTGACCCTTAGAGTATGACAGTCGTGTGAATGTATGTATCTATGTGAAATAATACATACACACATAAATATTATCAGGACTATTATCCCCGAAGGGTTAGTAAGAGACCAGGCGATGAGGACAGCAAAAGCAGTCCTCTACCATAGTCCATTTTTTACCAAATTAATAGCGACTGCACATGTGCTCAGCGTGACAGGTGGTGAGCCCATCGCCGCTATATGCTGTTAGATGTATGTGCAGTCCTCAGTCCGCTAGTCGCCTTTTACGACACCCAAGGTAAAAAAGGGGGTGGTAGTATTCTTTTACCGCTACGCGACATGAATATAAATCGTTTAAAATTTAATTGTTAGTATTGTAAATCCGATTTTTATTAGCCAAATTCTAGTGTCTTATTTTACAAAGTCCTTCAGCGAAACAGCTAAACATGAAATATTAGTTTCATAATATGCTCACGGCACTTAATACACGGGTGGAGGTAATTAGTTTTGTACATTTATAGAGTTAATGTGCATGTTGTCATCTAGTCGGGCGGTAACGACTTCCTCACTCGATTTATGCGCGCGGCGAGATAAAATACGGTTATGGACCTTCTGTCCTGGAATTTGATCGGCGGTTCGGCTCTATTAATTAATCAAAGTCAACTTAAACGTAAATGGGAAAATAAAAAAGAAAAAACAGCATGTGATGGAAAAACTGCCTCAGGTAAGATTTGCACTTGCGTCCTTTCGCGATTAGGGCGACATGTCTATTGTTTTCGGTGTCAATTCAATTCAATATCATTTAATCCCTTGAGGATCGTAAAACCAGACACAATTGAAATTCAATTGTATCGCGACCGCCGGCGGTCTTATGTATATTTTCATTCTTTCATTTACAGTGTCAAATACAAATTGTCTCGTAGCGGTGAAAGAGTACTACCACCCCCTCTCTTTTCTTGGGTGTCGTAAAAGGCGACTAACGTACTATAAACTGCACATACTTCCAACAGCATAGAGCGGCGATGGGTTCACCACCTGACACGCTGAGCACATGTGCAGTCGCTATTTGGTGAAAAGTGGACTATGGTAGAGGACTGCTTTTGCTGTGCCTATAGTCTCTGACTATAATAGTCGTGAATATATTATGTATGTATGTACTAGTGGCCGCTCGCGGTTTTACCCGCGTGGTTCCCGTTCCCGTGGGACTATCGGGATAAAAAATATTCTATGTGTTAATCCAGGTTATAAACTATCTGTATGCTGAATTTCATCCAAATCCCTTCAGTAGTTTTTACGTGAAAGAGTAACAAACATCCATTCATACTTACAAACTTTCGCGTTTATAATATTAGTAGGATATACAAATTGGGAAATGCCCTTCCTATTAATAGAAGGACACTTTCCATTACAAGATTAAAACATTTAATAAGATTACAAGACAAACTCAACAACAGCCAAAAGAATCCTACTAATATGATAAACGCGAAAGTTTGTAAGTATGGATGGATGTTTGTTACTCTTTCACGTAAAAACTACTGAATAGATTTGGATAAAATTCGGCATACAGATAGTTTATAGCCTGGATTAACACATATGATACTTTTTATTCCAATATTGCCACGGGAACGGGAACCACGCGGGTGATACCGCGAGCGGCCGCTAGTATCTAATAAAAACAATATCTCCCTATATATTCATCTACGTAAATAGCTAAAGTATGTAGTTCAACTATTTATAAAAAAATGCCGAATGTATGTAAGTGCATCACTTCAGAACGGCTGCACCTAACTGGCTAATTCTTTATTTATTGTGTTTGTAAATTGTGAGTACTAAATTAGTATGGACAAGCATTTTTGGAAATTATGTCCTTCTATATCATGAAAAATGTCCTTCTATGTTAGGGAGGGCATTTTCCAATTTGTATTGACGCTCACAATTTTTATATTTGTATATTGTATGATTTGGTAACGACATATTGTTTTGTAAATGTCGTTACTTCTATTTTATTATAATACTGTGGAGTTTCTTGCGCCCGTTCTTCTCCACAGCTAAAAGACTTCCTGAATGGGTGGAGTGGGTGGGCGGGTGCCCGTTTATCCATTAACTTTTGACGATTCAAAATGCTTATTTTAAGTTTTCTAAATATAGAAATTTTAATTTTAATTTTTTGATTTTATACTGGAAAAGGAGGAAACGATGCTATTTTTATATAAAAAACATCTTTTCATCGAAGTTGTCATTGCATGAAATGAATGAGGCACAATTATTTGAGAGTTCGATTGTCACATGTAACCATGGAGATACGGGTGTTGCCGGGTGTTCACGGGTAAAATCGTGGGCGGGCCGTTAGTTCAGTGTAGGTTGGAAATCCGAAATACCATAACATGAAAATAAGTAACTACACCAGTCAATTTTAAATAATATTATAGGTATGTCTTTAGAACACAATTTTTTACCAAACAGTTTTACACTCGAAAAAATTATGTGGGTGATGAAGTAGTTCTGATTTTACCTTTCCTTCTAAACCCTGGTGGGTTATGCAAAGGACTTCAAAAGTTCAGTACTTAATTGTTTTGTAATGATTAAGGACTAAATAATCGCTACTAAGAGTTATAAGGGTCTAAGCTGTTTCTCGTTGTCACTGCGTAACCTTACTTCATTTTTCATTCATTTAGTAGGTACCTTCCTTTGTAAACATACCAAGTTTCATAAAAATTCGGAAAGAAACATTTAATACCCCCAGGTCTTAGTAGGTTGATTAAAAACTATCACAACGGATCGCTGAGGAGCGCTTGACCTTCACCTCATCTAATGGCATGTGACGTTATTAGCCGAAGGAGGAAGCGCATTTCATTCGAAAATCGTCAAATTACTGTTCATCAATTTTATTTTTAACTTCCAATAAACACTGAAGGATTCAATATAAAAAATACCTTCCACACTCTAACACCAATTATGTAGCCCGAGTAAAGCTACTCCTGAAACTTGTTTTAGATCTTTTAACTAGATAACCTATAAAATTACTTATTATGCATAGAAAACACCTAAACCCGAAATCAATTTAAAAAACATACATACATATAATCACGACTATTATTATCCCCGAAGGGTTAGTCAGAGACTAGGCAATGAGGACCGCAAAAGCAGTCCACTACAATAGTCCACTTTTCACCAAATAGCGTCTGCACATGTGCTCAGCGTGACAGGTGGTGAGCCCATCGCTCTATGCTGTTGGATGTATGTGCAGTCCTTAGTTCGTTAGTCGCCTTTTACTACACCCAAGGGAAGAGGATGGGGTGGTAGTATTATTTCACCGCTACGCGGGACGGTTATTGAAAGTACTTATATTAAATATAGTTTTTCTAAATTGACCCACCGGGAGTTAAACTCTACTTACGGCTAACCCTAATCACTCGACCACTGAGGTTGTCAAACTATGTTATTAATAAAGTTTTTAAGGCTACAGACGTAGTGGTTATTTGCGAGGTGTGTTTAGAACAAGATCCACCAAACAAACCGAGTAGAATAATTTACCAACCTCTGGCAATGGTACTCGAACTTCTTGGTCTGATATATGAACACTACAGAAAACTCGAGCCATAATTTAATCTAGTCTAATATCCTATCATAATCCGCCATAGCCAATGCGAGTTAGTTGATTTATATAGATACATATAATCATGACTATTATCCCCGAAGGGTTAGTCAGAGACTAGGCAATGAGGACCGCAAAAGCAGTCCTCTACAATAGTCCACTTTTCACCAAATAACGACTGCACACTCAGCGTGACAGGTGGTGAGCCCATCGCCGATCTATGCTGTTGGAAGTATGTGCAGTCTTTAGTCTGTTAGGCGCCTTTTACGACACCCAAGGGAAGAGAGGGGGTGGTAGTATTCTTTCACCGCTATGCGACACGGTATAATACTAAGCACATGTTATTTGGTGAAACGTGGACTGAGTACACTGCTTTATTATTAATAATAATAATAATTCTTTATTTCAGGCAACAAAAGTGTACTAGATGATAAAAATACAGAGAGGTCCATATAATAAATACCTTACAGACTAACATATATAATATATAAATAACTACACTATTTCACACGTATTGACGGCGACGCGTGACGCTGCGCGGTGTCAGGTAGTCGTCCGCGGAATCGCCGAAACATGACACCTTTCGGCCAATAGTCCTCTTTCATCTGTCGACGGTCGGTCGGGACTCTCACCACAAATGAGTTAAAGTTTACATTGTGACGCGACTCCAACCGCTCGACCCTCTGACAGAACTTAGACTTCACTCGCACTGTTATATATTGCTGTCCTTTTGCCTGATCTCTGGCTCTGGCCTTTGGGGATAGCAGTCGTCAATGTTTTATATGTATGTATGTTTCTGAATATATGACATCGTATTGTATTATACGACGTTTGACCGATAATATTTCAACAAACAAAGATATAACTTACGGTAACCTGGACCAACGGCTTAACGTGCCTACCGCGGCACGGATGAGCTTGAGATATAAGAAATAAACAAATAAATAACTTTCCCTTTTTTACACTATTTATTTATTCCAAGTTAAGCTTTTTTCGAAACTTGCTTAAAGGTTTATTAGATAACGGATACAAACTTAACAATATACTTTTTATCAATAGAAAACTCCCAGACCCAAAATCCATCTAGAAAAACAGTTTCAAGTAAATGGACCCGACCTGCTACCCTATCGGCTAAAAAATATGAATATGGACATGGGCTTCATTTGAAATTTGAAGCCCATAATATGCCCATATAAGGACAAAATATGGGCTTCAAATGTCAAATGAAGCCCATGTCCATATCCATATTTTTTAGCCGATAGACCCGCAGGAATAAATTTGTACCCTCATAGATGACGAAGTCAGAACTGGCGTGCTGGAGGTTGTCACTTGTCATTATCATAATACTCGTACAATATTGATTTAGTCACTCTTAGGTTATTAAACTCTTTAAACATTTCTCTTGATCCCATTACCCAAATGTTTCACCGATAGTGACGTCTATTATTTTGTTTTAGATAGATAATACTTTTATTGTAACATAATAACACAAACATTTACAATGCATTTACATAAGAAAGAAAAAAAAGAAAAGAAAATCAATGTTACAATTTGGCGGTCTTATCGCTTAAAGCGATTTCTGCCAGACAACCAGTATCAATACATTAATCTTCTTGGAATATACGCTGCGGCGAGCCTTCATTTTGTGTGTTGGGCAATCAATATTGCCGGCTCCAGTGCAAATTATGGAAAGTTTTTCTTGCAACTACAAACGAGCGGAGGACTTAGAGTGAGACGTTATAGAGTGTGGTGTGAAAAAAAAGCTGATCACGAACAATTTTAAATTACTTTAGCATAGATACTTGCATTAATTGAAATGCCTTGAACGGTTCTTTGAATAACAAACATTTGAATCAAGTTTAAATAAAGTGTTATAGTTTAGCTGGAACAGCAGCAGAAAGAAGTTTACGAAGATAATATTTAAAAACCCAAATTGTGGTGTTACCTGACGAAATAGAAAAAAAAGTTTGAAAGTTTTAAGTTTTTAGCTATTCAAAAAAGGCAACCAACAAGACGCCCATTAACGACAAGTAAGCATGATGAAAAAGTAAATGCTGTCTTAATTTAAAATGTTGCCACGACAATATCATACGCTACCTACAGTATTCAAAAGTAAAAAGCAATATTTGTTACTATTTCACGTATTTTCATGGAAGTTTCAAAAACATTTTTTATCGTACGCAATGTTTTTTGGAATTTTGATGGACGACGAGAAAGGAAATACATTGAATAACGAAACAAAAATACGCACTGCTTCTCTCTATGAAATATTTGATCGAAGTCGATAGATGATGAAATCAAAGTACCTATCTACCTGCGGCAGGTGGTGAAATTTTATGTGACCTTAAAAACAATAAATCCACCTTACTTATATACGCTAATGTTATAAAGTAGATAATGTCGCTGACAATCTTTGGAACTACTAAACCTATTCATATAAATATTTAACAAATAGGAATCATTTTAGAATCGTTTCAGTAGGAATCTATACGTTCCTTTAGTACAGTAAGCGGCTAGTTCTCCAAACGACAATAAAATAGCGTCTACCTGGAGAAACTAATAAACAAAAGATAAAGTTGCAATTTAAAATATTGTTTATATAGTTTGGCATGCAGCATACCTTGGACATTTACATAATGCTCTCTAATAATAATTATAAGTACATGAAAAAAAATCGCAAACCACCAAAAATTGATCGCTATAGTGTGTCCTGCCTGACTCAAGTTTTGTTAGAATTATGTTTCATAACTTTTTTCTGTTACCCATATTTTACTAGAAAAATGTTCATAAACTTAAAAAATAATGTTGTTTTGATAAAATAAATTAATTTCATGTAAATACTTATTAGTTTTGCTTCAATTTAAAATTAAAGAAGTGTCCGACGTTTTTTGTTGATTACTCTGGAGTGACATGAAATCGTTTGCCCACCTGTAGTTTATGCATGTAATGTTCCGCCCTTCGATCCGATACTTGTTCTTAGTTGTGCTTCATAAGCTGTGGGAGTCTGTTGTGTCGTGCGTTCCCGCGTTTATGATGTAGGAAGGTAAACAACTGATTACTCTGGATTTGGTTTCCAAAGTTATTGATTGCTTTGGCACATTTTATTTAATTATGAGTAAGTTGGCATGTTAATTAGTTGGCTTAAGGTGTTTGTATTGGGAATGTTAAAACAATATAATACTATGAAATTTCTAATGTCTCGTAAGTTTTTCCAGAATTGATCAAAATGTTATTTTTTGACTGCTATGGCATTGATCGATCTGGACATAGTGGCCAAAGCGATCAATTATTTAATTCACAGTCAGCTATTTTGACTAAAGACTGTTGATAGCGCCTAATTTAAAAGAGTAGAGAGATTAACTAGAGCCACAATAACGTTCACTAAGCTGTGTGAAGTGCAAATAACCCTGATGTGCGTCGACTCAGCTGTTATGGAAGGCTGTTACAGGGAAGAATTTGTGGAATGTCTGCATGATAAACATATAGGTTTTCAATATATTTTTACCCATTCCACTCAACGTACTAATAACTCCAAAAGAACAACATCGGCTATGAAATACTAACCCCTTCGCTCATCAAGCGTTTTAACAATAAAAAGGCCAGGACGTACAAAAACAGTCCAATATCAGTTGTTCAGTTTCAAACGATAATGTTGAATTCTTCAATCCTTTTAAAAAAACAAAAGCATGAAAACCATGTACCGAAGCACAAAATCAATTGGATTTGGGTCTGTCAGATAGCTTTCTGGAAAAATTGCCCTTCATTGACTACAAAAACATCATTAACGAAAGTGTAATGTGTGTGTAGATGTTAATGTTATAAGTCGCTGGTGAACTACCAAAGCGTATTAGTTTTATTTTAACAGGTAGTAATATACTTAAAAATGTAATAATTACTATTTGTAGAAGATTTGATGCTGTTTTAGTAAGTCTACCGGCATGAAACACTCAAAATCCTTCATAGGTGAAGACGCCCTTGAACGGAGTAATTTCTTATGCGGATGTAGAAAAAAAAATCCCCAAACAATTACCGGAGCTCTGACCGGGCACTATGCCACCAAACAAATGCCCCGCAGAATGCAACTAGCAACAGACAGCTTGTGCAGGGAATGTCGATAGAAAACGGAGTCCATACAACTGTGTGACTGTGACTCTCTTGCTAGGAAAAGAATGAGTCTCCTGAGATCGGTCTATATACCCGAAACCAGAACATTGTATAGGCTCTTCGCCCTCAGATACATTGCCAAGCCTTAGCAGTCATTTTCAAGTAATAGGACGGGGTTGCACAAAAGATTTCAATGGGTCGACGTGCTGCTTCGAGAGGGAGAACTCTGCAGGACCCACTAAAATAAGATAATCCATTAAAAATGCTCCTATTTTCTTATCGTTTTTATTTTTTTGGTCTGTTTAAAATAATTCTAAGTATACGGTATTATATTAAGTATATTATATTTTAGTGCATTTTTAGATCTACATAATATTACTTTTTTAACTATAATTATTGCCTATATTAATAAATAGTATTATTTGATTGCTCTGGCTTCAAAATTGATCGCTCTGGTCACAAAAATTTCAAATGTAAGTATCTTATAAAGCGATGGTAGAAAAAGAGGAACAATAAGACATAAATTATTTTCATACGGTATTATTAATGTTAAAATATATAGAACTCACTAACTATCTATAAATAATAAGCACCAGAGCGATCAACAGAATAACGTTATTTTGGAGAAGTACCCAGGCCTTACCTTTATATCTTGCCACAAAACAATGTACGATACACTAAAAGCCACAGAAGAAAGCCAGTTTTAAACAAGGATGCAATTTGTGTGCTAACTCTACTCTTTGTCTAATGGTCCCATATGTAAGTGCTGGCAACTTTACGCCGCCTAATAAATTCTACGGGATACTTGATATCACATAATTACAAGTTTGTGTGGTAAGAGCATTTGCGTAGTTGGTTATTTTGCCTTGACTGGTCTACGTGCGGTTGAACTGATCAGTGTTTTGGACGGTTAAGTTATGCTGTTTGCTTCAGTCCACTAAGTTAAAGCAATACTTGTAACTAAGTTCTGGTCAGATCCAATTACACGACTTTTTATGAATTAGCGGATTGAGTACTGCCCCCGATAGTTAAAAAGGTGCAACTGACATTTTCTCCGGATTTGAGTATGTCACCGTAACATTGTAAGTACTGTTAGAATATAATCTATTTCGCAAGACTGTAAATTGTCGAAATATTGTGAACCGTACAATAATTAATAACGCATTACTTTTCGATAGATTATAGATTATACATTACATCAGAGTGAAATCATTGGATTACAATCTCTCATTCGTAACATGATCAACTGTCAAAAGTGTGTCCCTGATTGGTTGGTCTTGCGGTTTGTCCATAGAGCGGCTTAGTACCGCTAGCTCTAAATGCATTGTTCTCGAAATTTTAAAACTCCATACAGTATGACCCACCAACTCCAAAATCTGTTTTTTCTTGTCCTACCAACTCCAAATGATTTTATTTATTTGTATCAGTAACTACAAAGAACGTACAAAACGGACCTATGAAAATTTAATTATTATATAACTTGACGGACTCTACGGTGCAATTTATAAATAGTCATAAAATGTTACTTATTTATATGTCTCTTTCTTACTAAAACACAACTAAACGTTACTGGTACAAATGAGTTGCTGCTGTATTGACGACTGTGACGGTATTCAGTGCAACCCGGTCTTTAAGACAGGGTTTTGCATGAGGCGCGTGCGGCACGTTGGTAACGTATCTTCCTCTTTTGATTATATCTATGCTTACTATTATATATATATTATTATGTAAAATTCAGTTATCAAGGAAATAATATCGTCTCAAAGGTTTTGCGCATAAGTCTTATCTCAGTTCTAGAACATAAACTGTCGATGTCAATGGAACTAAGGCTCGTATTCTAAAACCAAACTCACACTCAAATCTCTGCTTGAGTACAGTTAGAAAGGGATGGCGATATATGCGACGAATAGCACCATCCCTTTCTAACTGTACTCAAGCAGAGATTTGAGTGTGAGTTTGGTTTTAGAATACGAGCCTAAATCTGTTATGCAAAAATGGGAGTTCCACAAAGGTCAATCCTAGGCCCTTTTTATTTTTGATATACCACGGTTGGTATATCAAAAATAAATAATATTTAGATTATTAGTGACTGTTTCTTGTTTAATGATAATTATTTAATATTAATTAGTTTTTAGTGAAACTGCCCAAAAATGTCTGTGATTTTACTTACTACCTGTCGGAAATAATGAATGACGCGTGAAACAAGACGAGAACGAACGATACGTAGATATTTCCGACCATAACGAAATTATATTAGCTATTATCTGTTGATTTCGAACTTTTATGTTCATTTCAAAAATATTATGTACAATTGTTGATTTTAAATAATTATAATATTAGGTTTTTGCTTCGACGACCTCCTTGGTTGAGTGGTTTGTACACTGGTTTTCATGGTGTCACCATCTCTGAGGTCCCAGTTTCGATCCCCGGTCGGGTCAATTTAGAAATTATTGTTTTTCTAAATTGTCTCGGGTCTGGGTGTTTTCTATGTATTTATGTATTTTAAGTACGTTTATCCGTTGTCTAGTAACCATTTAACGAGTTTCTTAACGAAGCTTCTCTTGGGCTAGATAATTGGTGTGAGTGTAGGAAAGTTTATTATTATTATATATTATTAATATGAATTGATTGATTTTGAAATTTTCTGTTGTAATAATTGTTGATTTTATAGTATAGTTACAGGATGGGCCAGAAAGGCGTACAATTTTGAAAAACACTGTTGCGTTTTAACCTTTTGAGAGCGGGCTGCGCGGGTGGTGGGGTTGAGAAGCTCGGTTCTCGGAAATTTAGTCGCGATGGATCACTTCACCGGAGCGCAGCGTGCATTCTGCGTTAAACATTATTACAAAAATGGCGATTCGTGCGCTATTGTTCGGCGTTTATTTCGGCGTGAGTTTGGAGTACATGACCTAAATCAGTGTCCGAAGGAAAGTGTGATTCGATCGTGGGTCAGAAAGTTCGAAGCTAAACAGAAGCCTGCGGGACGCCCAAGGTCAACAAGACCGGAAGACACAATTGAACCAGTTAGAGCTTTAGTTCAACGTAATCCTGGTCTATCGACTCGCAAGCAATCAGCCGAACTGTTTTTTTTTGAGTCGAATTTTGTATAATATGTTCTAAATAATATGTTTAATGTAAAATCATAAAACAAACACCTAAACACACTAAAACAAGAAAATTATGACTCGGTCGCTTGAGTCTAGGCCGACGGTAAACTTTTTTGCAAACTGTATCTATATTATATTTTTTGAAGCTGATAGGCCATAATGTATGAAATTCTAAATTATTGAAAAAATGGATTTTAACCTCTATGTACGTTTTTGGAGCTAGCGGTACTAAGCCCATAGAGCTAAGAATCGAATCGAAATTCAATCGCTACGCTGCGCTTCGCGATTGTCTTAAATGTCTAACCTGTCACGTGACCTACAGGAAAAGTCAATTAATTATTGAAATGCATTATTTTTTTGCTTTTACCTGTGTTCAATTTCTAGCTCTATGAACCTGCCGCAAGACCGACCAATTAGAATGAGAGAATGTAATCCAACGGTTTCATTCTGATAGATTATAATCTATCGAAAAATTATGCGTTATATTGTAAGCATAATATTACGATCACAATATTTCGACAGATCATAATCTTGCGAGATAGATTATAATCTAACCATACAATACAATCAATTACGGTGATATATTTAAAGTTTTCTTTATGAATAGGCGATAGCATTTTCAGAGATGACGATAAACTTGCCTATTGAAGAGTTTTTCACTAATATACCAATTGCTCGATGAAGAGTTGAGTAACATAGTTGTAATGTTACTCAACTCTTCATCGAGCAATGCAGAAATTCTGTTAAAAAAGTATGTACCCATGTGTAATGAAGTGTTCAAATTTAAATACATAAACTGTAAAGACGTACTTAAATCCTATAAATCTTTGAAAATGAAAAATACTTGTGATTTGTGGGATATTTCAACAAAAATTATTAATAATGTTATCAAGTCCATTGCGCCTTTTCTTGTAGTCATATTTAATAGCTGTGTTGACGAAGGAGTTTTCCCAGATCTCGTGAAGCATAGCAAAGTTCTGCCACTTTTCAAATCGGGTTGTAAAGATGACCCCAGCAATTTCAGACCTATTTCGATTTTACTTACTCTTAGTGAAGCTTTTGAAAAACTTATTTTAGATCAACTCAGCTCCCACTTCGCTATATAACACGTATTTTACAGTGAACAGTATGGTTTTACCAAGGGAAGGTCTACTGATGCAGGTGTAGCTCTGCTGAAACACATATTTGAGGCTTGGGAGGGATCGCAGAATGCTTTTAGAATATTTTGTGATCTTGCCAAGGCTTTTGATTGCGTTGAATATAACATCTTATTAAAGCTAAAACACAATGGAGTGCACTTTGATGCCTTGAAATTGATTCAATCATATCTCAGCTGCAGAATCCAAACAGTTAGCGTGAATGGATCCATATCATCTGGATCTTCTGTGCTAATGGGGGTTCCACAAGGGTCAATACTAGGTCCATTTTTATTCTTAATTTATATTAATGATTTACGATTTTATGCGGAAAACTTTTGCAATATTGTTTTGTTTGCTGACGATACATCTTTGATATTTAAGACTGATCGAAATAAAAATAGTTTTAATGACATCAACAATGCCTTAACAGATGTGTTAAATTGGTTAACTACTAATAATCTTCAATTAAACGCAAAGAAAACAAAATATATAAATTTTACTCTACCTAACGTAAACAATATTATAGTAAATAAAATTAAATTTAATGGTGAACTGTTGGACAGGTGCGTATCATTTCATATAATGACATATGAACTAATTACAAAGGACATAACGTTCATTGGATATAATTTTTACTTGATCTATATACACTTCCCATAACAACATTACGTATACTAGTCATTTAATATAATACTCATATTCTATAACAACTTTTTCTATAAAGCTATATTAGTATAATAACATATTCTATAACTTCATTTGATATAATTTTTACTGTAAAGTAAAATTTGCATTTTAACCCCAATTTGATAAAAAAAAATTCTTTAAAAGTTAATACGTTGTGTTTTTAGTAAGGTTGTGCCACAAAAGTCAGTGACAGAAACGAATCGCGGCAAAACCGACTCCACCTAGACTTGTCTGCCCTACGCTAGAGTGTAATTTAAAAGCCCGCGTAGGCGCGGAGGGGCGAGGCGGGACCGCCAGAGCCCCGCAGCGCCGAAGCCGTGAAGGAAACCATGCCTGCTGCATGTCTGCTTGCCTGCTGCATGCCTGCTTGCATGCTGCGTGCTTGCTTGCATTCTGCATGCTTGCTTGCACGCTGAATGCTTGCTTGCACGCAGCATGCTTGCACGCTGCATGCTTGCTTGCATGCTGCATGCATGCTTGCATGCTGCATGATCGCTAGCATGCTGCATGCTTGTTTGCATGCTGCTTGCTTGCTTTCTTGGATGGTGCCCTTTGGGTCTGACTATTATATGAATAATATTTCATACCATTAGATTATTATATCAAATGTTTATTATATCATATGGACATTATATCACATGAAATTATAGATTCTAAAATTATATTAAATGTTTATTATATCTAGTCAGTTGTTATATCAAATGAAATTATATTAAATGAACGTTAGATCATAATCAAGTATTTATATCAAACATTACACACCTCTGTTGGACCTTCTTGATTCAACAGTTTTCTTAGGTATTACCTTAGATTCAAAAATACAGTGGAACCCTCATATTAGCACCATTGCGGGGAGACTTAGTTCAGCTACTTACGCTTTTAGAAAAATTAGGCATTTTACAGACTGCTCTCTCTCTCTCTAAAACTGCTCGATTAGTCTATTTTAGTTACTTTCACAGTGTTATGTCCTATGGTATTCTACTTTGGGGTAAAGCAGCAGATATAAAAACCATTTTTATTTTACAGAAAAGAGCAGTAAGGTCCATATATAACCTAGGATCACGTGATTCCCTTAAGGAGCTGTTTAAAGAAATAAATATTCTTACAGTTACGTCACAATTTATTTATAACTGTATTGTTTAAGTGCGTCAAAACATTTATCTTTTAAAAAAAGATTGCGATATACACAAACTAAATACTAGAAATAAGTATAAACTTGTAATTCCTAAATTTCGACTTTAGAAAGTTTATGGGATACATTCATGGGACAAAGTGTCATATATTACAATAAAATCACGAACGATATTATAATTTTGCCCTTTGACAAATTTAAGACAGTCATGTTAAGGACAGACTTTTAGAAAAGGGCTATTACAGTGTAAGCGATTACATCAATGACAAAAATACATGGAATTAACATTCCTCTAATTACGCACACATATTGGTCTAATGCGTTCATAGTGCCCGAGTAGATTTTTTAGATTTTTTTTTGTTTTTATCTTTACTTTTATTAATTGTCTTATGACTATTGATTGTATAATTTGGTAACGACATATTGTTTTGTAAATGTCGTTACTTCTATATTATTATAAAGCTGTGGAGTTTCTCGCGCCCGTTCTTCTCCACAGCTAAAATATACGTCCTGAATGGGTGTTGCCCATCCATCCATATAGAGAAATAAATCTAAACTTAAACTTTTGACGATTCAAAATGATTATTTTAAGCTTACTGATTAAAGAAATTTTGTTTTTTTTATATTGCTGGAATCAGGAAAAAAAGCACAGAATATTCTTTGATACTAAGAAAAAAAGTCTGCCATTTGCCCTTTCTTCTTCGTGAAGTTTATTTTGACCTAGGATAATGATTTGACATATACGTCTTATTACCTTATTTTTATTTTTATTATTAAAATAAATCTAATTACGTAAAACTAGTCTCAGGTGAATGGATTAATAGACAATTTTATATATTTTTATCATCATCATCATCAGCCTATAAACGTCCCACTGCTGGGCACAGGCCTCCTCCATGGACAATAGCACGTGGGGATATTGGGCTATAACCCACCACGCTGGCCCAATGCGGGTTGGTTCTGTCATCTTACGACAACAACCGGGACCAACGGCTTAACGTGCCTTCCGAATCACGTAGGAGCTCGAGATATTTTTAATTGGTCACCATTCAGGCGACCCGGCATTGCGAAAGTTGCAGTATACTTTTTATCGCAGCCAAGGAATATACACTAGTAGGGATGCACTAAATACTGAGCATAAAAGTAATACCATAACCGTTTGTAATTTATAGGGCACATCTGGCTATTTGCGTCTTTTCAATTAAAAGGCGTATATTTTTTTTTTTATATCGTAGCTTTAATTTTCTATTTTTTATATACCTACATATTATTTTTTTTCAAATAACTCAAAGACAGCGAACAATTTCCCATTTAATTATTTGAAACTTTTTTATCTCCGGTTTGACATAATTGCTACATGCGCCCTGCCCTTACTATTATCGGGGGCAGAGTAGTCACTTAGTCTTTTTCTCACAAAGCGTAATCGAGTATCCTTAGTAAAATAAGAAACAAATTGCGTAAACTTGGACAATAAAAACTACGTTTTAAAATTGTTTGATACACTTCTAAACCATACCAGTATTTACATCGTCCATCAAAAAAATATTATACAACATACCTACCCGAAAATATAAATCAAAATAGTAAATGCAAACCTAAATTGGATACGGCCGATAGCTAAAATTGTATTTTATACGTACTGTCTGCACGGCCTATCGTCCTGCCACAGTGATCATAAACAGTCGGCTTTAAATTCGAGTGCATCGAATGAAATTGAAATATTTCGTATCGTACTGGGAAAGGCGCAAATTGTGAAAACCTAGCGGCCCACATTGCACTTACTAGCTCACCGTGAAATTAAACTTCGCCGAAACGGAGAATATTAACGACACGTATAGATTACAACAGAATGTCAGGTTTAAAGGCACTGAAATATTGTATATATCTGATACACCATTAATGATCAATTACAATTACACTTCAGTGCCTGATAAACAGAAACTTCTAGACATATTCTTAAGAAAAGTAAGTATTTAATGTTACAGCAAAATATAGTAAGATACTAGGCATTTTCACAATGCGCCGTTTTAGGCTAATCAAACCAGTAGTCCTATAAGGCTAGGTGTTAGTGAAAAATTAAAATAACACGATTAGAGTTAATTTTTAAAGCAGTAAAACAGTAAAATTAAAATCTGCGAAAATTATGTATTATTATTTATTCTATGGAATACCCGATGGAAACACGATTTGATAAAGTTGGCTTGATAGAATAAATTCACAAAGTCAAATATTTTTGTGTCATTTTATCTTCTTTTCTAGGTTTTATTCTTAAATTATGGGATTTGATATTATGAATTACTTACCAAAATAAGTTCATAGATAACTTGAGGTATTATAACCGATCGTTTTTTTTTATTACTTCTATAAATTTTTAAAAATATAAAACGCGCCTTTTCGTGCCGCTTCGCTGTTATACCCGTCCCTTACCGTCGCGTCGTACCGTGTCGAGAGAGAAGCGCTCGAAATACCTCCCCTTAAGGCAAGAAAACTTGAGTTGTCTTGTTACATATTCGTTGCAACAAACATGACTTACTGTCTTTGCGACATTTCCTATAACCTGGAAGTGAGCGAGCGTGGTAACAGATATTGCCTGTTCCGATACTTGTTACAAAAGTTATGACTTGTTACTCCGTGATTGCAATTTAAGGAATGCCTGCGCTTTTCAGGATTCGTAGTGAGCATTTCCATGAAAGGTATGACTCATGTTTTTAAAGTTCTGGCTGATATTTTGTGTGAACTTTCTGATTATGTGTTGCAAGTAGTATTTGTATGTATGTTTTAATAAATAAATAATAAATAAATAAAACTTGTTTATTGGGTAACTAAAAGGTAGGTACAAATCAGTGGCTGGAGCCTCCTTTTAAGCATAATTTGCTGGTTCCAGGAGGTTCCGCTCTTTCTTATCTCTAAGGTATACATGGAAGTTATGTACTTAATCTAGTTTTTTAAGTAATAAAATAAAAACTAAATATCTAACTGTGTGTACGAGTGTGTGTGTGTGCGTGTGTATGTGTGTGTGTGTGTGTGTGTATAAGTTTTATTATAGATGTTAAGTTCTTTATTTATTTTATTATAAATACGGGCAGAGCGAGAAACGAGCTTGCAAATTTTGTTTGAGTTGGGGGTATGTGAGCAACAGCATACATTCTTCTTCTCCGTACCGTATCAGGTTTGTACGGTAAGTATTTGTGTTTCCTTAATATTGCATGCAGAATATATAATTTTCTAATAGATAGTGGACTGCATGTCTGGTAAAGTTCAGAAGTTGAGAAAGTTCGTTTCTTGAAGTACATAACTTTCAAGAGTGTTCTTTGTGCTCTTTCGACTTCCAGAAAGCGAGTCTTCAAAGCGCCACCCCAGACCGGAATGCAGTAAGTAACGACAGATTGGACCAGAGATATGTAAATAGTTCAATAGTTTTTTAGGGACTATGTGGCGCAAGGTCTTAAACATCCAAATGAAATTGCGAACACTAGCTGATAGATGTTCGATTTGGGGATACCAAGATAGTCTTTCGTCAACCACTACACCCAGGTACTTGGTTTGGTTTACTTTTCTTATTGAAGGACAGTTGCAGTAGTAATTCGAAATAATGTCACATGAGTGGATTTTTATAACAAAATTTTGGGAAGGCTGTGAGCTGCTATAGATATTGTAGCAAATGTAGTTTGTTTTGTCTGTATTTAAAGTGAGCAAATTGTTTTAAGCCATTTAGCAACCTGCGCCATACCTTGTTCAACTCTGACACGTGCTTCATCCCAATTTGACCCAGTAAAAACAATAGCAGTGTCGTCAGCATACAAAAATATGTTTGCGTTTTTAAGTTTCATGTTGCACAGGTCATTGATATAGACGAGGAAAAGAGTTGGGCCCAATACGCTACCTTGAGGAACACCGTAGTTGACATTAGTACTTTCGCTAGTAATACCATCAAGTTTCACTCTTTGAGTCCTAACTGTGAGGTAGTCCTTAAAAATGGAGAGTTGTTTACCTCTGATTCCAATCTTTTCTAATTTGCATAAGAGAATGGGAACGGAGACAGTGTCAAAAGCTTTTTTGAGATCTATAAAGCAAGACACAACTTTAGTGCCATTGTCCAAGTTATTGACTATGGTTGAAGTAAGGGACGTAATAGCATCTTTAGTTGAAATTCCGTTCCTAAAGCCAAATTTAGAAGCCGAAAGAATGTTATAAGTATTGAAATAGTTAAGAAGACGGGAATTTAATAACTTTTCTAATATTTTTGATAAGACTGTTAAGACAGAGATAGGCCTATAGTTATTAATGTCATCTCCGGGGCCACTTTTATGTATGGGAGTAATAATAGACTCCTTAAGCAAAGATGGAAAAGTGCCTGTTTCAAAACATAAATTGGCGAGGTGTGCTATAATTGGTGATATTTCAAATTTTTATAAGTTGAATATATTTGGTGGGTATGTTGTCCCATCCAGGAGCACTGTCTGGTTTTAGATTCCTGATGATGTTTTCAACTTCCTCGCTGTCTGTCTCCAAGAGAGAAAAAGATTGGGGTTGGCTTGGAAGGTTGCGTAAGTATTTTTGTGCTTCATCTTTGGATATAGTGGCTTCAATATCATTTGCAAGTTGCTTACCTATATTTGCGAAAAAGTTATTTATATAGTTTGCTGATTCGAGACGGGATGGTTTTATGTCATTTAATTCAGTATTAGTATTTTTGTTTTTATTGCTATATGTTAACATTTTAATATTTTTCCATAATTGTTTATTATTTTTAATAAAGGTGTTAATCATGTTTCTTTCGTAGTTTCTTTTTGTTTTTCTAATAAGACTGTTGAGAAAGTTTCTGTACCTAGTGTACGTAATTTTTTTAAATATATTACCAGGATCATCACGTAATTGTTTTTGCATTTTGTTGCGGTTTTTTATGCAGTTTAAGATGCCTTTTGTCATCCATGGCTTTAGTGTACGCTGACTTTTAGGAACTCGGAGGGTAATTGTATTTTCCTTTATTGACTCGATTATTTTGTTTGTCAAAATGCTGTAATAAAATTAGGGTCTTTACAAAAAAGTAGATCGGACATATTTTTCTTTTGTAGATCTTTAAGAGCATTTTCATAATCAATTTTTGTTTTTGTTTTAGATGTAGGCTTACATAATTTAGTTTTAGCTATAGTAAGGAACGTGGTGTAATGGTCAGTAATAGTTGTTGTCAAAACGGCTATGAAAGCCTTGTGTTTTTAGGGTTTATTTTTAGCAGGACGTGGTCAAGACAACTACTTTCTCTTGTAGGTAAACTATGACCAGGCAGAATACCATGGGCTGACAGCATATTTAGGTAGGACATTCTATTATTTATTTCGTGCAATTGTTCCTTTGATTTAGGTAAAATATTAATATTGATATCACCAGCTATAATGACATTATTAGATGAACCGATATTGGTTAAATGATTACACAACGAATTTATAAAACTATCTGGATTAGTGATAGATGGAGATCGATATATACCCAGTATAGAGTGATTGGGTATATCAACTTGCAAACAAGATGCATGGATTAATTTTACTTCCTTGATTTTTGGTTGTAGTGATTGTTTTGCATAAACGACAACTCCATCATTTTGGTTCAACCTGGACGTAGTGGCTCCTGAGCAATAATTGTTTAACTTAGGTATTGGTTTATTGGTATTAAGGCGGCATTCAGTTAAAATGATGATATCAGTTTCGAAGGTTAGTGATGACATATTAGTCATAAAATCGTCGAAATTGCAGTAAATACTTCGAATGTTTTGAGCAATTACAGTTAGGTCCGTATTTTTAACTTGACAGTGGTTAGGTAGTTCTGCGGGGTCACATGTTACTGATCCTGCTATTTTATGTGGGAGATTAAGAAAAGAGAGTAATGATTTTGATCAACTTATATTCATAAAAACCAGATTAATTGGCAGACAGTAATAATATACACACATTTAGTGTTAATTATAATAACAGTAATATCAATTTATTAAAATAATTAGCCATTTCGCATTTTACATAATGAAAATTGGTACTTACTACTATTTCTTGTAAGATACACAGTTATGTACTACAATACATAATTTAGTTACACCATCATAGCATACCTTAATACTATGTCGACGATCAGAGCTCCGTCATGCTCCGCAGTTGAGTACAGAATGCCCGGAAGGTGCTAGCGCATGACCTTTTTATACTGAAGCACAAACAAGTCGCTAATGACGCATGGCGTGGGGAGCATGGCAATGGGCAAGCACGTGTTTTCTTATTCGTATTAATTACTGCGGTGAATTTGCTTTCTTCAAACATTTGTTTTTAATGCTAACATTAATAGTAATCTACATTTAAATGCCAATCTCCCACATTTATATTGTCCATTTCGGTAATAGTTTGAATTGTATCACACATTGTTAAATACAGTTGAGAATACAGTGCATAATAGGCGGTGTGAAAGAAACGGTATAGTTGTTATTACAACCTCTATTTCAGTGTACATATTTGATAAAACTGCAGCAAGTAATAATTTTCTTAAAGGAATAAAATTTATAATATAAGTATTTATTTATATTATTTATTAGCGTACTATTTGACCGTGTATTCAGATATATTATTGTTATAACGAATAGTAAAGTGTATTTTTGGGTATTGTTTAATTTTGTGTAAATATGTGTAAAGGCAATATTTTTCTTAAACATAGGATATCTATGTTTTATACTTTTAAGTTTGTATATAATATTTGTTGATATATACACGTATTGATAAAATTATTTTTATTTTTGTACATGTTATAGTGTATCCCGTTATGGTTTTATTATAGGAATTAGATATGCTATATAAGTGGTTATTTTTTATTAACGTATTATTCGGCCATAAGTTCGGATATGTTATCGTTACAATGTTTTGATTGTATATTCTCGCATTATTTTAAATATTATTACTTCAATGTTTATTGTTATTTATAGTAGGTATGTTTTATTTAATTTACTTCATCCTATCGCAGACGTAAGGAAAAGACGGTTATTTGAAAATAAAACCATTCTCCTGTCTTCACATTAACAAATACTTAAATGTCCCATTTTTCAATCTGTTTATTTGATTACCTTTTAAAAGTTCTAATTTTGATTAAAATTAATATCTCGCAGCTTTAAGCTTCTCAGCTTCATTTATTATTATTTATTCTTTATTTTTAGACCATTGTTCCAGAAATATAAACATACGACTTCATAAAGCTTTGTATATTTGATATCGCAGAACGCTGTCAAAAAGTTATTTTCAAAGCGATCAGAATCATAATGTCTCGTCGTAACGGTTTGCTAAATAAGAGCATTATGATAGAAAGTTACAGAATTATTTGCAGAAATGTTGTTGACAATAATTCTAAAGACTACTTACGAAACAATTATATCGTTATAATAGTGCTAGTAACATGCGATAATAATACTTTATTTTGTTCAGAATCCAGATAATAGACTAGACGCCAGGCCTTCTTTTTATCTCATGATCTTTACAATATGTCTTTATATGGGCATGTGATAGAAAGGATAAAACAGATGTACGTAACTAAACGAGTAATGAATTTAAGTGTTGTAGAATGGAGAATAGAGGGAGATTAAGAAAAATATGGATGTATTGTGTAAGAAATGATATGAATGGAAAAGGAGAGACTGCTCAGGTAACGGCTAGTAGAGGGGAATAAAAGCAAAACACATTTTGCGCTGACCCAAAGTAAAATAAGACCAGAGTAGGCAGAAAAAGAGTATCTTTTACAAGTACCAGCTACATTAATAAATATATAATGAACAAATGGTAAATAAAAAAGTAATCGAGAAAACTCTCACAAGCTGGCTTTGATCTCAGACCCTCCGATAACCGGATCAGGTGCCCAACCAATTAAATTTACTTAGTTATATCTGACCCGTGCTAATTAAGTTAACACTACCTAATTTAACTTTGTCAGTCAGAAACGCCTTTAAGCGAACAGCGTATAGTCTAGTCAAGAACTATCATCATCAGCCTATAAACGTCTAAGGCATATTATGGCTCCACATGGACAACCATAACCCATCATGATTGACCAGCCCCCTTACTCTTGAAACCGATCGCTATTGGATCGGATTGGTATTGTAAATTTTTGTACTCCTAAGTGACGACACCAGAGCTAATATGGATTCATATTGCGTGGATATTGAGTGAAAAAATACAAAACTCAATGCCATTTAGTTCACCCAATATGAATCCAAATAAGCGCTGGTGTCGTAACTTAAAAATACGAAAATTCACAATACCAATGCGATCCAATAGCGATTGGTTTCAAGAGTAAGGGGTCAGATCCGGTTGGTGGGTTTTATTGATTGCCAACAACTGGAACTAATGGCATAATGAGCCTTCCAAAGCACGGAGAAGCTCGAGATGTTTTTTGTCACCCATTCTATGACCAGATTCAGAAAGTGGCGTAACTGAGAAGATCGCAAAACGTCTAGCCAATGGAATGCTGTGATATCTGCCTACCACTCCGGAATTCAAGAGTGATATAATGTCTGGTACATTTCCTCCCCATGTGTAGTTTTCTACGTAGGAACGCTTGTGCCAAGCAGTAGGACGTCTTTTGATGATGATAAGATATTTATTATCTTCGTTAAGATTAAGTTTCTCAGATTGCAACGTGCACCTGCAGTTTCGTTCCGCGGCCTGTCACAAATTGCAGTTCGGTTTAACAATGCGACACCTTAATTACAAACTGAAGTGCTATTTTATAGTGGCGTTTCCCAATTTGCATTTTGCTCCGCAAACTTGCCAGTGTTTATTAGTGTTCTGGAACACAATGTTATGCGTTACCATTGTCAGACTTCTTGGCGGGAAAGTGAAGCGTCATGTCTGCAGTTTTGTTATAATTTCTAAAATTCGTGTTTTTTCGAACATTAATGTGAAATAATAGTGGATTATTATCCGTTAAGTGTTTGTGAACGTGCATGAGTGTTGGCAAATGTAACAAAACAGTGCAACATCACTTTTCAAATTCTCTCAAGAAGTCCGTGTGAGACCTCAGTAAAGTCCCACATCTTTACTGAGGGCTCAAAGGGTTTCGGGAACATCATTTATCATTCATCATCTTAATCACCACTCATTATCATCAAGGGGAAAAAAAGAAATAAAAATACTAATGACTAGGCAGTATGGTCTCTGATCTTAGCCTGTTCCTTCACGGAACAAATATTAAAAAAAAAAAGTTACCATTGTCAATTAATGACGTACCTACTAGGTATATTGACAAATAACTAAAGTTTGGTCTTTAAATATAATTTACATTAAACCGTGAACTGGCAGGTACACAGCGACTGAGAAGTCAGAACGAATGAATTATCGATTAACATAATCACAAAAAAGTTTAAAGTGTACCGATCAAGGAGTACCTACTCCTCCAGACTCCAATAAAATAATTAACTGAATTTTCATATAAATGTAGGTATTATAGTTCTAATAAAGGTGTGTAACTGAGTGGTAGAGCCACGCTGCGTTGCAGCACGCATTGGGCCGGCTCGCCCGGCGTAATACCACCCTCTCACGAATATCCGGCGAGAATGAATGGAACTTGGTGCTGTTGTGTTTCGTCCGGCCAGTGAGAGTTCCGGAGGCCCCTTCCCCTCCCACCCCTCCTCACAATTCCTATTCCTTCCCCTAACCCTATTCCTTTCTTAAAGGTCGGCAACGCATCTGCGACTCCTCTGGTTTTGCGGGTGTCCATGGGCGGTGGTGATTGCTTTCCATCAGGTGACCCCCCTGCTCGTTTGCCTTCTTCTAATATTAAAAAAAAAAAGGTAAAAAAGCGTTAAAATTATGATTTTATTAAAGATCGAATTGTATTGATGATTTTTCCCATCAAATTGTAGCGATGACATGAATTCACTTTTCGATTGATGTCTGGTGTGATGCCTTATTAAATGAATAAAAAATAAAAGTAAATAAATTAATTCAATGATGGGGGGCTTTTGCTCTGCAGTGAGACAATATACAGACTGTACTTAACTTTCCTCACCCCTTTTTAACCACATCAATTGACTTAATTTTCTAAAAACACCATAAGTCCCTGCCATCACGGCACTAGTATAGTGTGCTATCTTTATAATCAGCTTATGAATAATGGCATCGTCTTGAAACATAATTCATGCCCAAAGTTGATACACTTAACAAAAGATCCAGTGGCTTGGTTAGTTTTATTTAAAACTTTTTATAAATGCATTGTAACGTTGTAAACGTATTGCTATTAAAACCTTACATAAATTTCTAACTAATAAATAAACAAACATAAATTATGTTATCCTAATAAACTTAATTTTAAATGTTATTTTAAACAAAATTACTAATCTAATAACTACAAAGAAATAAAGGCCTTAATGATTTTAATAACTGCAAAACGAATTTTCTATTCCATATGGTTTAATCGATGCGCGCGCGGTACCCTGCAGTGCCTTTTGTCTTTTAATATTGATGTAGTAGTAGAGGATCCGAGTATACAACGACCTTCACCGAGCGGTTAATGAATGAAAAGTATTTTATATCAAATTTAATGTGTTAAAAAATATATTGCGAGTGGGTTGGCTGAAAAATTTCAGTCCAGTATATGATTAAATAAATAATATATTTTTTAAATATTGCACTTGTTTCGACAATAGATAAATTACATAGGCACCAATCGAAAGTATGAAGCCTATAGAATATGCAAACGTTAGGTTGACTATTTTTTTCCTGTCATAACATTGGGTAGGTAGGTAGGTAAACAGGCAAGTCAATATTAGTAATTTGCAACCGTCTGGTTAAATAAATAAAATTTATGTTTATATAAAGATAAGCTCATTACAAACCCACACACACCAAACCAGTGCAAAGTAAAAAAAAATATTTTTTTTAATATTAAATTAATCATTAATGGTTCTGTACTGAAATTTTTCAGCCAACCCACTCGCGATATATTATTTAACATATTAAATTTGATATAAAATACTTTTCATCCATTAACCTTCTCGGTGAAGGTCGTTCTATACTCGCATCTTAGACTATGGGTAGGTTTGAATAATTTGCGCGCGAGCGACGGATCACGCAGCACGCAGCTCCTGAACAGCGACGCACCTCGCAACACCTCGGCGATTCCCCCACGCTAAGTCAGGGACGAGAGCAAACTACCTAGCTAGGCACTTACGTACCCCACGCCCTGAGACCAAGTAAAATAAATTTGTTTGTTCGTAAGTGTGGTGTATCATTAATCATATACCCCACGCTACGTCACAGCATTTTGAAATATATACAGAGTACATGGAGAGCCATACATTGTAATTGCAATTGAAATCATTTTAAAATTATTTATTTATTTATTTATGGACCATCAACAGAGTTACATAACTAATGCATACTAAACTATTACAATATTGTGATATATACATAACTCTTATTATAGACGGAAAAGCCATGCACTTAGGTAACACAAGTAGATACATTTAAATGTGATGGTTAAAAACTAAAATTACTATCTATAACTATGTATAAATATGGCTATAACTAAATGCATAAGGCTTTACTTAAAAACTTTTATTCTTTAAAACTTTGTAAATTTTACTTTTGAAAACTTGTAATTCATCTCGGAATATATTACTAGTAGTTATAAATAGCTTACAATGTAATATCCTTCTTAAAGGACTTTATAATCCTGACACTTGTAGGTACACGAACGAGTAATAGAAACAATTGTTTATCTACAAAAATACAAAAAAAAATATTAAATTTACAATATTTGTTTTTTTTGTTAGCTTTATAAATCAAAACAACAACTGTTACAACATCATTAGGAAATTTATATGCTGCTACCCGAACCGTAATCAGATTCTGATAGCCTAGTCCACTCACTTCTATTTATTTTTTATCTCAGTAATAACATGATAAGTGCTACTGTACCGCGCTTTGCAGCTCATAGAAATTCGGCATCCGACTCGAAGGACCACCGCGTAAGCGTGCAACGGACTTCCCATTGGCAGAACGCCAATAACATAATATCATAATATTACCCAGGAGTTGCCTTCTCCTTTATGTGGCGTTATTTTTTTATATTTTTTTCTCTCTCTCAAATGTATTATACGCGCCAAGTGTTCAGATTGTTATCTTTAGCGTCGAATGTATGTTTCGCTGCTATATCAGTACTAAACTGTATTGTTTATGTCTGATCCTTGATAACAATGTATGTAAATAAAGTCTAACTGTAAGAGTAAGTTTAAGAGGGTTTGTGTTGCTTCTTCTTACAGTTTGCAGTGGTAGAAATATTTTTTAACGATCGTTTACCGTTGACTATTTTAATCTTATTTAACGAGTAATTCAGGTAATAAACGACCTTACCATTTAATTACGAAAAGTGTTGCATCCATTATTACTATGTTTATTTGAAACACGATTGATAAGTCATATAATTAAAAAAGACCTTAGTCCCTTCACAGTTTCTTTCTGAATCCATCTGACTGAATTTTTATATTATTTTTTATTGTTGTGTGCTTTTAAGTTTACGAGAATAAGTGGAGAACAAAGATTAAATCGTTAAAGCTGCTGTAAAATATTCTGTAAATAATATGAAAGCGTGCAATATCCGTAAATATAGCACATTAACCGTTAGTTAAAGGGGAACAAAGTAATTCCAGGCTTACTTAAAATGAATTCCTGTGGATTGCACCTGATACCTAGAAGGCGTTGGATTAAGGCATGCTTTTAGTTGAAGCTATTCGTAACAATAAGCTCAAAGCAAAGGAACAGAGTAAACTCGTATGATACAAAACTCCTAATAATGCAGTTTACTAACTAAACGAAAATGTCTGTTTTAACATGAAGACGTGTTTCTTGTTTTGCTGCATGCTTAATTTAAAATTATTTTAGGCATAATCCCTGTATCCATTTGTGTAATGAAAATACAATGCTAAAAAAAATTATGTTTTCTTTTGCGTCAAAATACATCAACATATAATAATTTTAAATTTTTAACATCAGAAAACCCTCATGGACAAATTTATTCTATAGTGAACGATTATGTAAACGACTCAATGTATGAGTAAAGTTTTACATATTATTAGGAGAATTGTCTATGTTCACGAGAAACTTTGCAATTTTACTAACCTGGAATCTTGCATAGCAACACTGCCAAAAAATATTCGGATGAGTAAAAAAGAAGGACTCCGCACCGCGATACTAACAAGTGAAGCAACCTTTACGCTGGTGTGTGTGCTGTCACGGGGATGGTTGACATTACAATGACGGCCAATCGGCTTACCTTTGTGTGGGTTGTGGTTGTTCTGTATAATTACAATAATACTGGCTTATTTATGCGCGTCAATGTTTAAGTACATGACGCGGAGTCCTTCTTTTTTTACTCGTTCGTGTCTTACGCAGATAAATTGGGCAGAGTGTACCCCGGGTTAAATGAAAAAAATCTTCTTCCCTTCCAGCCCAGCTTTGAATTGTCTTACGCATAAGCTGAGGGAGACCTTGGATTATGTGGGACTCTCTTTTTTATGTCAAATAGGAAAGATCGGGACCACGAACGGAATGCACCAAGTTTTAACCTTATCGCCTGTCATAACGAGTGCATTTCAAGTAATTGGAAGAAGTAAGTCTGAAAAGTATGTTATTCAATGTCTACTAATGTTTTTCTTTCTCTCTCTATCTCTCTTCCTTTCTCGTAGCAAAAAGCTTCAAAAAAATAAACCATAATTCATAAAACCTACTTACTCACTGTCCTCCACTATTCGTTTAAGTTCCCGAAAAAGGGCCTTCATACCTTTTGATATTAAAAACAATGTACCGTGCAAACGTGCAGTGAATAATGCCCCTATGGGGGTTAAAACAGAGTCATGTTTCTGAGACACTGTTACTGTACACCAAGATGATATACGATGCCGGGTTGTTCTTGCTGTGTATCTCTAGACTGTTTGGTACAACCTTGTATAACAAGATGAAATTAAATACAAAGAAAAAAGATTTTATGTATTTCACGATTTCTTACATGGATGATATCGCTAATTCATCTCTACCAACCCACATTAAGAATGCGTGGTTGATATTGGCCAAACTCCTGATCTTATATTATTCTGGAGGAAAAGCCCATCAGTGAAACGCTAATAGGATTACGATTAACGTAATTACGATTTAAAAAACAACCGAAACAAATCTTTAGATACATAGATAGATATAACGGTTTATTGCACACACAAAAATACAGAGAACATAAAAATAAGCACATAAAAACTAATCTGGGCAAAGGCGGTCTTATCGCTTAAAGCGATCTCTTCCAGACAACCTTTGAGTTATAGGACAACAGAAAAAGAGCTACAGGCAGTGGCACCAGAAACCAGCAAATATTAAATAAAAAAAAATAGAATACAAATACTTTATATATAAATAAAAATAAACTAACAATACAGTACCTATAGTACCTATCATTATAATATCAATGAATACGTTTTAATTTGTGCTACTTTTCTAAATAATCTGAAACATGTAATGTAAAACTTACAAGAAAAACATTGATCCAACCCCATAATAGTTAAAACCAACGGCCAATCCATTACTGGATAGTAACAATTTTACAGCAAAGGGTATTTATCCCAAAATATCATAGCAGCATAATCAATAAGCATCTTCCACCCCCACTAAGGCTAAGTATGCAAAACAGAGGACAAAAGCTTATTCTCACTTTACCTCTCACGGCGGGTAACTGAAGTAATTAATGATCGCATTTGGAAATTTTCCGGGAAACAGGTTTTTCCGAGCAATTGAGCTTCGGCAACCACGGCTTAAAGAGGGACACATGGCACTGTAGATTTTGTAAGCGCAATTTAATTTTGGACGTCTTTATTTTATGCTACTAAGCGGTCACAGTGCGATTTACTTAAGCTTTGCTGTTCGACGCTACCAATAAATATTTTTTTTAACCGCCTGGTTCAGTGATTAGATCATCGCTCTTAAACCCAAAAGATGCAACTAATGATCCCTCGTTCGATACCCAACGGGGGTAAATAGTTTTTTGTTTTTGGCTGGGTTTAAACATTTTCGGCTAAATACTTGCCAGCTCCCACCATCTTAACTAACTCAGTCTCTTTTTTACTTTAATTAGATATACGATAAGGCAGTTCTTCAGTAGCTGAAGATTACAGACGACGTAGGAACTTCTCGACCTTCTGCCTTATTGGTACTTAACACCAGGTAAAATGAAAGCTAATCTCTTTCGTTTCGTAAAAAAATAAAATAATTTCGCGCTTATTTCGTAATGTCCTTAACACGTGTTAACGGGCTACAACCAGCAGTGGATACCGATAGTTGGTTTAAAGCTTGATGAAAGAGTAATAAGTAAGTTAGTAAGCTAGCGATTAAAATTCAGTGCAGAATAAGCGGGACCTTAAACAAAGCTATCAAAAGATAAATTACTTGTTATCCTCACATAATAATTAATGGTTTTGTGGTTGGGCCATAGAGGGCAGCGAACATGGAAATATAGGTCAGAGGTATGTTTTTAAGGGGCTCGTTAATTTACCTGCTGGAAGGTGATCTAGGATTAGAGGATTTGATTAATGATCAGCCTCCGGTAAAAGACATTTACTCTTTGTGACTGGACCAAGTAATATGATGAGGCGTATGAAAAGTTTCAGCGGTTGTTTTGTGGTTCCGTTTTAGTTTCTAAGTAATGCTAGTAAAAAAAATAATGAAAATTCAAGAAAGATCTGAGCTTAGCAGTGGTAAGTTTATAGGCAAATACATGTTTCTGCGATGACATATACACACATTCTTCCTCCTTAAACTGATAAGAGACACATACGGTAAAAAGCTTTAACATACCAATGACTGTACCTAAATATACACAACTTTATATATTCTATTCCATAAATATTCTTTTTATTCCAAAAATTAAAAAAATAACTAATTCTAAGCGTGCTTCAGAAGGCACGTTAAGCTCCGGTCCCGGTTGTTGTTGTAAGATGACAGTCAAAACCTACCAACCCGCATTGGGCCAGCGTGGTGGATTATACTCCAATATCCCTGGACGTGTTATTGTCCACGAGGGAGGCCTGTGCCCAGTGGGACGCTTATAGGCTGATGATGATTCTAAACGTACTACATTGACCGCCATAGTATCTATTGTAAATAAATTTTACAACGAGGAAACGCTTCCACTCAATCCTCTCTCGATCCCATAATGCTAAGAAGGAAGATACAAGCGCAATTCACCCGGGAACTTCTATCACTGGACAACTTATGAAAATGATTTATTAGAAGAAGAGCTCAGCTGCTTTAAACCCAGACACGATAGAAATTCAATTGTTAGTAACCTCTAAGAGTCTTCGTGATAGACAAGGGGATAATAATATTATAAATATTATTATCCCCTTGACATACATTTTTATTTTAAAGGATTTTATTGAATTAAAGCAATATTAATAAAATGGTATTAGATAATAGAAATTTATGAATTAACTGTAATTTTATTGCCTATTTATAAATAATATTTAATAAATGTTAGATCTTTTAGTTACCTATCAAAAAATTCAAAAATTTTTGAATGTCGACTCGACTACCTACTTGACAAAATACGCTTGACCTTTGTTTATTTTGTAACAACTTAATTGTTCTTCGTTGTTTGAAAGCAAATAAACCATTTCATTTCTTGTAATTTATAATATATACTTAGATACGTTTAGGAGCAAAGTTATCGACAGAAAACTGCAGTGATGCGTTGCACCTTAGTTATACCGCGCCACGACCTATCGCCAAGGCAGCACCGCTGCGCTGTATGAGAATCTGGTAAACTGCTACGGGAGGAAGTCTACTAGCAAGAGTCATTACCAGACACTCGCACCAAAATCTGGACATTTTATCCTACTCCATCTACAGTCTCTTCACATCCAACTTTCTTGGATTGACTGGGGTGAGGAGGCCATCGTAATCGGCGGCTTCACGAAGTGTATGCCTACAAAAATAACCTGTCAAAATTTATTTGAGGAATTCAGTTTTACCCCATCAGACAGCAGTTCAATTACCCGAAAAAAATGCGAAAATCCTACTCAATGTTTCATAACTAACCCTCTTCCGAGAGGTGTCGACATCCATCTCTGACTTGATCCACGTTACAATGGACTATTGGGAAATTAAAAATTGCCTCGCCCTCGGTTTTTATTTGCGCGCAAAATATAATTTTACGAGAGCTCTTCATCACGGGAAATCTACTGAAAAAAAGTTTCACGGCGCCGCTGCTTATACTTAATGTTGATAAACAGATGTATTTTAACTTTTTAAATTAGACTTATTTAACCGTCCCGCAATAAATAGTAGATTGTTATACAAGGGGCTAAAATGACTCATTATATACGAGGTAGTTTTACTCCCGAGCTTTAGCGAGGGAGTAAATAGAAACCGAGTTTTAATGGGTTTTTAGCGCCGTGCCGCCGTTACACTCTGATTTTCACTACGAATGTGAGAAAATAAAACAATCCAATACAATATGAATTCGTTAATTTTATAAAAAATTAACCCGTTAGTTGCTTTAACGAAACCCAAGGGAAGAGAATGGTTGGTAGTATTATTTTGATGAGCCCATCGCCGCTCTATGCTGTTGGATACTAGGTATGTGCAGTCTTTCCATCTCTTCCCTTGGATGTCGTCAAAGGCGACTAACGGACTAATGACTGCACATACATCCTACAGCATAGAGCGGCGATGGGCTCATCAAAATAATACTACCAACCCCTCTTTTCACTTCGGTATCGTAAAAGGCGACTAACGGACTAAAGACTGCGCATACATCCAACAGCATAGAGCGGCGATGGGCTCATCAAAATAATACTACCAACCCCTTTCTTCTCTTGGATGTCGTAAAAGGCGACTAACGGACTAAAGACTGCACATACATCCAACAGCATAGAGCGGCGATGGGCTCATCAAAATAATATTACCAACCCTTCATTTTTCTTCGATGTCGTAAAAGGGGACTAACGGACTAAAGACTGCACATACATCCAACAGCATAGAGCGACGATAGGCTCATCAAAATAATACTACCAACCCCTCTCTTCTCTTCGGTGTCGTAAAAGGCGACTAATGAACTAAAAAATGCTCATACATCCAACAGCATAGAGCGGCGATGGGCTCTTCAAAATAATACTACCAACCCCTCCCTTCCCTTGGGTCTCGTAAAAGGCGACTAATGGACTAAAGACTGCACATACATACAACAGTATAGAGCGGCGATGGGCTCATCAAAATCATACTACCAACCCCTCTCTTCCCTTGGGTGTCGTTAAAGCGACTAACGGGCTTAAGGCTCACCACCTATGCACATGTGCAGACTGTGCAGTTTTTTCTTGCTGAAGCGTGGTCTGTGTTGCCCATAGATTCAAATGATTACTAATTTTACCATAAACTTTAATAATAGTTATCTCAAAAAAGTTGTTGATCTAAGTAAACAGTAATAAGTCGAGTCTTCATTTATGATTATTCTACATAACACTAAATACTTTTTCGTTTTTGTAGGCTCATTGTCATGTGACAGACAAAAATTATAAAAAAAACCACTTTTTTTATATAAAAGAGGGAGGCAAACGAGCAGGCGGGTCACCTGACGGAGAGTAATCACCGCCGCCCATGGACACCCGCAAAACCAGAGGAATCGCAGACGCGTTGCCGGCCTTTAAGGGAGGAATAGGAAATAATAGAAATACTATTTCCCCTTGGGCAAGAAAAGCTATTTTAGCCCCGCTCTAGAACGCTACAATGAAGGTTTTTTTGAGCAAGAGGAGTTAAAAATTACTTTCAGGAACTTACTATAAATCAAAACAAATCGAGGTTTTTCGTGGTGTAAATGTTCTAATTAAATATGTTGAAAAGGGGGAAGGGACTATTACAATAACATGCACTAACCGCAGAAACAAGTCTGCAGTATGCGAGGATCCCTTGAGGGACCCAATAATTTTTGTGTAACATGAAAAATACCCAAAATACTCAAGATAAAGAACAAAGATCCCTTCTTTCCAGGATGATACGCGAGGCCACTGAGATTAAAGAACATCTAAATTTCAATAGAGACATTAATGATACGGAATGGTTGTAATCTACTACAACGGTAAACGCATTTTACATAAAACGGAACGAATCAAAAACAGTAGACGATAACAAAGTTACAAATTAATGTTAAGCCGACCAAGACCTAAGTCATACTGTGACCACGGATCATGCAAAGGGTTCAAATGTCAATATAGGATAAAATGTTTCTAGTAATGAAAATGTCAAAGGTTATACAATAATAAATTATTATTATCATTTCTGTGTAAGTATAGAAAAACTCGAAATATTTTCAACAAGTTTAGGTGATTTTTGTAAAATATTTTGTCTTTTTCTCAGGTAAACAGATAAGTATTATTTCAACATTATGAAAATCCCCTTTCATTGATTTTTAGTAAGATTTTCAATGTTACATACATACATACACAACTCAATAAAATGTACACAAAATGATTTTCTAACTGTACGGTTCCTTTCGCGAATGCAACAATTTGATACAAACTCTTAAACCCATTAAAAGTATAAACAAAATGTCTTATATCGCAACTCCTTCTGAACAAAACGAACGAATACAACAACACACTTAACAGATCGCAAATGGTGAAAGTTTAACTCAGTGTAAGCTATTCCGCTTCAACTTTGCTTCGTTTAAGCGAGATTTATCCAAGTGTAGATTCTTCTAGAGTGGATCCCGCGGAATGAGGTCATTAGGCGAGGGGTCCTGTACGTGACATATTGTGCGTTGGCTGCATGCTTACCACTTTTATTTCAAGAGGATATGGCTGCATCCTTGCATGCTAAATTATACTGTCGCTACTAGAAACTTTTGAAAGGTATGATGTTTCAGCATGTCCATTATTTTTGGTATAAACGCATCGCGTTATTACCAGTATGAGCTTACTAGTCACCATCATCATCATCATTTCCAGCCCTTCTCAACCCACTGCTGGGCGTAGGGCTATCTCTGTTTATGTCATACACCTCGGTCTTGTGCTAGCCTGTTCTACGTGCAACCCTTATTTACATCATCGACTCATCTAGCCGGTGAACGTACTCGTATTAAACAATTAATTAAAACATTTTTTTCTACCTTATATTAGTCTACTGCTTTTCAAAGGCTTCCAAGTCCTTCCATCCTGATCTAATGTGGCTATCCTATGCCACCCCATGCCAGTTAGCCTGGTGTGCATCCAGATCGCCTCGCTACTTCTTTCTAGGCCGACCTCGGCGGCGTTGTTCATCTTTAGAAACCCATTTTGTAGTAACCTTTTCCAAGCTCAATCCTATTTGAGCTTGGCAGCTTTGTCGCCAAAGTCCGTTAAAGCCCGTTGTAAACATTGAAAAAAAGAAAAATATGTTTTTAAATGAATTTTAAATGTTACTTATAATTACAACCCCTACTGGAAAATGTGGGCTTAATATTTTATATTAAAAGTATTTTACTTCATTCATTTTTCCGAAATTTCTTTTACTTTTAAAATAATAACTAAATCACATCGACCTTCGATCTTGACCGAAGATATCGACAACGTATAATTTGAAAAAATATAAACTTTACCCCCTCACTAAACGTTATCCACCTCACTCTTTAAAGCCAATTTTCTACCTATCCTAGAAAATAATAAGGATTAATTTCCGCTAACGACTCAAAGTTGTCCGGCCCGCTCGGTTGCCTGGAATAGGCTCCTCATCTTTACAAGAGCTATCGAACTCCGGCGGAGTTTTGAAGGGTTGTGACGTCACACCACTTGGTAGAGCGCTGACGGCGGCGGTCTGTCCAGCAAATGCTGAATGTTACTTGTTTATCACGATATGAAATTACCTAAATCGTGATTTAGAATTATTATTTTTTTAAATTTGACTTGTCATAGTGACTACATCCTGCCTGATGGTAAGCAGCCGATGCAGTCCAAAATAATGACAGCGCTCCCCATCGTGGAATAAGCACGGTAACGAGCGCACCCATTCATGACGGCCTGCATAAATGCCGCTTCACGCACCGCTTAAAATAATTCGAAATAATTTGAAAAATAATCTGGATACAGTAAAGAAGCAACTATTATATAAGATACTTAGATACTTAATTATTTTATCCTAAAAATTTACATAAAACGTTAAAATGAGCAGAAATTCAAAATAGTTATTATTTATAAAAGGTAAAGTAAATCTGGTAAAGGTCGCAAGTAGCTGTTGGATGCTAGCAGCACAAGACCGGTGTCCTTTGTCCCAGTGGACGTCTTTCGGCTGATGATAATTATGTACGATAGGCAAATATATAATTTTTGACACGTTTTACTACCTGATATCACCTCAATTTATCTTAACGTTTTATTTTAGTTAAAGCTTATAAGGTCGCAAACGCTTTCCAATTAAAGCCCCTGAAGCCCATCAATGCTTTAAATAAGCTTTAGTTCAACTCAAGTATGCTTTGAACTAAAGCCGCTAAGGTAGTGACCTTCCGCGGAATAACTAATGAAGCTCATTATTTAAGTCTAATAGGACTACCGTAAAACGTGATTCAAAGTTTAGAAATTTGCAATTACGGTGCCACGGAAGTGATGTCTTGTTTGTATTTAACCCTTAGGGCGCTTACACACTTACTAATAACGATAATACGTAGACGAGCTCAAAATTTATATAAAATGTCATAGTATTTTGGAAAATATTGAAAAAATCTTAAAACAGGATTCTAACCTGTACCTATTTTAACATTACAGGTCATGTATACTACTAACTATCTATATAAAATTTATTAACACTTCAAAATAAAATAAAAATATCACAACAAAGGACAATGGACAAAAAACCCAGGCCTCGGCGGAAATAAAATGTATCTCAGATTTTCACTAAAAATGTGTTATTGAATACTGCATAGTTCGGATCGTCGAAATATATTTCTAAGAGTGTGAAATTGCTTTTCGAAGTTTTTCAGTGGTCATATTAATGTTTTAGTAAAATGATCAGGTACCTATATCGGATCCGCTTTCGCCTTCGTTTCAGTGAGCGGTGTTAATCCTGGTCCTTATTTATCTACCTACCTAGTCTCATCTCAGAAAAAACTTCCAAATATTAAAAAATCAAACCATCGTTATTTTCACATGTAGAACATTACTTATGATGTGATTATTACTGATACCTCTATAAAATGTATATAACCAAAAAAAACAAATATTTATTATAAATATCAAATATTTTAGAACCTTTTTTTCTTTATCATTGATGACTTCTGCTACTACTTAGTAGTGGTGGTAATATTTATACTGTAGAAATATAATTGGATTATACCCCCTATTACTCACTGCTAAATACTCATTTTAGCAATTTATTGATCCTTATACTGAAAGTTTTGAAGGGGTCATATTAATGAATATGACCCCTTCAAAACTTTCATTAGCATTTTTATACATTTAGAAAAATATTTCGGCGGTGTCATTAATTAATTACTCAACATTACCAGTATTTTGAGATACATTTCTTTTGCGCCGGGCCTGTGTTTATATTTCATACTACGTGTACATTGTCCTTTTGAGTTAAATTAAAAATAAACATTATTTTCAGGCCTAGGTTTACTCATATACTTATATACTCACATATACCGTGGTTGGAGGAAAACTACCCTTAATGTTGATGATGGCAAATTTTACTGAAAGGAAATATTCCTTTATTTTCTAAAATAATTAAAACTGCGTTTAAAGATTTTTAAAAAAATCACCTGCTTGAGCCGCAAAACGAACTGGTGAAATGTGAAAAAAAACATCGTGTAGTTTATGATACCAACCAAAAGACTCATTCATAAGGATCAATTTCTTTTGAACTGTATAGTATCCTAAATTAACAAACGACCAAGAATACTTTTTTTTAATCTACAACGGGTAAGCGCTTTGGCCTTCATCTCACCTGATGGTAAGTGAAGATAAGGCCGAAGGTGGAAGCGCGCTTCACCCGGAATCCTCAACCACTGAGGAACTGGCTATCTTATCTCAAACCGTCGGAACACAACAATGCTATAAACATCCTTGTTATGGCGATAGACTTAGATAAGATGGTGGTAGCTAGCCAGGAGGACTTAACAGCCCTACCACCAACCAAACCGAGCACACAAAGATGTACCCCCGGTGGGAATCGAACCCGGGACCTCTGGGTCTGAAACCGGTGGCATAGCCACTAGACCACAGAGGCTGTTGAATACGTCTCTGCATACGTGAAAATGTGTCTCATTTTGAGCAATTCATTTGAGCAATTCATAAGTTAAGTGAACTAGGTATTTTCTAGGAAGCTTTGCAATAAAAACATTATTTTTCTTAGTCTTTCTTTAATTTTAGATAACTACTATGTTGTTTAAAAGAAATTGATCCTTAAGAATGACTCTTTCTGTTGGTATCACAAAATACAGGATATTTATTTTTTTTACATTATTTCACCGGTTCGATTCCCGACTCAAGCAGGTGATTTTCAAAAATCTTTAAATGCAGTTTTAATTATTTTTGAAAATAAAGGAATGTTACCATACAGTAAAAATTGCCCTTATCAATATTAAGGGTACTTTTCCTTCAACCACGGTCTTTTTTTCCAACCTGTATACAACTACACCGCAATGACAACGCGAATGAAAAATATAATACGTCACTCCAACCAACAGTTTTGAAAGGTATATTCGAAACACGTGACCACTGATTACTATGGCGACATCCCTGAAAAATACGAGATCTTCGGGGAAAATCGAGTTAAATACACATAGGTACTTAAATAATATTACAAATTTTTAAAACGTCACTGATTTTGAAGTTGAAACTTGTTACAGACTCAGTATTTATAGATCCGGAAGATATTATTGAAACATTTTATAATATATCTATTGGAAAGGGGGGACAGGTATCATAACAAGTCATTATACTTTGTTGTAGATATATTCTCACGTAACCACAAAAACAACACAATCACACCACTACGATAATTACGTAAAAACAATATTTTATTATGTTTACACCTAACACACACAACACAATACAAGACAACACAACACCACAAGGAAATAGTTACTGTAAGCACAGAATAAGTAATAGTACAGTCAGCATCAAAAGTAACTGAACAAAAACAAGGTGGCAAAAGTAATAGTCACGCGTAAGTGTATTTACATACTCATCATTTAACATTTAAGAATTATATGACATTTTTTGTGTTCATAATTATAACTTCTCTGTAATTACCCATAGTGACGGTTCATGTACTTTTGACTCAACAGCTATGTCAGACAATTCTGGTCATTTCAACCGTAACAATCATTTGAAAATTTTATATGCTAAGCTACTTTTAATGCTGACTGTACTACCGCTGTAAGTATGAACATGTATAATATCATTGGCACGTAATCACTGTTTGTCGCTGCGATATGATAATGCTGTGGTGTGGTAATATACGTATGAAAATTCAAAATATTTAAAAACATTATCAACTCAACATTCCGTTCGGCTTACATTCGGCCACGAAAGTTCGGACATACCTACCTACTCATACTTGTATTGGTGGACCCGCTGATTTATATTCCAACGAAGCACTCTCGCAACTTTCTTTTGTTCTGGCAATGTATCAATATTTCAAAAACCTGGTGGCCGTATTCTAATACGTAAATAGGCGGCGCGACCCTCGGCGTTCAAGCGGGTTCGAAGCTTCGAGGGCTCTGAATGGACTCTCTTGGTTTGTTAGCTGACGTCATCGCGGCAGCGTGCCGAGGCGAGCGGTGTTGGGTGTCCACAATTGTTATTTACAATGTTTTTATTTTATTTTTGTGTTACAAATCCGAAATGTGTGTTAGCATTTCAACTTCTATGACCTTAGAAGTTGAAGTCTTTTATACATATAACCAACATTACCCATCTGTAATACTTCTTAGCACTTGACATTTATCCTAGTATGGAGGATTAAAGAATGAGAACTTTTTATTTGATTTACTAGCGGTCTGCCCGCGACTTCGTCCGCGTAAACACCCTGTATCCGTGACAAATTTCCATAAAAACTATTTTAATACACACCATATTATGACAATTACAAACACAACAAAAGAATTAGCCAAATAAGTGCAGCCATTCTAAATGATGCGCAAACATACATACGTGAAAATTGATTTTTATTTAAAAAGATTTGTGTAGGAAGACTAATTAAATTACCAGAACTAAAACAAAAGACTACGCTAGAATTGTCCAGTGACAAGCAAAATAAAACAGGTCCGAATAACTATCTAAATCAGAGTTGAAAACTACTAGACTCCTTGACTTAGGAAGTTTCGTCGACGTTTAGCTTTACCACCTCTGTACTCTTGTGGTTGTAGTAGTTTTCTTGTGTTATATATAATAAGACAATATAATATTTTCCATCAAATCATAACGCTGAATTCTCAGCAGAGATAAGCTTTGGTTTGGTTTCATCTAGGTTTGAACAAAAGTTTGCCTTCTATTAGTAACTCAGGGGTAAGAAAGCTTTGAAGGCCAATTTTGTACCGGCCTATCAATTAAAGTTATTATTCTGTACAAAACTAAAGAAAACATTAGATCAAATCGGCAACATTATTTCCAAGAATGGTTGGTCTTTGAAGGTTGATAAGGTACTTGGTAATTCACAAAGATAAATTAAATTGTTTCAATATACCTACTGAGGAGGAGGTTTTAGAACGATTTCTAATTAATAATCTAAAAAACAAGAAAATCTCCCGGCAAAAAAGTTATAAGGCTCAGTGAACTATCAAACGAAATTAAAATACTTTTCCACAATATTTATGTTAGTTATTTTAAAAGTAATTCCATGCCTGTTGGTATGGACGATTGGCAGCAAACATTAAATACTAAAAAGAGATTCAATTAATTTAATATTATACCTTTCAAATGAAAATAGTACCTTTTGAAAAAATCAATTAATTCCTTCGATCTCCTTACCTGAAACAAAAGAAAATTAATATTTAATTTTCCCTCCGAGCATTCCTGGAAATAGATCATTTTCGTTTCACTAAGTTTAAGGTCGAACTAACGACTCTTCAGTAATTTGTAAATATTTGACCTTAAACTTTGCATTAAAACGACAATTATACAGATCGCGACGTTGTTCTTAATCATCAGCATACCAACTTTTCACTGCTGTACGCAAGCCTTTCCTAATGGGCCCGGGCCATAACTCTCTACTAGCTCAGCTGTTGTTATTACAACAGCTGAGCTAGTTAAGAGTTATCTGGTATTCGATACAATAGAATTTCCATTGTTAGCAACCTCTAAAAGTCTTTGACATAGACAAGGGGTTACTCTGACCCACTGGGGTTAGGTAGATTTCACCAATAACCAACCACTTTAACGTTCTTCCGACGCAAGAAGTAGTTCTTGATTCTTTTTGATTCTTGATCATACGGCCCACTAGCGCTGGCCACCGCAGAACTTGGACACGCGCCTAAAGCATCAGTTCTTATGCCTCTATACCATATAATTTCACTGGATCTAGTACTTTTAAACCAGAACGCAGCAATGTAAGACAATGCCGCATTGCGTCAGAAAATGGTATTAGGGTGTTTCCATTCCGTCAGTTCAGAGCAGAACCGTACCGTGCACAATAGAATTTCCCACCTATATGGTGATCCATTTTCCGAAAGTTGCTTAACTTGCAAGATCACAACCCGAACGTGCACACCACTGCGCTATCGAGCTATAACCCTACAACACTGCAATTTCGAGGTGTCACACGCCAAACATGCGTCTATTTGTCGTCAAACACAACAAGGGCCATATTGGAAAATCGGGACGCGACAGCCCTCACTGTCGCCGTTTGACGCGGATGACGTCATCGAGTGGCTTCGAGCACTGGACCGCAAATGCTGACGCAGCGGCTTTGACGCCAAACGAACACTTGGCTCTTAAAAGACCCGCAGGTTGACGTCAGTAAGCTCGAGGGCCCTCCAGGCTTTTATAGGCGCGGACGTGTCTCGCCAACTCAGTTTTTTGAGCCCACTCAACGAAGGTTATTGATCAAAGTGGATGATTCCAGGGAAAAAAATGAAATGCGACACGGAGATTTTGTAAGGATATAAATAAACGAAACAATGAACGGAGCTCTCCAGGATGTCTCGACGTAATTCGCAGCCTCCATTACAAGTGCTAAGTGAAAAGTTTCTTTGTTCTGTTAATGATGTTCGCTAAGATTAGAATTGGTAATTCGGAGCTTGAAGCGTTAATTTGTTTTGGTTTTCGTCACGCCGCCGTCTGTCGCCTATGGTGTCAGGCGAATGGACAGTAGGTATTACAATTCAGAATTATTCTATTATAGCTTTAGCGCAAAATGTTAATCAGGCAGAGAGAAGATTCGAACAACTTATTCAACAGAAAGGGAAAGTTGCTTGCTGAAGTAGTGGTCCGGTATCAAATAAAGGTTAGGGTTGTTTATTCAACCCGTCTTTCCGGAACTACAAGTAGCCCAAACTTTTGTCTAGCTTTTCTTTGCGCTAATACCGCGGGTCGGAACGTTCCAGCTAACAAACAGAAAGCTCAAGGAAAGCCTGCTAATTAAAGAAAATGCGCTAAACATACATGAGCCTTGACTTTTGAGGTAAAACTAAAGACGATATACACGACAGCTATGTCGTAGTTGATAAGCAAATTCTTTATTGTCAGTTAGATAAAAGATTTTACGCATTTTGTGTAAATTTTTTAAAAACTTTTTTATATAATTAAAATATAATTGATGTAACTTTGCCTACACAACAATTGCATTGGATTCCAATGAAACAAGCTATGCTATTCTCTAAGCGACACATAGACGCTGCGCGAATGGCTGTGATCTGCTGTCTCTTTCCAGTTCTATCAATATGAAAGAGACAGAGTCATTTCTCAGCGCTGCAGCAGCCGCAGCTATCAAGACTTTAGCTTAGAGAATCGCACGGCAGTTTATTAATTGAATTCGGATTACTAAGTAATATGGCTATATAAAACTGAATTTTAATACTAGAATTGATATCTTAAAATAACAGCTCTAGACTAGTTGCTATTAACAAAGGCAAACTTGTATAACGACATCCATCCTCATTAGAAATGCAATGCTTTACGAGATATGCGAATAAACAAGAACCGAGCGGTACATTCTCACAGCAAAGCCAGTTTCCGTTTTTCATAAAGTTCAAAATCGCGTGAACACACTGAAAGAAGAACTTAGTGTAGCAACAAAGTTAAGAGAATGTCAAAAGGATGACATTAAACGCGAGGGAGACAGTACATCAAAGGCTGTCATCGCACTGCTGATTACAATTCTTACTATATTTGGAGATGCTCCTTTATATTTGCATGTTTCGGTGCTCAGGCTTGGCAGTGAATGTCAGCCATCAACTGTTACGGTTAGCGTGTATAACGTTTGGTTTTTATGATGCCAATGCGATATACTCGTATAGCCTCTTTGTAGGGGAAAATAAAACAGGTTTATTAGAGCTGACGTGTTGCGACTCACGACTTATTGCATGTTCATAAATGTCACTTTTTATACAACTAAGGGCTCTGACACACGAAAGGCACTTTGACGACGACGGTAGTGACTGCAGTGGCCTTAAACGCGTCGGCTGCTAGCCGTCGATATGTCGGCGGCTAGTAATCAACATGCCGACGGTTGCCAAACGGTGTCAACAAAGCACTGTAAAGGGAAGCAAGCCATTATCAGCATCGCCATCTACCGGCAGCTTCAGCTACTTACGTCATCAGCAAACTGCAGTTCGTGTGTAAGAAAGAGCACTAACGTGACAATCGGACATACATACGGCTCACCGTTGCGGTGATAACAATTAAATCGTGAATTAGATCGCAAATTTGGAGAATTTGGACAGATAAATTACGTCTCAGATCGTTTGCTGCTTGTACCATGCAAATTTTTGTTTTCGATAAATTACATGGTGAAAATCTTGCAATAAGTACTCAGAGGTATCACTCACGCGTTGCCAACTTTGTCGGCATTGTTGTAATTGTTATTTGAGGTGAAGTGAAATCCAGTGAGGCTTTTACTTAAGTTACGTTTTCATTATAAACAATATTATACTAAACATAAAGTCGGTTTCAGAAACAAAATCTTCGTGTTTCTTTTCTGAACATTAGGAACATACTTATGGCAGGTGTCAAATTGTCATGCCTAGGGTTGAGACATTACAGACGTAACTGAATCAAATGATAATTGAAGTTATAAATTGAATATCATTATCTATCGTTAATCGTTTTTTGCTTCATATAGCTGTTTAAAAGCATGTTTCTAGTACGTTTCAAGTTCCGCTAGAGGTATAAGCAAGCGAAACGAGTCTTGCGATAGATACAGATGAGTGTGGACACGTGTTTGTTTATTTATAACCATGTCAATTGATTAAAACGATGACACGGTTTTTAAATAAATAAAATTATATGACATAATACGAATACATTTATTATGACATTAAACTGTTTATGTGCTTCCGAATCTTTGTTTCTCAGACCGTCCACCTGTAAGCTAAAACGTTGTTTCTGTAAACATCTATAGAATGATTCGGAAACCGTGTATCCAAAACATTGTAGTGAATACGTGTTTTTAGATCTAGTAGTCTGCCGTTCAAAATAGAATCCTAACGGGATAATAATTGGCTCGGTTGGTAATAAACCTTGTTCTAAGCTGGCATGACTAGAGCATTGTTACTTTTCAAGAGGATTTAAGGTGTCGTCACTTTACATAAGATAACGTAAAGATTGCATGAAAAGATAAGCTTATAAATTTTAATTTTTTTACGTAATAATATTAATGATTGTACTTATAAACGGCTGAATAAACAACGGTTGAAGTTTTTGGGCCATAACCCACCACACTAGCCCAATGCAGGTTGCTAGCTTTTACAAACTTTACCTGTTTGTTATTGATGAGAAAATGTTCCACAAAAGAACAGTAAAAACCATTCAGTGCACATCAACTGCGCTAACATTTATAAATCGAGACGCAATTCCCAGCGCCGACAATAAGCTCGACACCAGAAAAACAGATTCAACTTCCGCTTTTAAACATTGTACTGCACCTCGAGTTGCATAAAACAAAAACGGAACCATTGTAATGTTAATCCAATGGAACGATTCACGACTTTCATTTTTATGGCAGTAAAAATAAGGTTGATAATCCGCGTTAAGGTGACGGAGTTAACTTTTTCATAGAACTCTGGAATGCAATTGTACTAGACAATGGCAGAATTAACCGTCCTCATGCTGTCAGCGCTTCTACCCAAGCTTTGTGTTTGTAATTTGCTGTTTAACTCTACTTGGTTTGCGGTCACACTTTTTGTTATAATATCATTGCTATGAGGGTGAACGTTTTAACGTGAAGTGAAGTTATAAATTTTTCAAAAAATTACCGCCTGCGGAACCAATCGACTAAAAGATTTTCAGGTTTTAAAAGTACAAGCTTTTACAGGTTCAGAATAGGTTAAAAACGTTTGATAATATTGGTGTTTTCATGAGGTAGCTCCAAAAGTATACTAGCTATAATTTTATAAGTTTTCCTAGACGTAAGAGCCTAAAAATTTTTTAATTTGTTATTAATTTTTTCAAAAAATTACCGCCTGCGGAACCAATTGACTAAAAGATTTTCAGGTTTTAAAAGTACAAGCTTTTACAGATTCAGAATAGCTTAAAAACGTTTGATATAATTTGGTGTTTTCATGAAGTAGCTCCAAAAGTATACTAGCTATAATATAATAAGTTTTCCTAAGACGAAAGAGCCAAAAATTTTTTAATTTTTTTTTACAGACAATTGCGATTGTGTATTTTATTAATCTAAATTCTATGTAAAAAAAAATTGTCACGAATGTTTGTTCGGGCATCACTTGAGAAAGGCTGCACTTGTTTGGAGTTTTTTTTTATTGTGTTTATAATTGGCAGGGCGAGGTTAATAATTTTTTTTTAGAAATTTGATACGAGAGTTAACCTTGTTGCGTAGCGGTGAAAGAATACTACCACCTCCTCTCTTCCCTTGGGTGTCGTAAAAAAAGTTTAAATAAGAATAAAAAAAAATTTGTTCACGCTCACACCAATTACCTATCTAGATTAAGATAAGTATTCTTTTGAAACTCGTTAATATGGTAAGATAACATACAAATATACATAAACATAGAAAAACACCTAGACCCGCAATCAATGAAGAAAACCAGTTTTTCTCAAATTGACTCGACCGGGAATTGAACCCTGGACCTCAGAGATGGCGCTACGCCAGACCCGGCGCACTAACCATTCGACCACGGAGGTTGTCAAAGGCGCAAAAGTGACTAACGGACTAAAGATTGCACATACATCTAACAGCATAGAGCGGCTATGGGCTCACCACCTGCGACGCTAACCACATGTACAGTTGTGGTGAAAAGTAAACTATGGTAGAGGACTGCTTTTGCTGTCCTCATTGTCTAGTCTCTGACTAACCCTTCGGGGATAATAGTCGTCATTATATGTATGTATGTCGTTACGACAGACGGGGTGTTCACGCCGACAAAGTCGCGGGCCGCTAGTTATAATTCGACATTCACAAAATTTTTGAATTTATAGTAACCTAAATCGCAAATATTAATGTTAAAATAGCACTCTTCACATTATCACTGAAAGTTTCGATGTTAAGGTAATTAAAAAGTTTACAGTTAGAAAGGAGGTTGTTCTTAGGTTGTTCTTAAGTTTGGCTTATTCAAAGCTTTAATTTCAATATCAAATTTTAATATCATCTATTCAATTTAGACATTTAGGCTACACTAATTGAGCATTTATAAATGTTGCTATGCCATCGGCTTAGGCGGCTCATTCTAACTATGAGGCGGGAGCCTTGTACTAAGAAGAACCGGCAAGAAACTCAGCAAGGGCATTTTTTTTCCCTTTTTTTTAGATAGAAGATTGAAGATAGAAGGAATCACATGTGAATAAATTGTTGCTCACACTAGTAAACACATACATACCTACATACACACAAACTCACACACACATACTCACACACACACCCTTATTTAGTACATATTTCAGTTTCTTTATTACTAATATCTAACTAGTTAACCAAAAAAAAATAATCATGTATAAACTATTTACAACAACTAAATCGAATGTTTACTGCATACTTAGTTATACGAATTAGGCATATTACAGCATAATTATGTTAAAAATTCAGATAGATAGTATTCATTTTAGCATAAGCCGAATTTGTTAGCCTGATATGCTGTAAGGTCGCTGGTATTTTTAGCACAGGGTTTCCTAACGTAAGTACCGGAAGCTATTTTACTATGTGTAAAATTGTACAATTATCCTTGTTAAATGTTACGTAATTGTTTTTGTGAAATAAATACATTAAAATACATTTATTATTAAAATATAATTCTTCACATTCTCACCGAAAATTTTAGATGTTTACGTAGTTAAAAAGTTAACAGTTCAAAAGGAGGTTGTTCTTAAGTTTGGCTTATTCAAAGCTCAAATGATCGTAAGTATAATAAAATACTTTTGTATAAAGGTTAACTGATAAGCTTCCTTTCACAGCAATTGCACACCAAATCCCGTTAATTCACAACACGTGCGAAATTAAACGAAAAACTACGCGAAAGATATTGCGGGCGTTATCAATGTAACGCGTAGCCATTTATCAAGCGAAAGAGGTATATTACGTATTATTCGTAGACAATATCACACCTTAAGGTTTGGAGTAGGCGATAGAACGTAAGCGAATCTTTTTTTTTTGTATAAAAGTCTAATCATTAACAGCAGTTTGAATTAAAATAACTTTCTTAGGCATTATGAAATTATAATAAACATGCGAATTCAAAATTGCCAAGCCGTGGGACATTTATACGCTGGTGATGACGATGATACATAAATACATACATAGGTTCATATTATAATCACAACTATTATCCCCGAAGGGTTAGTCAGAGACTAGGCAATGAGGACCGCAAAAGCAGTCCTGTGCCATAGTCCACTTTTCACCAAATAGCGACTGCACATATACTCAGCGTGACAGGTGGTAAGCCCATCGCCGCTCTAGGCTGTTGGATGTATGTGCAGTCTTTAGTCCGTTAGGTGCCTATTACGATACCTAAGGGGAGAAGAGGGGTGGTAGTATTCTTTCACCACGACTTTAGGATGATGATGATGCTTAGAAAATAGGGAGTATAGCAGCAGCTACTTAGAATATTAAAATAGGGTTTAAACTGGCATAATGTTAGGGTTAATGACGATAAGGCCAAAGCTGGAATCATACTTTTCTCATCTACAGACATACTATCGATTTAGCGCCAGATTTAGATAAGGTGATAGCTAACCAGGACGACTTAGATCAAGCCAAATTACAAATCACACCGAGTACTATAATGCAGGCTAATAAGGTGGCAGCAAAATCATACTTTACTTTTCATTTATATCACTACTGCGTTTACGATAATGCCAGTATCATATCCCTTTCTCCAAGCGATACATATTCAACCCAACTCAACTAAAAGGCAACTCTGTCTTCCATAATTCAGACCAATTCCGTACGCGCCGACCCATCCAGCGGAACGCGCAAGTAATGTACCATCGCTAGGTTTATATAATATCGAGTGCAATTTATCAGAGGTGAGTGAGTGGCGTGTTTCTTCTACCTCTAGTATTAGTTCTACTACATTTTAGTTCTATGTACGAATGGCGAAAACGTTTCCCCGCGATCGTTGCGGCTGGCAGTTCAACTGTTTTTCCTCTGATATTTCTGAACATTCTCCAGAAACAATTGAACACCAATACTGGGTTTGTTGTTCAATTGTTTCACGCAGATGCTTCAGTGTTTATGTTTTAGTTAAATCGTCCGAAGTCCGAACGATGACTTTCAAACCAGCTGGCACGAATAGATTGCATTGAAAGAACGGGTTAAATGAATCCATTTAAAATTGAAATACTAGTTGTGGGAATTACTTCGCTTTTCATTAAGCTAAAACCAACAATGACACAATGATAGCTGTTAAATGATAGAATACGGCATTTTACCGAATATGGTTCCGTTTTTTCCTACTGACGTAAAATGTAAAAGTAGTAGTAAAATTGCTTAATTACTGCACCACTGTTGAGCATTACTGCACCACTGTTGAGCTTAAGGTCCCCATCTTTAAAATCAACTTATCCCAATATTTCATGGGTGTTGGCATAACAGGCCACATTTTCCAAAAACGGGTCAGTGATCTAAAATCCAGGCAATGTTTTGAAAAATCCGAAACATATTACATATATTGCTTGAACTAGGACTGGTACCCAGATCCTAAGGATATCGAAACAAGAACTTTGCCACTTTGCATTATATCTACGGTTTGCTTTTATTGTAGTAATTGTACCTACTAAGTAATTAGAAATAGTAATTGTTTGTCCTAAATTCTGTGAACAGCAGAGGCTTTTACCAAGACCATATTTTTTCTAATCTTGACTTGATTAAAACGCCAGATTAAATCTGAGGCAGATTAAGATTTTCACAGAATCGAGATAACAGATTCGATTATCATGACGGATCTTTCAATTACCTAATTAGTTTAGACTTTTTTTGTGAAAACGATAATTAAAGCGTTAAATGTATCATTTAACATAGAAAAATAATTTATTTAAAAAGGAAACTTATTCTGGATTACCTACATAATATTTTGTAACCTATTATGGCTTACATTATATTTTTATATGTAGAAATGATAACATATTTTTATATTAGATACCTTATGATATTTTTATATAATTTAGAACTTTTTACACTCTTTCGGTGCGGATGCAGTTCCTGTTTTAGCTACTTGATCGGGTCATATTGTCTGTGTAGCAAGCAACCATATTATGTTAAGTCGTCTAATACAGATTCAACTCACGTACCTATCTATTTTAATAAGCAAATAAAAGAGAGACTGGAGCGGGCACTGTATATAATTTCTCCGGGGAATTAAACTTGAAACCGTAACTAACTAAACAACAGACCCACGAGTTCTGGCTAAATAAAATTAAATGCCAAGAAGTAGATTCGTAATGAAAGTGAATTGACCTAAGCACACTTAGCAAAGTAAACCGTTTTAATAAATTTGCACAGAGCCCGAGAGAGGACGAATTCATAATTGTCATTTTTATTATTGCTATAATTTGGGTCCTTTACAAGGAACATTTTAAGGGAACGTGTATTGTAAATTAACAGCTTTTAATTATAAACGATTCAACTAATTCATAGCAAGAATGAAATATGCTTATGATTGATATGTTATGATAATATTAGAGACAAATTTGGAATACAAGTAACCATAAATAATGAAAGATTCAAAATAGGAAAAACAGTAATAAAATTGTACTTAGGTAGAAAAATATATTTTATGCTATTATTGTAAATCTAATCTGAATTTGAAATTAATAATTTTAAAATTTGTAAAACGTTAAACACAGTAATCTAGTTTGCTATGTAAAATTATTATTTGATTCTCAACGGTAAATATAGAAGTGTATTATACAGAATAATTTTGCGAGCGTTAGGACTAGAAACGGTGCAGACCGCTTCAAAGTCAAAAGCTCTGATATATCTAAATTAACAAATACTTAGCTACCGCCAGTAGATAACAGTTCTTCATTTTACTTCAAAAAAGTCTTCAGTGAAAAGAATTATTACATCTTTAAAATATGAAAATAATAAGCAATTTTTCTTTTAATGATGACGAAAAACTTTACTTAGCTTTCTTATAATAATAATCAAATTCAATTCCATTCTATCTTGACAGTATATACTCGTACATAGAACTAAGCTAAAGATAAAGATAATGAGGATCGGGATATACCTAACCCTTCATGCTCGATACTGTTCGCTAGGTTTTAACCACAGAACAGAAGAAAGAGATCTCTAGTGTCCTGTGGTTTTAAGCATTGCTGTCTTACAACATTAACTGGAAGTAACGGCTTCACGTGCCTTCAGAGGAAGTTAGGACCAAATTAAAATAGCCATAGTGGCTACTTTAATTTGGTCCTAGCCCTTAAACTGGACACACATCCGTTGTCCCGTCACTGCAAAAGTTGCTTAACTTGCAAGATCGCAACAGGAACGTGCTAGCCGCTACTTTTGTTTCTGAGGAGAAAGTAATCCACGTTATGGCTACAACCAGGCCACTAGCAATTAAAATCAGTGGTCTGTTAATTGTTAAAAGTATCTTACAATAACTAGTAAACTCAAATGGGATCATAGATATAACGTCATTCTATCTATGAATGGCATAATATATATTACATATCATGTAACCATAAAGTAGTTGGTTTAATGCTGTAAGTATATAACCGCAAACTCGATTCGCTGTGTTGTCCGGCAAGTATTCATGTGACTTTCACCAGATTTGTTTGTGAAGCTTTACTTGACTTTCGTGAAAATTATGAGGGAATGTGATACCCCATCCATGTTTAAAGGATATTTTTAGAAAATACACGTCGTTAGGCAATTAGTTTGTTACGAAAGTCGCTTTACAATTAATTGCCATCAGATGTTAAATTAGATATTAAATGAAATTACATTAAAATGCCTGAAATTATTTGTTTTTATGATTTTGTTTAGAAAACCCGTTTTCACTGTGGATAGAAGAGCCGTCTCGCGTAGAGTTATATTATGCAGGTACATGCGTAGGAGGGCTTTATGTCAATTTTACTTATGCATCATTTTACGTGTAGGTCATGAAACAACACCTTTCAAAGCGTTTCGCACTTTTAGGATCGTAGTGCGGACATTTTTGATTTAGAGAAAAATCCTCCCACCAACCTATTCGTACGGGTATTTCACATGCTGTTAAATGACGATTTAAGACTTTTTTATAGCGCAGGCACTCGTATAGACCGCCTATATTGCCTTGTCCTTCAGCAAAAGAGTCTTTAACCTCTTTAGTGGTTTTTCTTCCTTTCCCTATATGCCTACTGTATAGTTTTTGTGGTAGTCAATTAGAACACTTATATTTAGTTTAGTGACAAAAATATTCAATCTAGTCTTAATGTTCAATTCGCAGCAGGGGTACTTAATGAGCTTGTTTAGGTTGATGGTAGGTCCCTTCTATGATCTGAGGTAGGCTTACTAGCCTAATTAGGTAGTCTATTTCACCCCGGTGTGCGAGTGGCTATGTGCTCGGCCCTGATAAGTGGTGGTCCAGGGTTCAATTCCCGAGTCGTGCTTAGGATTTGTCGAGTCAAAGTCTTAAAGCTACAATTGGATATTCGACAGTTGAAACAATAAAAAATGAAATATGTCGGAAATGGTAGTTTATGATTTAACGATAATTATCCAAAAGTTTTTTTTATTAAGATAATTTGTAAATATTTTATTTTTACAAAATTAATTTTCAATTTTTTATCTGTGGATTACAACACCCGAAACACGGGCGGCCATGATTGAGCTTCATGTGACGTCACATTTCACATAATTTTTAAAAACTTTCTGTCAGGTTTCAAGAAAAATTTCTATATTTATTGAAATGTGACGTCACAGAGCAATATACCAACCGGGTCACGTGACACAAAATTTGAAATGAATAAAGAAAAATATGTTTTTTTTTTCAATTAAATAAAGCTTTTTCGACAAAGAAAATATTGTACAGGGTATAAAATAAGCCTTCGCAATTTTTAAAATACTTTTTCGAAAACTGTCAAGTAGCCAATTGATGAATATTGGGTAAAGACCACGCTTGCCTATTGCTGGTTGCTGGTCACAAACCCGGGCTATGCACCGAGAAATTAGTGAACCTTTGCCCGGGAATTGAACTCAAGACTTCCGATTGTTGGACTGAGCGCTGTGCTGCTCATCTACCGGAGCGTTCATTTGCATATGATCCATTAAAGTTGTTTTATTAAAACATCGCATTTATCAAATAAATTAAAACATATAACGTGACAAGACACCACATTTCATTTGAGTAAAAATTTTATTTAAATATTTTATTGTATAAAAAACATACAGCTTCATTATTACACATATAAACAATAATGTATAGATAATACAGTAGCATTTTAAGTTTTCACTAATGAATTAACAAAAGAAATATATTGTTGAGACAACAAGTGCGAAAAACAAAAGAACACAAAAACAAATGAAAAACAAGAGATAACAATTCTTAATAAAAATTTTGATTTTTATACAGACAATATTTTTTTACACCTAAACCTTGAACAACAGAGTTAAAACAATTATAAAATGATAATGTAATATAAGTAGACAACAGAGTACAGAGAATACACGAAATTCGTCATTTATTACTAATGATTCACACGAAATGACCCGGCATACACTGTACCGATACATTAGTATCATTGGAAACTAATTTTGATCAAACGGAACCTCAGACTGAGGGTTTAGTAATTAATCTAAATAGGAGACGTGACCGTTGCTGGTCAGATTTGTGCGGGAGTAATCAGTACTGGCGCAGTCTCCAATCAAGATGAATTAAGTCGCGATGTGGAAGCTTAGTAGCTTACGAGTAACACAAGACAACTTTTTACCTTTTTACTGCGGCCGCGTACTGTTCAGTGTAAATCACGATGGATAAATAGTATAGAGGGGGTTATCAATTCAAATCGTCTGTCTGTCGGTCTGTCTGACGTTCTGACAGTCGGCCTGTCTATCGGTCAGTCTGTCGGTCTGTCATCTGATGGTCCATCTGTCAATTTGTCTATCGGTCGTTTGGTCTGTCGGTCTGTCTCCCTACCGGTCTGTCTCTTGGTCTGTTTGTTAATTTCTCTGTCAGACAGTTTGATTGTCTATCTTGGTCTGTCTGTTGGACTGTATGTCTATCTGTCGTTTGGTCTGTCTACCTGTCAGTATGCCCAATGGTCTAGTGCTATCGCCTTTTACCTAGGTTTGTTGAATATACACCTTACTATTAATGAGTATTATAAACGTACCACGAACGCATCACATTCTCACTTCAGTTTATCCAAGCTTATTATACTCATTAGAGAAGCTCACACAGAATAGCAATCCAGTCAAACTCAACATTAACGTGTATTCATAATGACTCGTATTGACGATAAGTCACAGTCTTATCTCAACTGTCAATTTAGCAATTTCTGCTCCAAATATTCCTAATACATTCCAATGTGAAGCCTCCGTAATAACTGTCGTTGGAATTAATGTTCTTCCCGTTACCTGAGGAACAATGATGGACGAACAGTATTAGTGTAAATTTATATCCTCTTTTGTTCTTTCAGTTGAGTCGTGACGCGGCGCGTAAAGGTATTCGCAGTGTGTCATTGATATGAATGGTGCGGCGAGCATGTTCGATAATAAACTTGTAACTGGTAATTAGCTACAAGCCTTTAGGGCTAGGCGTTTGAGCACCGTATTGGTTCTAAAAGTTTCAGTATTTAATTGATTTGCTTAGGGTTTAAGGCCTGTCCAGTCTGTTTTACAGTAATTAGAAACCGGGACTAACAGGTTAGCTTTCCGAAGTACGCAGAAACTTGAAATGTTTGAATTTGGTCAAATTATTGTGATTTTTTTCTTAACTTGCAAGATTGCTGCGTAATCATATTACACGAAAGGTAAAATAAAACCACAAATAAAAAGGGTTAGGCGAACTAAGCAACTTAAGCAGTACTTGAATTACCTGTATAATTAGAATATCACTAACGGTTGTTTCCTATCAATAAGTAAATAGTTAAATATATATATATAACGGATTGCATATAAAATATAATATCCTTTTTTAAATATATGGTTGTAACATAACATACGGAGCTGAGTGGGGTAGCAACTCATCAAAAGAATACTACCAACCAATTTCTTCCCTTAGGTGTCGTAAAAAGCAGCTAACGGAGTAAAGAATACACATACATCCAACAGCATAGAGAGACGATGGGCTCATCACCTGGCACGCTGAGCACATGTGTAGTTGTTATTTGGTAATACGTCGACTATGGCAGAGGACTGATTTAGCGGTCCTCATTGCCTAGTCTCTTTTTTTATATAAAAGAGTGAGGCAAACGAGCAGGCGGGTCACCTGATGGAGAGAAATCACTGCCGCCCATGGACACCCGAAAAACCAGAGGAATCGCAGGCGCGTTGCCGGCCTTTAAGGGAGGAATAGGATTAAGAAAGGAATAGGAATTGGGGGGAGGGGAGGGGGGAGGGCCTCCTAAATCCTCACTGTCGGACGAAACACAACAGCACCAAGTGCCATTATTTCACGTCGAATATTCGTGTCTCTGATTAACCCTTATGGGATAATAGGGTGAGTGTATGTGTCGTGGCCATATCGTAAATTTGGCCATATGCTCAAAATATTTCATGACATGATCATGTTCAAATCTAACCTAATCATGATGTGACCGAGCATTTCATGATATGGCCAATATTACGGTATGAGCACGACATAATATTATGTAATGTACTTACTTATGTATTTTTTTTTATTCTACAACGGGTGAGCGCTTGCCTTCATCTCACCTGATGGTAAGTGACGATAAGGCTCAAGGTGGAGGCGCTTTGCCCGGAATCCTCAACCACTGAGGAACTGGCTATCTTATCTCAAACTGTCGGAACACAACCATGCTATAAACATCGTTGTTATGGCACAGACTTAGATAAGATAATGGTAGCTAGCTACCACCAACCAAACCGAGCATACAAAGATGTACCCCCCGCTGGGAATCGAACCCGCAACCTCTGTAGGCCTAGGATGCGTAACACGAGATATGTTGCGGACGAGAGACGATAAATCATTTTAAGTTGTCATGTTAAGGTTTGAAGACAAAAATACCACAGTTTAAGCAAAAACTACTATTATGTCTATTTTTGACATATTATGTAGAGTTCTAAGCGCATTCATGTAACTTTAGTGTCGATAGACATTAGAGATAAATGAATAAAACACGAGAAAACGGGTCGAGAAGAGTTCTCGCGTTGCGCATGCTAGGCCGGCTGGGTCTGAAACCGGTAGCTTAGCCTAGTGGTCTAGTGACCACATAGGCGGTTAAAAGATAATCTCATATTGATTTAAATATCTCTGATTTTTATTGTATAAGTTTTGTAAAAAAAATCACCTTTCTCCCAAAGCTTGCCGCCCTTCGTAGCCGTGTGTATCCCAAACAATGGGACGTTCGCCTAAAAGATGGCGACACGTTCCTGAGGTAACGGCTCCTTCATTTTTGGCACGCTCGATTAATCTCACACACGAGCGAGCACTGAGTAGTGGGTATATCGACAAATGTGGCCGAATTTATACCGGCTCTAAAGTATTATGTGCAAAGTTGGAGCTTACCAAGTGAATAGGTTTTATTGCCCGACTAACAGTATCCGCAGTCCCAACACCACCTATTATTTCTGCTCTGTTTATGGGAGCGTGCAAGTTTTCGTCTGTTCACTGTTATGGTGTTGGTGTAGAGTTCAGCTTTTGAATACGAGGTTTATATATATTTCAACCATCATCGGTATCGTAAGGCTTTGTATAATTTTAAGCGTTTTATTGACGCTTAAATATACATAAGTAGAATTCTATACCCTGAAAAAAGACGACCACCTCAGGCGGAATCGAACCACGCACCTTCCGCATTCCGGGCGGCTGCCTTAACCACTTGGCTACCGAGGTCTGGTTTTCACCCGTCGAAATTTGTCAGTGCTTGATGCTTATGTTTTTAGTCAACATGGCTTCATCAAATCTTAGAAGTTTTCACCTCTGAGATCCGAAAGAAATATTTTTACAAATGTTTGAACATTCGGTTAAGCTGCGTTTATAGATTAATGCTTCTACCTTGCACATTTGTTGGGTATAGGGAGAGTGTCGCTATGTGGTGTTGTCTAGTGGAAAGGCGAGAGCCAAGTGGTCAGACCGTTACAGGCTAATGTCGATTATATCTCATCATCATCAGCTTTTAAACGTTCCTGCTAAGCACACACACTTTTCCACATGAACAACAGGCCATGGGGTTATATAATTACTACATATTACGACTACAACCGGAACTAACGGCGGTAGTGTGCGAGCTAAATGTCAGCATGACGAAGTGCTCCTTCAAACATTGTAATTCACAATAAAAACGTTTATTCTACGTCAATACGTCAAATGTACTAGGCCACTCAGAAAGTTTTGCGAAAAAAAGTTTTTAGTTACTGGCACTAGCCAATAACTAAAATCACTTAATTATTTAGATTTTTTTTTACTAAAGTAGTTATATTATATCGTGTCTCATTTAAAAATGAATCTGCACCGAGAACATTTTCGTGCGATGATTTTCTACTGTTTTAAATGTGGCCTAAATCCAGATGAGTCATTTGATCGACTTCAAATGGCTTTTATGGTTGAAGGACGTTCAAAAGCAACCATCTACCGTTGGCATAGCGAGTTCAAGCGCGGACGCCTTACTTTGGGGGATGAACAAAGGAGTGGTCGTCCTACGACGGCTGTCAAAGTGTGCTGGCAGTAAAAAATTTAATACAAGAAAACAGGCGAATTACATACGAAGAAATTCAGCATACACTGCAAATTGAATCGGGAAGCGTTCACAAGATTCTACACGAGCACCTTCGCGTAAGGCGGGTAGTTTCGCGCTGGGTGCCGCACAACCTCACCGAAGCTTAGGAGCAGGCCTGTGTGGAGTGGGGCCGTGATATGATTAAAACATTTGAAGCAGGCTCGTCTCGGCGCGTTTACGACATTGTGACAGGTGACGAATTCTGGATTGATCATTACGATTCAGAAACAAAGCGTTAGTCGACAGTTTGGCGGTTTTAAAACGGACCAACGCCTATGAAAGTGAAGCGATCGAGATGCGCAGGGAAAATTTTGATCGCTAGTTTATTCACTCTGACGGGGTATCTGGTTTCAATTCCATTACTAGACCAAAGCAACATCAACGCCAAATGGTATACTTACAACAAAATGTCTGCCAGAAATTTTGTCTGCAATGAGCAATAAGCAACCGAACGCCTGGCTCCGCGGGGTACTGCTTCACAATGACAACGCGCCCGCGCACTCAGCGCTCAATACGAGGGACTTACTAGACACCACACCGATCAGAGTCTTGGGTCACCCTCCTTACAGTCCTGATCTGGCAATGTGTGACTTCTTTTTATTCTCTAAAATAAAAAATCAGCTGAATACAGTTTTCATCGCCGGAAGACGCGCTAGCAGCGTTCGAGAAAGCCGTGGAAGAGGTGTCTGCGGCGGACAGGAAAAAATGTTTCGAAAATTGGTTCAGACGGATGAAACTTTATATAGAGGCTGGTGGAGAGTTCTTCGAAAAGATTTTATCCATAGAAGTTAGTTTTTTGTTTCTCAAAACTTTCTAGATACGTATAATATGTCAAAGCTGCTACTATTTCGCGACGATTTAGTATGCGAATGTTTCGAAAATTGGTTCAGACGCATGAAACTTTATATAGAGGCTGGTGGAGAGTTCTTCGAAAAGATTTCATTAAAATATTTTATCCATAGAAGTTAGTTTTTTAGTTTCTCAAAACTTTCTAGATACGTATAATATGTCAAAGCTGCTACTATTTCGTGACGATTTAGTATGCCATTGTAAACATCTAAGTTTTTATATGTGATCGAGGTGTTCCATCAACGAATTTTCAATCTAAATTTTACTTTGAAAAAGTGGACTCAACCAAGGAACTTACTTACCGCCAAAACTCGCTTCTTTCCTAAAAACTTCACAAACCTAATCTTAATTCTCGCATTTTGCACGGAAGCCGAATAGGTTTTTACAAGTTTCGCCATACTCTTCAATAACATTAATGTAAAAACTTGTAAAATGTTCCTTAGATATTGATCACTATTGATTTAGGTTTTCAAATAAGTTATGTCTGTACGTACGTTAAGTGAAACAGGAAATATTTTTATACTAATCAAAAATTTGTAGCAACAACAAATATGTTTTGATACCAAAATAGAAATAATAAAAATCACCAAGAAATAAGAGGATGTCTTTTGTGACAACACCCAAAATAGATTTCACTGTACAATAAAGAACAATGTCTTAATTAAGTATTTTCATTCAACACCAACTACGTTTGGTTTGCAATCTTGCCAGTTTAGCAACTTTCGCAATGCCTGGTCACTGGATATACATTACATTATGGGGTTAAACTTACTCGCGTCCGTAGGCTTACCCGGGAGACCCTACACGTGACCCCTGGGTGGTGCTAAATGAGTGACACTGACTAAGTGGTAGAGCCACACTGCGTTGCAGCACGCATTGGGCCGGCTAGCCCTAGATAATACCACCCTCTCACGAATATCCGGCGTGAAATAATGGCACTTGGTGCTGTTGTGTTTCGTCCGGCCAGTAAAAGTTTCGGAGGCCCACTTCTCCCCCCCCCCCCCCCTCACAATTCGTATTCCTTCCTTAAACCCTATTCCTTTTTAAAGGTCGGCAATGCATCCTTGACTCCTTTGGTTTTGCGGGTATCCATGTGATTGCTCTCCATTGGGTGACGTTTGCCTCCTTTTTATGTATATAATATAAAGTTAAAAAAAACATACATATAATGACGACTATTATCCCCGAAGGGTTAGTTAGAGACCATTCAATGAGGACCGCAAAAGCAGTCCTCTGCCATAGTTCACTTTTCACCAAATAGCGACTGCACATGTACTCAGCGAGGTGGTGAGCCCATCGCCGCTCTATGCTGTTGGATGTATGTGCAGTCTTATTCCGTTAGTCGCCTTTTACGACACCCAAGAAAAGAGAGGGGGTGGTAGTATTCTTTCACCGCTACGCGACGCGTGAACTACCACTGGTTATGTGAGCAAATTAAAAACATCTCGAGCTCCACTGTGCTTTGGAATGCACGTAAATACGTTATAATAGAATAGTGGGTTTTAGACTAATCACCCCGTATGCATATTTATTTGTTTAATATTTATTGCACATAAAAAACTGCAAAAGGCGGACTTAACGCCACAAGGCATTCTTTACCAGTCAACCGGTAAGGATGTAGGAGACTTAGGTAAGGCAATAGTTGATCGTTTTATTTAAAATCAAGCAATATTTGTTTTTTTTTATTGAATATTCTTTTGTATGTGTCTTGTAATCGTATTAAATTTTTTGTTGTAATGGACAATGTCCTTCTATGACAGGGAGGGCATGTTCCAATTTGTATTGACGCTCATAATTTGTTTAATTGTATGTTGTATGATTTGGTAACGACATATTGTTTTGTAATGGTCGTTTATTATAGTATGGTTCTATATTATTATAAACCTGTGGAGTTTCTTGCGCCCATCCTTCTCCACAGCTAAAAGACTTCCGGAATGGGCGGGGTGGGTGGGCGGGTGCCCATCTATCCGTTAACTTTTGACGATTCAAAATGCTTATTTTAAGTTTACTGAATAAAAGATTTAGATTTTGAATAAAAAAAAAAAATTAGGTTTATCATCTAGAAAAATGTTTTTGATTATAAAACGCTCAAAACTTTACCTAAATGGTAATAAAACAAAAAAACACATTTATACCTAAAGTAAGAAACAAATGTTTTATAAGGATATCAATGTTTCGGTTGTTCAGTTGAAAGAGTAAAAGGTCTAAGGTTCACGGTTCACCACTTACTTGTTGACTTCATTATTCGTCTCGTAGCAGCTCAATATTAAAAGCCTACGTCGTAGCAGACATGTTGCATGTTACAAAATTAAAAATTTCATGTATTGTTTAAAGTTTACACAAACATTTCAATTTAAAGGCTTTACGGATTATGGATATGGATCTAATTACCGTAATTTTTAGACTAACTTTTGCTCGTGAAATTTCCTGTGTGATATTTATTTCACAAAAAGTCAACATTCGAAAGAGCAAGATGATTTTTCCAAAACCAGAATATGATCAACAGGTGTACTAAATTTTATTCAATAAACGTTCTGCAGCTTTGGCGTGATTGAAGAACAAACAACCATGACGTTTTGAACCCTTTTCAATGTCAGCGGTTCCCATGTGACTACGTTTCATTTCAATTTTTTTTATACATACATATAATCACGACTGTTATCCCCGAAGGGTTAGTCAGAGACTAAGCAATGAGGACCGCAAAAGCAGTCCTCTGCCACAGTCCACTTTTCATCAAATAGCGACAGCACATGTGCTCAGCGTGACAGGTGGTGAGCCCTTCGCCGCTCTATGCTGTTGGATGTATGTGCAGTATTTAGTCCTTTAGTCGCCTATTAAGACACCCAAGAAAAGAGGGGGGGTGGTAGTAATCCTTCACCGCTACGCGACAGGGTTATTTTAATATGTTTTATAATATCTTTATTATTGAAATTTTGCATTCACAATGCTATATAATCATATTTAAAGGATGAAGTAGCAACGATTGCGTTTTTACGAAAACCACCGAGATCAACGGCTGTGTCTGCCTTCGGGAGGAGCTCGTGATTTTTAATTGAGTCACCCATCAAGTAACCTGATATTTCGAAAAATGCATAACTGGCAAGAAAACATTTTTTTATTTTTAAAATAAAAAATTGCCATATTTTTTTTATTTTAGATAGGTACTTACTTTTCTTCAAGGTACGATTCATTCCTTCTGCCCCTTATATCTCAATTAACAACTAACAAACACAGCGACAAGCAATGTACAATTTGTTAAATAACGCTAAAGTAAAGAAACGTAACTAAACATAAGAATGTCACACATAAAGTATCTTTGTACGTCTACAGTTCAATTGTAAATAATAATACAGTTTTTTGTGTACTGTCTCGCTTACACTTGTAGCGATAGGACAAGTTTCACTATCTGTAAAGGCTCCAATAAAATCATAAATCTTTTCTTATCTATGATAGCGATGGTGGTTTGCTGCGTATATATTTTAGAAGTACAACAACAAAATACTGATTCCCGCTGAGTTGTGTATTATTTGAACGGTATTTATCCCGCTACCACAATGTGATTGTCAACATAAAATTATTTGCGAATTCACGTAAGTTATAACACTCTACTTTAGTCTTTATGCAATATAAAAATACAATAACCGGATAATAATAAACGGAATTAGACGTAACTGATCCACGGTCCTAGCAGTCTTTAACCATTTACATGAGGTGTTGAGAATTTTGGAAACGAAAGAATACGCAATAGGTATAATACTCGACATGACGAAGGCATACGATAAGGTACCAATTCAGACTTTTATTGAACAAACTGCATGAGTTTGGAATCAGGGGCGTGGCCCATAATTGGTTTGAATCATACCTGTCAAATCGTAAACAGGTAGTTGACATACAATTCTCAAATCCTAAAACGAGAATGATCGAGTCGATTAGATCGGATGAAATTACTATAACTAACTCAATCCCTCAAGGTAGTACCTGGTATGTATCCTGTTTTTGTTATACATTGACGACCTCCAAAAATATGTTAACATTCCTTGTGTCATGTTCGCGGATGACTTATCAATGGTGGCCTCGTGCCGTTCTTATATCGATCTAAATCAAAAAATTACGGAAAACCTTAAAAACATACTAACATGGGTGGACGATCAAAACTTAGAAATAAACTTCTGAAAAACGGAACTTATCCAATTTAGACCTTATCAAAAAATCCCATTAAATATACATTATTATTTTAATGGGTATAATATACTCGTAGAAAGCGTAAACTCTACGACATTACTCGGACTGGATTTGGATTGTAATTTAAGTTGGAAACAGCAAAATAAAACAAAAAATGTCTAAATTTATTTGCGCCCTAGGACAACTCAAAAGAAATTCCGATTTAGAAACTTCACTAGCCGCGTACTACGCCTACAGCAGCAGCTATGCTTGGATCACATACGGGATAATTTTGTAGGGCAACAGCACGGACTCGGAGGATATATTTATCCTACGAAAAAAGTGCATACGTATCCTTGCACAAATAAAGAGTACTGAAAGCTGCAAACCACACTTCTCTAAATAAATACCAATTACTAAAATTAAATCGTATATATGTACTAGTATCCCAATCTATACACTAAAAAGAGCGACGTAAACGCTAGGTCTCGGTATGCGAATAATTAGATAATGCCTATGCACAAGCTTAGTAAAGCTGTCTCAGGACCATACGCAATGACGATGAAAGCATATAATAGATTACATAAAGGCTGAACCTGACACTAATATATTCATAAATTTTCTAAAAAAATCTTGCATGACAAGTGTTATTATGAATTAAACGAGTTTTTTAACGATAATACCAATACAATTCTATAACTTGTAATATTTTCAACCATACCTGCTGTTAAAACCATTAATACTATTTTATTTCCTAGAATGAATAATATGTTGAAGGTGTCGGTCCAATTTCTATAATTGTTTTTTTTTATACATTTTTTTGTACAAAATACGATTGTTGTTTAATTATTACTTACTAATTATTTGTCACTATTTAATCAATTAATTTAATGACTCATAAAATATTATTAAAATACTTAATAAAAAAAAATTGCTATTAGAAAATTGCAACGCCCGTCCTGGGCCCATAATATGATTACTACTATATTTTATAAGACCCTAATAATTATGTGATGCAATAAATAAATTAATGAATGAATGACAATAATAGCAAGATGTAGATTTCTTGTACTTAGTAATTATGTAACTACACTTTATGTGGGCTATACTCCAGCTATACTCTAATTTACCTTTTTACTGTTGAAAACTACTTAATCAAATAAAGCGTAACACTTAAATCGCTTGACGTTAAATGTTGATTCTCCAGAAAATGGAAACTCTCTTCAATCGGAATCCTCAATTAATATGAACGCCTTTCACCTATTTGTACTGGACTGCTCAACACCGCTACTCGTAAATACACTGAGTTTGATTTAAGGTAGCTGATTTACATACATACAAATAATCTGGACTAATATCCATAAAGGATTAGTCAGAGACTAGTCAATGAGGACCGCAAAAGCAGTCCTCTGCCATAGTCCACTTTTCACCAAATAGCGACTGCACATGTGCTCAACGTGATATTTTTTTTATTTTTTTTTATTGGCAACGGGTAAGCGCTTGGCCTTCATCTCACCTGATGGTAAGTGACGATAAGGCCGAAGGTGGAAGCGCGCTTCACCCGGAATCCTCAACCACTGAAGAACTGGCTATCTCATCTCAAACTGCCGGAACACAACAATGCTATAAACATCGTTGTTATGGCGACAGACTTAGTTAAGATGGTGGTAGCTAGCCAGGCGGACTTAACAGCCCTACCACCAACCAAACCGAGCACACAAAGATGTACCTCCCGCTGGGAATTGAACCCGGGACCTCTGGGTCTGAAACAGGTAGCTTAGCCACTAGACTACAGAGGCGGTTAAAACATCTCTATGCTGTGGGATTTATGCGTGTCTTTAGTCCGTTAGTGGCCTTGTACGATACCCAAGGGAAGAGAGGGGGTGGTAGTATTCTATGAATGATCCGCTACGCGACAGGGCTCATGCCTCAGCTAATGTCAACGTTCAATTAATTCAACTGCGTGTTGCTTCGATTTTCATTAGACACCGAGGTTAGAGAGAGCGAGAGTAGTCCCCGTTCAATCCGATTAGAAACGGCAAAACAAACGGCAGGAGCCCTACATTGCGAAACTACAGCCCTCGCTAAACAACACAGCAAATGTACACAATTCATTAATTAAATAAGCGTTGCCGTTCGACGGGTACGGATTTAGTTTGAAGCAAACCAAATTTTAACTACGACTAATTGCCACTCGGAATACACCGTTGAACACCGATTTTGGGCGAGAATTTACGGGACAACGGAAAGCAAATCAAACAAATTAATCTGTCGAGTGTAATTTTCAACAACATTAATCATTATTGTATATTATTAATATAATATTTTTTATACATTTAATCTTAAATGGGTAAATGTTGGAAAAAATTCCACGAACAGGAATCGAACCTGCACCCTTCTGACAATCCGGGTCAGGTGCCCTTGCAATTAAACTACCTTATTCTATATATTATTATTATTTCCCCTACATAATAAAGCAAATTTCTATAATGCGCAATTCTATAACTATTTAGGTAATATTCGACTCATAAAGGAATTTACTAAACTTGTTTTATTCAGGATTTTAAATAATGTATTACTTATCTTAAACGTTGAATTCAAATTCTTAAAATCATAAATTCAACAATTACTTAGTGCTAACTAACCAGTTCGAGTCACCGCCTAATCTCTAATTACTTATTCTGTTCATGGCGTACAGCCGCGAACAGGGTTACGCAAATACTTTCATAGTTTAACCCGCTTTATGCGATAAGGTAAGAGTCACAAACGATTAAAAGTGTTTTAAACTGCTTGTTACTGTACTTACATAGATACATACATACATATCGGTTTGGTTGATTACGTCTGATTCCCTGAATGTCTAAATCCACGAATGTCTAAATCAGCGAATGTCTAAATCCGCGAATGTCTAAATCCGCGAATGTCTAAATCCGCGAATGTCTAAATCCGCGAATGTCTATTTCCACGAATATATTCAATTTTTACAATGTGTTATTGATGATTGTGGGAGACCGACGTCATTTGAAGATTTGTAATTTAATATTGACCCTAGTGTGTTGATTATAATAATAATAATAATAAAGACTATCACGACTATTAGCCCTACAGGTTAGTCAGAGACTAGGCAAAAAGACCGCAAAAGCAGTTCTCTGCCATATAGTCGTTTTACCTTATAGCAACTGCACATGTGATCAGCATGATAGATCGTGAGCCCATCAGTGTTCTGTGCACTTCTATTATGTGCAGTCTTAAGTTCACCCAAGGGATGGTAGTAGTATTTATTCTGTTAATGAGGCGCTTTCACACAGCTCGTCAATAAAGATTTCTTACGATAACTTCGATCAGTGGCGTGACGTGCCTTCCGAAATACGGAGGTACTCAATACTCAATATTTTTATTGTACAACATAATGTTACAAAGTTGTTAAAATACATGTACAGGTTCATAATGGGCCCTGTCGGACACAGCAATTTGAAGAGGGAAGATCTATTCCAATTAATTTTGAAGTAAATTAACATAAATTTTTAATTATTATATTATATTTTTAAAGATGTTTATCTATGTAAGACTTTAAACTATCGCGTTGCATTGCATTAAAACTGTTTTAACGGGACTAAACACGATTAATTTTGTAAGTAAGTACATATCTACTTACTGCTTGACGTTTCGGCCGCGATGCTGCGGCCGTGGTCACAAGCGAACTGGCGGTGCGCGGCGTCGTCGGCTCGGGCGGGTATTTGTTTCTTCATCCACCCTCATACATTCACTTAAATTGTCACAGTGCAATGAATCTTCAGTAACACGACTCCGGCACACTACACTAACAGTATCGGAGTTTCTTGTTATAGACTGACGTTGCGGTTTGCATTTGCCAATCACTGGATTCCATGCTGATGATAATTTAAACCCGTCCTCCCGATTGTAATTTTTATACTTCTTGATCTCAATCGCTTCACGTACTATCCTGCTATGATAATAACGATCGGTGGAGAGGATTTTAGGATCATGTAACTCCATCCAGTGATTAACACCAGCTTCCAGCAGCATGATATATATATCATATATTGGACAGACTAAGCGGACTATCGCAGAACGTGTCAAGGAACACATCGCAGCTGTCAAAAATCGACAAATAGACAAATCGGCGGTAGCTGAACACCTGCTGGAAGCTGGAGTTAATCACTGGATGGAGTTACATGATCCTAAAATCCTCTCCACCGATCGTTATTATCATAGCAGGATAGTACTTGAAGCGATTGAGATCAAGAAGTATAAAAATTTCAATCGGGAGGACGGGTTTAAATTATCATCAGCATGGAATCCAGTGATTGGCAAATGCAAACCGCAACGTCAGTCTATAACAAGAAACTCCGATACTGTTAGTGTAGTGTGCCGGAGTCGTGTTACTGAAGATTCATTGCACTGTGACAATTTAAGTGAACGTATGAGGGTGGATGAAGAAAAAAATACCCGCCCGAGCCGACGACGCCGTGCACCGCCAGTTCGCTTGTGACCACGGCCGCAGCATCGCGGCCGAAACGTCAAGCAGTAAGTAGAATATGTACTTACTTACAAAATTAATCGTGTTAAGTCCCGTTAAAACAGTTTTATCTATGTATTTTGAGTTTTACATTTTTTATTTTTATAAATGTTTGTCTTCTAAATATTCTGATATATTATAATAGTACCTTGTTGTAAGTAATTCTTTTAACTTGTTTGTAAAATGTTTCATAGTGCTAATGTTTTCAATAAGTTGCCGAATTCAGAAAAAAACTGAATCCGGTAATTATTGAATTTTTTTTATGGACGTCACTAGCGGGCTGGAAGAATGGTGTGTGATGCTAATCGACGTATTAGAATTTGTACATCCATCCATGACCTCACTTTGCAAAAGTTGCTTATTTTGCAGGAACCGGTGCGCAATCCATCACCTTATGTTTCGTATTACCTTTATATACTCAAGTCTAGTATTTGGTCAACTGACTCCCGAGCTAATTAATCCATAACTAAAACAATTAAATTATATACTTATATACTATATAACAGATATTTGCTTGTTAGCGCCTGGCTAGATGTCTGTTGCCATAACAACAATGTAAATTTTCTACCATTGTCATGACCTCAGAACAATAACTAATGTTGTTCTGAGGTCATGACGTCAGTTACAGATAAGACAGCCGCCGCAGTAGTTGAGGATTCCAGGTAAAGCCGCTTCCATTTCTGTCAGAAAATCAAAAACATATTTATTTTTTGTAAATCCAAAAAAATATGGCGACATGTTCAGATAAGATGGTGGAAGTTAGCCAGGTAGACTTAACAAGCCACCAATGACACCGAGTACAAACATGTACCCCCCGCTGGCAATTGAACTTGGGACCTCTGGGACTTAGACCGGTTGTCTAGACCACAGAGGCGATTAATATTATGTTTTACTTAAAACCTTAAACCTTTTACCTTTGGCTGTACAGCTTCCAACGATAATGTTAAACGTATGGGTACGTTTTCCGGAAGTGGCGCATTGCAATATTTGGCCTGCATACACCGCTAATAAACATTCGCTTTGTGCCTGCACCACTGTGCGGGATTTTATAAAAACAGTGTGCACTTTCCGCGTCGCTTGTTCGCAATATGTTATTAAATTTAAAATTCGAGGAAAATTTCTAGTTCCCCGGTTATATGGAGTTCACATTATTTGCGAATATACTTTTATAATCAGTCTTTGGATGTTCTGCTGCTGAGCAGGACTTCCTTAGATGTAGAATAAAATGTTTACTAGAAAAAAATCAACCAGTCTCAGGAAGCTCGAGTGGGATTCGAACCCACTAATTTCTAGTAAACATTTTATCCTATATCTATATATAGCAGTGTGAATGCAAAATTTCAATAATAAAGATATTTCTTTAATGTGTATAGGTAATTCCTTGGAAAATCATTAATGGCTTCATATCCCTACATGGATATTGCTTTTTCTCATCACTACTGTTGAAGATTCTGAGCAATATAGGGGTTAAAACTGGTAAATTTTTGTATGAGGCAGATATACTTTTATTTAACCTAATAAATTAAAACTATTGATATGACGGCAATAAAAATATAGATATGTGATTCGTGGGCAAACAGCTGCTAGGATCACCAGAATCACGGAGAGGTTGAGATATCATCAAAATCAATAATTTAATCGATATGACGATTTTATATAATTCGATATGACACGAACATTTTCCGACGAGTTTATTAATTTTAATTGTTTAAATAAAACAATCTACTTACTTAATATTTTTTTATTAAGTTAGTAATATTTCATAGAAACTAATAATTTTATTATTTTATAAAATTAACTTCACACGAGAATATATAAACAGATAAATTGATACAGAAACAGGGAACAAAACAGGCGATCCTAATGTCTAAAAGCAATCTCGTCCAGGCAACCTTCCGTGTTAAAAAAATGCTATATACTATGGCGAAATGTGGAAAGATTTTTTATCTAAAAACCGGTGTGCGAAGCTCTTGGGGCATTATAAATTTTGGACCAGTTGTGGGCGGCACTCGGCTAAAAAGTGTTTGATAACGGCAATATTTCGTATACACGCCCCGTCAAACCTACCTACACCCTAAACTAACCAGGAATTGTAGATGCCTTTTCTGTGTTAGATAAAACCTTTATCTAACTTTAAATCTGATGTTTTATGGTAATTGCTTATATTGAGTTTCCTTTACATCAAAGAGCCATATAATCATCAAGCAGTTACTCTGGTCTTAGGTGGCCGTGATTGGTAATTTGCTTTCTATCAGGTGACACACTGCCAAGATTTTCACACAGCTACATTAATATTTAAAAATATGTTTTCCTTAAATTTATGTAGCTTTACGTTAGATTTTCACAGTTTACAGCAACACTTTCTCGCTCCCGTTCACAATTAAAGCTTTAATTAATGACCAATTCCAAATCGCAGAATCTAAAATTAGTCGCCGGCCATCCTAAAGTTCTGTATAATTACTGTCAACTGGGAGCTTTCGTTGCGAGCGTTAGGGGTTGAGCACACGAGAGGCAGAGCAAATGATCGGACCGATTCTGAATTTAATCATTATAATCGGTGGCGGTCGACCGCAATCGCTCGGGTGGCGGTGAATCGATTCTGGAAATTTCGGTGACCCGAGATAGTTGGCCACTGTGAGCGATGAGGGTATTACAGGAGGCAACGTATCGTGAAAGATTTGCAGTAGGTACGAGGGTGTTGATACTTTTGCTGACATGTATCGATCGAACTCGCTGGTCTGTATCAAAATTGTCGATTAATATTCATATTAAAATACTATACCACCGGCCGTCCGCGACTTCGTCCGCGTGGACCCCGTACCCTGTGGCGACTTACCAAAAATAATATTATTATTGTTTAAAATAGTATGTAACCTATATTAACTTGGAGGTTTACCTTTAACCTTTTTACGTATTAACCTTTAAGTTTTTTCAACGTTTCGTTATCTTTACCTTTAAGTTAAAAGCAAAACCAGCACCGCTTTTTGATAGAAAAAGTGAAGCAATTTTATTGAACAAGTATTAACTTAATTGTGTAGCGAGGCTATCGAGCCTAACCACACTAATACAATAAAAAGTGAAAACAATATGCTCCATCATGAAAAGCGAGGGAGTAACTTAAACAAATCCACTCTGAGTAAACAAGACGGTACATAGCAATAAGTTACACACAACGCGCCGGACGCCGGGTACAGTCCGCGCAAAAAGCATTTCACTCAACATCGCAAAGCACTACGGTCATAAACAGGACTCCGCGAACTCGACATGAGAATACTCTGCTTTACGAGCTCGCGTCTTGGCGTATTTTTCGCTGCACGTAAAACTAAATTTTAAAATCCAGTAGAGGCATCCCGGCAGCTGTGTGGTGTTAACTTCACGAAGAGGGAGAGTGACAAGATGTGACATGGGGGTAATTAAAAGTGAGCGTTTGTGGTTACAACGATGCTTTTTTTAGTACGGTGTGTCGGATAGCGATTAAATGGAGAGTCTCTTGGCCAACTGTGTCTTTAAAACTTTACTACGATGGATTTTATTATCCTGAAATCAATAATTAGCGTAACGCTTTCAGCATTGTTTAACAAAGTTTATTTGTAACTATGAAACTAATATACGAGTTCTTTTCTATTGTATTATCTTTTTGATTAGGTACTATGACATAAATTACCTATCAGTTATTGAACATTATAGAACAATAAACTTTTTAAATAATTAAAGGATTAAAAGTTAAAGTCAAAGTCAAAATATATTTATTCCATAAGCTCAATTAATAAGTACTTCGAATCATCCAAATTTTTAACCTACCACCCATTCAGGACGTACTTACCTAATTTTTTTTTAATTAAAAAAAAAATTAAAATAACATTTTTTAATAAAAAAACGGAATTCAAATAGGTAATACAATTTAATATTAAAATTTGTGCAAAAACAGCTAGTGTGTTGCTTCTAATGAAATAGTACATTTGTTTAAGTTTACAACAGTCAGTTGCCACTTAATGGCTCTTCCAGCCGCTATACATCGCGAGTTTACATCCATGAAACTATTTTTACTCCCCTCGCTCGTACAAATTTAGTCTTCGCTGTGGGTACTAATTGACGCTTTAAATCTGTCCACGCCTTTTCGTAGTTACGCCGTGCGGTATATTATTTTATTAGAATTATTATGTTATGAATTATGAACGTGAGCGTACCGCGGTTAATTATGATTGTAGTTCCTTTTGATATACAGCGCCCTTTGTTCTAGGCTCATGCTGTTGGAGTTTAAAATGTCGATGCATAATATTTATTGGCCACTTCAATTAAAAAGGTGCTCCGTGCATAAAAGGAGGCTATCGGTCTCTTTAATTTTTAGTAAAATATAAGTTAAAATAAATCTTATTATGTAGAAACCATAAATAAGTCTAAGTTATAAAATCATGTATACGTAGTTCGTATTACTAAGTAAATATTTTTTAAGAATTAGATTATACCTAATCGTATTTATATACTTCGTTATTTTTTCATTTTATACTCTACTTAAAAATGATGTTCACTTAATTATACTTCAATTTAAGCCGTCAAAAGACATTATTAAGTCCGTTGAACAGATCACTCGCAAGTTCAAACACGCCTTAACCGGAACACACTATCTACTGGGCTTCTGAGTTCGGTGAGCTAGCACTGGTTAGCACGTATTAATTACTTGTTTTAACCTAACTTTAAGCTGTTATAACCGTATTAAGTCCTTTGCTATTGACAGATCACTCGCAAGTACACTTTAAACTTAAAAGCTACTGTCTACTGGACTACGAGTTCGGTGAGCTAGCTCGTATTAGTAGCAGTCACATGTTTTAACCTCACTTTAAGCTGTTTTTAACCGTATTGAGTTCGTTGCTGTTGACAGATCATTTGCAAGTACTCGTATAATACTTAGTAGTAGCGCATTAACTGGGCTACGAGATAGATAGGTAGCACATACATAAGGAAAAAGACACATTACATAATCTTAAAGCTAGTATGGTCAAAGGCGGTCTTAACACAGAAAGTATCTCTTTCAGACAACCTTTGGTTTATGGACATGGGAAGAGGGTAGAGGAAGTGCGCAAGTACTAATAAATTAGGTAATTAATAAATTTACGTTAGTTATACATTAATTAATAAACATATATGCTAAGGTCGAGGTCGTTGAGCTAGCTCGTATTAGTACTAGTCACTCGTTTTAACCTCAGTTTGAGCTGTTATCAACCGTATTGAGTCCGTTGCGATGGACAGATTTATGTTGGACGGGCAGGTCGGTTGCCGTCCCATATTTCCGGAGCTGAGCTGTAAAGTGACGCGCTTGCTGCGGTCGCGACTGGCGTTGTAATTACGCCGTAAATCTCGCTCGTGTAGAATTTACCTAATAATAGGAAATTTGGTGCTGTTATAAAGTTTTGTCATCATTATTGGTTCATAAATTTTTCAACTCTTATGTATAACAGCATAGGGGAGATTGGGCAAGGACTCGGTCATTGTATATAAGTTGGTGATGTTAACTGATAGCCGTCTTCATCATCCTCATAATCATCATCATCATCATCAGCCTATAAACGTCCCACTGATGGGCACAGGCCTCCCACGTGCACGTGGGGATATTGGGCCATAAGCCACCACGCGCTGGCCCAATGCTGGTTGGTGGGTTTTAAAGACTGTCATCTTATGGCAACAACTGGGACCAACGGCTTAACGTGCCTTCCGAAGCACGGAGGAGCTCAAGATGTTTTTTTAAATTTGGTCACCCATCCAGCGACCCGGCATTGCGAAAGTTGCTTAGCGATCGATCGCAAGTCGAACGTGCTAGCCGCTGCGCGCAATCGAGCTCCTCATCCGATAGCCATCTTACGGCGCCGTAACAACTATGAATACTATGAATACGTATGAATTTAAGTATTTTAAGTATGTTTATCCGTTGTCTAGTAACCATTTAACGAGTTTCATAACGAAGCTTTTCTTGGGCTAGATAATTGGTGTGAGTGTAGGGAATTAATTTTTTTTTGTTATATCTGACTAACATTACAATGAAATTGTGATTCAACAATCAATATTACTACTACCAATACAAAGTTACATTACAGACCGAATCATGAACAAAATATAAAAGGGACAAAAACCATAATACTTCGCAACCCATACGTACAAATGAACCGCCGGAACGCGCGCAACAAAACACAAATCTTCCTTCCACTTTATGTAACCTCCAATATGCTACATTAACCAACAAAATGAGACAAACGGAATCGAGCAACGTTACTTTGACAAATCTGAGACATGCCAACGAACGAGCGGACTTCAACGCGAGTTGCCGATCAAACAGAGATTTGGGACGATAAATCATAAAGAGCCCGCCGTATCCGCAGTAGCACCGCCCTGCTCCCCGGAGGCCTCGACGTAAGTTTTTACACGGATATCTGTTACGTTACGAGTATCCGAAAGATGTTATGGCCGCCCAATGATGTTATGATATTTTTGTGGATAGGTACCTTACTCGTTGCTTACAAAACAATAGGCAAACTTACGAAATCGTGCTTGAACACAATGTGTGTGCTAAATAGATAAAAATAACGTGTCATTTATTTTTTAATTATACTTATTCATACCTACTTTTTAGTACAATTTCAAATAATGACTTTTAAACTTACTTACTTTGCTGGAACAGCGACCCGAAGTGGATCTAGGCCTCCAAAGTTAAACTAAGTAGGTACGCCATTTTTATAATTTTGCATATTTTTTAATTTTAACATAAATACTTATTATTATAATTCTTAAACACTACAACTAAAAATATTCTCAAAAACGCTTATACCGAGACGTCGCGCCCATGGCGAGTACGTACAGATACACAAAAAAAATAAGTCGTATTGTTTAGAGTAATATTTAGTAGACAATATTTACAAATATCGCTGTATAATAATTGGTTTAACTTAAACAAAGATAAATTATACATACATTTCCATTCAAAAACTTTTTTTTAAATTACCTGGAGTGACTTGTACAAGTATAAAATGGAATCGCGTAATTACAGCAATAAGAAAAATTTACAGCTATAGTGTTGCAATTTGTGAGAAAGTGCATTTTAACATTACTCAGGTGACCACGGCACTCTTCTTTTACCTTACTCTAGTTTCACCTTATTATTAAAAAATCGGGCCTTAAATTTAATTGCGGCCTCCTGCAAAACTCTGCGTCGAACATTGCACCAAACTATTTATAGAGCCGTATCCATCTCTCCCGATTTAGTATACGAACCCTTGACACCTGTTTACTATTTATAAGCGGATGCCTGTAAATTTTTTCATTGGTGAATTCAAAATGAGATTGCTATGAGATCTTAAGGTTACATATTCACTTACATATTTGACGACCTCCTTGGTCGAGTGGTTTGTACAGCGGTTTTCATGGTGTCGCCATCTCTGAGGTCCCGGGTTCGATCCCCGGTCGGGTCAATTTAGAAATTATTGTTTCTCTAAATTATCTCGGGTCTGGGTGTTCTATAAGTATAATAAGTATTTAAGTAAGTTTATCCGTTATCTAGTAACCATTTAACAAGTAAGCTTCTCTTGTGCTAGATAATTGGTGTGAGTGTAGGAAAGTTTTTTTATGAATTTATTATTTATATTTCAAGGTAACCACTATCTGTTGACAATGTTTACTGTTTATGTACTCGTATAATGTATACATATTACTGTGTAGAAAAAATAGTATTACACAATCGCATTCTTAGTAAAATATAGACCGATTTCAACCTTTTGATTTACTAAAATATCGACTTTAACGAGCAGAGCTTACAGATGAGTTTATGAAAACGTAAATTTGAAGTTAGATCGATATTGGAGTAAGATTCATCCTTTAAATATTATTCTTAATTGCTTTTATGGACTAGTGGTAAGACCACCGATTCATTCATTAGTCTCGGGGGCGATTCTCAGCGGGGGAGTAGTTACATTATATTATTATTATCCATCTTAGTAACAAAAAATTAAAAGTAATTTTGCAATAATGATCAATTTGGTACGCTTTAATGGTGTTACGAATAAAACTAATAATTATTGAACAATATTGTATTAAAATATACTATGAAAACAGAACGCAATTCAACTGTCTTTGCTATAAAACATGGTATTTAACAAATAAAGCGTAGGGGAAGTCAGCTCATTGCGGCCATAGTAGGCAAAGCGGACACACCCAATTTTTCGGTTACTAAAAACGATAGCGCGACGTTGCCTTTGTGCCTTACAGCCAACCTCCCGCCCCGCACACCAAGCAGTCGTTCGGTGGCGATTGGAGTAAACACATTGCCGCGGCGATATGTGCAAGGAATTTGTACATTTTGTTAAAAAAATCCAGGTAAAGTTCAACCGGTTTTGATCAAACCTCTTCAGAATTTAATCTTTTTATTACACTACTATTGTTACTTACCTATTTGGCTTTGAATGTGTAACATTTCTTCCGACATGGGATAAATAATGTGAGCTGAGTTTACTTTTTAAACAAAATGGTGGAAAAAGGTAAAGCGGTCCGGGCAAAGTGGCCAATGAATAAGGGCAAAGTTGGCCGCTTTAATAATTTATGTTTTTGTGTATTACGAGTACTTATGATTAGAATGTTTTATAATTTTTTTGATTTAAGTACTAGTATTAGTTAGTTGTTGACCACAACTACAAAAGAAAAACTACGCAGGGGGAACTTTTGGTACATGGATTTTAGTAAGAAAGTATGAAGACTGAAATTATTGTTCCATTTGAAACTTTATTAGTTACTTTTTGATTTTATCTTAAATAAAGCTTTTTTTTAATTTTTGGTATTTTGTATTTTAAAATTATTTTTTTGTTATATTTAGGCATGACCACTTTGCCCTTACCCCCATGGCCGCTTTAGGCGGCCAACACGGGCAAAGCGGTTTTATGACTAGTTTTCGTAATTTACAAATTAAAATAAACCGTTTAAGTTTTTGCAAAATGTGCCTACACTTTATGAAAGCTTATTAAATTCCCTTTCTTTTGATATAAAAAACTTTTAAATTAAATTGATTCTATAGTGGTATTTTTTAAAAGTCAAAGTTAAGGTGGCCGCTCTGAGCTGACCTTCCCTATGTTGAAAATCCGAATCAATTTATTTTTGCAGCATACAGTAAATGTTTCAATGTTAACTGCCAAAGCAGCATACAGTAAATGTTGCAATTGTTAACTGCAAAAAGGTAAGCGATATTAAGTGCATCGGTCGGAAAATACCCCGTCCCAAAATTGTTTCATAGTTGATCGCATGGGGTCAACGCCTTAAAGTACCTACTACTAGGTACAACAATTAGTGACTAATTTGCGTAGCGTCAGGAAGCTAGCAAAACATTTCAGTGTTTAAAACATACTCACGACTGAAAATATACTAAGAAAAAGACTGTGAAAGATGACAGACATACATACATAAGATGACATACATACATGCATATTATCACGACTATTATCCCCGAAGGGTTAGTCAGAGACTTGGCAAGGAGGACAGCAAAAGCAGTCCTCTAACATAGCCCACTTTTCACCAAATAGCGACTACACATGTGTTCAGCGTGACAGGTGGCAAGCCCATCGCCGTTAATTGCTGTTGGAAGTATGTGCAGTATTTAGTCCGTTAGACGCTTTTTATGAGACTCAAGGAAAGAGGAGGGGCGGTAGTATTCTTTCACCGCTACGTGGAAGATGTCATTGGTAAATAAGGAGTAAGTATAGAAAAAATTACTGACAGAGGACAATAGAAGACACATATGGGTTGTGCCGACCGTTTTTTATATATTTGGGAAAACTCATTAATGAGTAGATATTTTTTTATTAGTTTTGACGTCAAGTGCCTGTAAAGGTTTATATTGAATAAATAATTTGACTATGACTTTAGGTACTACCGTGCACTAAGGTCTAAGTCTAGAAGTGAGACTTTTATAGGTTTATGAAAAAGAAGCTCCCGACGAATTGAGAACCTCTATTTTTTTAAGTCGGTCAAAAAGGGATCCCTTTTAAAGCCCTTTAGTAAAATTTTTTTGCCGATGCTTTTTCCATACAAATCAGCACGGTACAGTTTGTTGAGCTTCTATTATCCAATTAAATACAACAAATAAAAATACTCGCGTACCATACACCCGCGTCATATTTCTCTATATTATTGTTACTTATATCAATAACAGTGCGGTTCGTAACTACCGAGTTTATCATTCCATTGGAAAGAAAACAACCTGATCATTTATAGCTTCCGCACGTAATTCCCGCCAAGCGTGGCGAGCAATAAATCCGTTTTAGCCAGCCGTAATCTTGGCAAGTTGGTTTTCCTGCCGGTTAGCCAAACATTAGACCTAGCCGCTGCAGCCAGGGTATGTAACGTGCGAGATAAAATATAAAATGCTACTCGTGGTGGTAGTGATTTTAGTACACGACTTATTTTTTTCTGTAGGAAGATGAAGATTATAAAGATTTGGGGGTTAAAGTTACTCGTGTCCGTAGGTTTACCCTTGAGACCCTACACGTGACCCCTGGGTGATGCTAAATGAGTGACACTGACTGAGTGGTAGAGTCACACTGCGTTACAGCACGTATTGGGCCGGCTCGCCCGGGGTAATACTACAAAAAATGGCACTTGGTGCTGTTGTGTTTCGTCCGGCCAGTGAGAGTAACGGAGGCTCCTCCCCCCCCCCCCCCCCCCTCAAAATTCCTATTCCTTCCTTAACCCTATTCGTTTCTTAAAGGTTGTCAACGCATCTGCGCTCCTCTGGTTTTGCGGGTGTCCATGGGCGGCGGCGATTGCTCTCCATCAGGTGACCCGCCTGCTCGTTTGCCTCCTTCTTATATATAAAAAAGCTACAGTCTTGTAAGTCGATCTTGTTTTATTTTATTTTTGTAGGACGTCCTTTGTCTAGGTGCAGCGACAATATTTGTAAGGTGGCTGGCGGCTATTGGACTACAATAGCCAAAGATTAGGTTGGTGTTCGCTATCCTGGGCTATGCATATATTAATCCGAATTGTCCGACCAGGGAATCGAACTCCGGATTGAGTGAAGCCACTTGTCCACCAAGCCATTATTTATTTTTATTTAAACTTTTGCAACATTACATTACATGGCGGACTTAATGCCTGAGGCATTCTCTAGCAGTCAACCATAGGGTGGTGCAGAGATGACATGGTAGGTGCAATTATCTGCGGTGACCAAACTTTGATGAGACCAATAAAAATATTAATACATATAATACGTAGGTATATATTAATAAACATAATATACATACTCGCAATACACAAATATTTTATAATATACCTACATACACTACTTGATAAAATAATATTTAAATAGGACGTTAGTATAGAAGCTTACGAAACACTATCTAGTTTCGTACCTTACACTGTTATAGCAAATATATTAGCAAGCTCAATTTATCTCTCGCGGTAAGGCACACACGTTCGACTGCAAACGACACGGCGAGATAAGATGCAGCGAATGCCTCAGATAAGGCATGTTCCGCTGCTATGCGCTTTTGAACAATGTGCTTTATTTTATCTGGAAGACTGTGAATTTATTTCTAGAAGAACCTGAACCTGTCTTTTGTTTCAATAACATGGTATACATGAATATCACTTAACTTATGTAATACCTAATTACAAAAAACTCTTAATGCTAAGATAAATAAAGAAATAGAATTTTTTTTAATAATTTTCTACGAGTGACAATAAATTCAAAATATACCTATTACATTACAATATTCATATGATTTCCTTTTTAATCAATATCGTTTGAACTCTTTGAAGACTAAACTTTTAAAATGAAAAGCTTTTTAAAAAGAAAATTAAAGTCTACTATGAACCGCTGCCAGCTGACACTCGATAATCAATTCCAAATGTATGAATCACAAAGGCGTCTTTTGAATTTCAAAAGGTTAGCCCCTGTTTAATAGACAAAGGTTATTGACTTTCCACCTTCTTTGTTGGTACAACTCTGTATACGTTTTATTAAAGCTTTGACGATCTGGCAGCGATAGTTTTGAGAAAAAGCGTTTAAGTTTTTTTATTTATTCTAATTCTAGACGATCTCGATGCCTTTGTGGGGAAATAGTAGGATAGCGCCAAGGATATAGAGGCGTGGAAGCGTTTGGGGAAGTATTTGCTCAGCAGGGGGACAAAATAGCCAAAACGAAAAAAATGATCATTTATCCTGTAACCCAGCATAGCGAATATTACTTTACTGGTAGTATCGTAAGACACGCCAACCGTTGCGCTATCGAGCTCCTCATTTATGATGTATTCTTAAATACATACTTAATTTATTTGAAAATAATGAATGTTCCGTACATTTAGGTCACCTATTATTTTCTAATTCAGTTTTTTATGTAAGTTGTTGCTCCTAAGGTGCTCTCATACAAACAGTCAATAGGATGGCCCTGTGTGGGATTATAATAATATCTATTTTCAAACACTCTGTTTAAGATAAAAAGATAAAAATGATTTATTGCCACAATTCAATGGGTAACAAAGAAGGTATAAAATAACAAAGAAAAATAGTGACGTAATTTTTAAATGTACATAATGACATAGGGTCTCATAATGGCGGCGGCCCTATTGGTATGTATTGTGCGCTAAATGAAACCTATTCTATTCTATTAAATGTAACAGAGTAATTTTCTCAAACTTAAGCTATAGGACCGCAGGAATCCTCGTAGCGTTATAATACTCGTAGTTAGATTAAGATTAGAACTTATGCCGAATTTTGCTACGCCGAATAAATGTTTCGAGTTTGAGTTTAATTAGGTGATTACTGTAATTAATTTGCACTATTCCGTTGTGGTGTGGCGCGCTAGGGTTTCTTCCAATAATTACAGCCTTTGAAAGGAGTACTTATTTCAAATATTCTCTTAATTTTAGAATAACTACATCGCGTTGACATGTGACATTCCATTTTTTGTCTCAAATATTATTACCTAAACTTTGACATCACTTAAAACCAGTTCCGAGGTAGCCAGTTCCTCAATATTTAAGTTAGAGTTGGTTTCCCGCCAGCTAGAGATAATACAGCCACTCCCTCGGAAGTTAAGGTGCCTATCCAAGCAATGTGCGCTCCCCCCTTTGGCCTTATCAACACTTACCCAGACAAAATGAAAGTCAAGAGCTTTAGCGTTAAGAAATAAGGTAAAGTCTGAGTCCAGCAGAAAATCGTTCTTATAGAGCGTCTCTTCTTTCATAATTCAAAAAATTCATTTACCTATTCAATTTAGGCTACAATAATAGAGCACTTATGAATGTCGCCATGCCATATCGGTACGTAAGTTCCAACTAAAGGGGCAGGAGCCTTGTACTGAGAAGAACCGACAAGATACTCAGCAAGGGCATTTCTTTTCTCCCTTTCTTCAATTGCGTCAATAAAAATTTGACCTTATAATCACATACCATCAAGTAAGGTGTAGGCCGTGACTTCACCATTTTAAAACGGGTGCATATTGGGTTGCATAAATTAAAAAGGTATATTTTATGGCTCCATAACGTTTTTTTGGCATTATCTTTGTTTCGCATAACGTTCCTTCAAAATAAATCATTAGGCGTATTTTATTTCCCTATAACTTATTTTATAATAATGATATATCAGCATCAAATGTTCATGTATTAATGTTTTTACAATAACGATAACTAGGTAATCATAACATTTATTGGCATTGTCATAGATATTAACACATAGAATACCATAATGTTAACATTTAGAACAATACCAGAAGAGTATAACGCCTAATCGTTTACCTAACACGTGACCTACTGGAGTAGGCCAGCTAGTATTTCTGTTGTTTAATAAAAAAATAACCTTGAAATTCAAGACAACCGCTACGCTGCGCTTCATCCATTATGCGTTTCGTATTTTATGATTAATTAAATTTAGACGTATAGCAATTATGCTGATTAAAATTATGATGAAGACAATTATAGTAAGTTAAAATGATAGCGATGAAACCGTTATGGGTTTATAACACTCTGCTTATCATAATTTATGCGAAAAAACGTAATGCAGAAACTATTATGCCAAACTACAATATGACGAAAAAGATTATGCGACCGAAAGGGTTCCCATTTAAAACAAAAAAAATACACCATTTTATCAACTACGTATATTCTGATGAAGGCAAGATAAGGTAGAAAGAAACATCTCCCGCAAGAGGCAAATGGTACCTTTCAGAACCATCCACTTGTTACAAACACTCTTTTATATAAATCACAGCTTGTGACAGGCTTTTAGGCTATTGTACGCAAATCTTGTTCAGCATATTATACTTTAAATGGCTTGACAGGTTGTAATTTATTATACGCCAATACTTTCAAACTAACCTTTGATATGCTTATTTAAGGAAAAAGACATAACTTTTGGATAAAAAAATTTAAGAATTGTAATTATTTACAAAAAGCTATTTTGGAACAACTTGTCAACGAGACCTTTTTTTATAGATTATAAGTATAACTTATATCTATTTAACATTTTCGATAAAACTTTTTAAATACCTGTATACATTTTATTTTTTGTATAACGCACTCTTTCTATACTTATCCCTCAGTGCAAAGTAACATTATATATAATTATTTCCGATAACTTTTCATTAAATTTCAATAAAAGGGATTTGCCAAAGTCTAAAAGCTTTACCTACTTAACATCACTCATAAAGCCAGGCTCTTTTAGTTTTCGTATATGATTTTATCGAACGCCACCTCTAATCCCAAAACTTGCCCAGAGGCAGACAAAGGTCGGCACACCATCTAAATTCATATTGACTAATTAACATTTTAACTACGTTATTTGTGCGGCACCAGAAAATTCGGTTTGCGCAATAACGAAAGTTGGCCAATATCGATTAGACACAACATCTGTCCTCCGCACCCAATAAACATGCAAATTTTGTCTCGCAATACTCGTACTCCTACGAAGGAAAGAAACTGGGGATGTATTCAAAGATCACTCGCAAACGTTGGCTCAATTAATTTAAAGTAAAGTTAAAGTAAAAGAGTATTTATTTGTGTATAAGCTCGTTCTCGAAGCATTTGCAAATGGTGATTGATTCCACATAGTCATCTATGGAAGGGTCACAAAAGAAGCTTTTCAAAATCATTACAGTTTAAATTTAATTTCGAAACATTATAAAATTGTGTAGTTTACTCGCATAATGACACATTTAGGTAGCCCAACGCACAATGACACATCGTGTCTACGCAAAATGACATACGCAAATTAACACATATTCTCATAAACGCGAAATGACACACGGGAACGACTACGCGAAATGACATACGCGAATTGAAACATATTTCATGATTCCTTTGTACAGAAATAGAGTTGGTCACAGGATACTACTTTTTACGGTGGAAAATCAACAGAATTCAACATCGTAGGCGAAGCCGCTTGACGGGAAACTAGTGTTAAATACTTAAATATATCTTGTGTGTCAATATGCGTGTAAGTCAATATGCGTGTAAGTCAATATACGTGTAAGATAAAATGCGTGTAAGTTATTATGCGTGTAAGTCAAAATACGTGTAAGTCAATAAATACGTGTAAGAAGTTAGTCTTTATGCGAGTAACCCAAAAAAAAAGTGGTTCAAGTAATACTTTGTAGAATCATTATTTATTGAACCTTCCGCATTCCGGGCGGCTGCCTTAATGGCCGGAGTGCAGAAGGTGCGTGGTTCAATTCCCTCCTGAGGTAGTCGTCTTTTTTCAGTGTTAAAAATTTTACTTAAGTATATTTTTAAGCGTTAATAAAACACTAAAATATATAAAAAACATTATTATTTATTGAATAAAACAACTACGTATAGGGGTTTAATTATAATTAAGTAAGTATATTAAAAATATGAAGTATTGAATAAGAAAGTTTTCTCTCACACGAGGGTTCATCAATTACGAATATTAATATTACTAAGTACATAAAAGCATTTAGATGTAAGCAGTAACTCATGTAGTTTTACTAAAACAAACACATGAATAAGTTAGGTAGCCAAATAGGTTACAAGCGGGGATCCTTCCACGTACACATTAAACAAAACAATTATGAACATTAAACATGGACATTATTTCGTGAGCCTCATAATTATCAACTCAAACAACAATTAAACATCGCGACAAAAAACAAAAACAAAACGTTTTATTACCTTTTAACGGGGTTAACGTCGCTTGAATTGTGAAATTAAATCACTTCCGAGTAACCTATGTCGAGGTGGGAGATTAATTACCAGGAGCTCGGAAAAGTTGTGTTACAGTTTATATTAAATTTAAATTTTCACAGGTACAATGATAGGTAGGTATGACAGTAATGAGGCAAACGGCACCTGATAGTAACGGTAACCGTAGCTCATAGATGCTTGAAACACTAGAGGTGTCACTCACGCGCCGCCAAACTGTCTTATTGAAGAACTTACCTTTTCATGTCTTATTGAAGAACCTTACTTCTCTCTTTTCCCCTATCTCTCTTTCGCTTAGCTTACAACAACTGCTGCTGCTGGTATTTCGCCAATTTTCACGGTCCTGTGCAGTGCTAGCCATATCAGTAAGATCGAGTGTGATGTCATCGGACATTAGGCAGATCAAATTAAATTTAAAAAAACATCTTGATCTTCTGAGTGCCTTGGTAGGTACGAAAAACCGTTGATCCCGGTTATTGTCACTGGTCAAAACCTACTCTCCTATGGCACTCGTTCAAACTTACCACTTACCCGCATTGGACCAGAACTGAACTCGCCATGCGCTGTTTTCCGTGTCCCACTGTTTAAAGGCTGGTGATGATTACTTATCACTGAAGTTTATTGTCAGCAAATTAATTTCATAGAAAAAAACTGTCTGTACATACTTGTTTTATACCAAAGTGACTTAATATTATACTTAAAACACACATACGAGTACATAGGGAAACCCATGGAAATGGAAGGGTCTTTGTTTCCGGCCATTGCATGCCCAGCCGAGAGGCTTCGACGCGTAATATCTCACGAAGGAAATTTTCCTACCATTGTAGGTTCGGTAATGTTGTAACAATAAAATGATTAATTGACGAAAGCATTCGGTGAACAATACTTTCTGTACACTTTGCGAATGAGCGCGGATGTTAACAAAATAAATATGAATTCAATATTACGAGTATACCTGTGATGCTTTATTCAACTGCGGTTTTAACAGACAACTGCTCTTTTTTGTGCTCAACTATTGATTTTACTGTTTGTTTACGCATACTTTCATTTACTTTATTAATTTCTTATGAATTTATTTTTACTGTTTGTTTAGGACTTTCATTTACTTTTACTAATTTCTTTTGAAGTCTTTTTGTTTTTCACCATGATTTGTGGCATTCAACGCTAGCCTTTACCTGTCCTCTATCCATTCGGCTACAAAACCTTTTTTACAACTCGTTTGTTGTAAATTGACCCTTGATATTTTGTAAATGTGTTAAGATCGGACGTCGATAAATTGGTTATACACTTATAAACTTTCGCGTTCTATTATACACAAACATTTGAAGGGGGTGTAACAGCGAGACAGCAGTCAGCCCGTAACCACGACAGGACGTGCTACTTCGAAACGTCGTCGAGTATAAAGAGGTACGCGTAGGATGACAACTTGGTTTTTAACACAGAATAAGACTATTTACAAAGTTAGTAGATCAGTCGTCTCAAACGTACGGCCCGCGGACTGCTCGCGACTCCCGGATCCGTATGCTGTTCGCGACTAGAATTTTAATATTTTTATTCAAGAGGCGACGAGCGGTATTAAGTAATTATGACTCTGGTAGTTTTAAGTTGTTGACAGATAGTGTTAAGAAGTTTAAACACAGGATTGACTGAGCCACGATAGCCTAGTGCTAGTGGGTACTACCTGCACCCAATGAGGGTGCAGGTGGACTTTTTTACATTTATCCTTGACAAAGGTATCTAATGTTACATAAGAATACATGTTTATGTTATTATGTTACATAGAAATGTTAATATTAGGTAATTGAGAGGACTGTGAAACCGATTATTGTTTTTATGGTTAAGAATCTGTTTGATGTCTATATGTGGTAGCTTATCAATGGCTTTTTGTTACTATTTTTGTTATTTATTACTTTTAATAAGCTGTTAGCTATCCTAAAACAATAAATAAATAAATAATATACTAACACTGTATGTTAAAGTTGTTATTGTGTCCTATAATATTAAAACTAGTTTTACTACGCTCAGACGTTAGTACAATCATACTTGTATAAACAAACCATTCCCATCCAAATCCAGTTATGGAAACCTTATCCAGTGACCCATGTTAATCATTCGCTACGTACCTGCCAGTTTAAGGCCTATCCGCTTCCCTGGAGTCTTGACGAGTTCTATGTGGGTCCTCCGGAGGCCCCTCTCGGTACATAGACCGGAGTCTGTGGAAAGGGACGTCTGGGATTTGAACACTGAAACAAAATTCACAATGTTAGTCACGAATGAAACGGTACAAAGCGTTCCCACAGTGACTGCTTTGAAAGCAGAGCATCACGAGATAAATTAATTTGTTTCTCGGTCAACAGCGATTCCTATAGCGCTAAATGATTGCATTAAACTTTTTCTATCTCTCATTAACAGCTTTTATGGTTCCTAATGATAGGCTTAAGTCTTCACACATGAACAAACAAACAATAAAGGGTTAGTGATAAAGACCACAGAGGCTGTTAACGGACTCTGACCCCGCGGTCTTTGGTTTGATTTCCAGAGTACATTTTTGTACTCGATTTGTCCGATATCTGGCTCAATACCATCAGAATATCTAAATAATAATATTAAGTCGTCTTAACTACTAATTTCAGTATTGAATTTTAAACTTTCGTATTAATGGAGAAGTTCAATGACCCAGCGGCTAAGGCGGCGGCGGGAGGTTTGCGTTTGGTTCACTAGATGACTGATCAAAAACAACTTGAGCTTCTCCCTGCTTCTGTAGGCACGTAAAACCGTTGGTCCCAATTCTTGCCGCAAGATGGCAGTCGTTAAAACCTCAGAATAATAACTAAAGCATAGAAGGAGTGCTATGACATTTGAGTGTGCACTCGCTTTGGTCACCATTCGAATTACATTTGTATTGCTTTTGAATTCGGTATCATAAATGGTGACCGGTTTTCTTATTTTCGCTATACATTTGACGTTTTTAGCAACTTATTTTGTCTCTTTCCTTTCAATGTTTATGGCCCATTTGAAAAAATAGGACAACTATATACGAGTCTCATTTGGACTCCTTCTATGCTTTTGTTATTATTATATGGTTAAAATTAAAACCTTCGATCAACGATACCAACTAGATAACAACGCGTCACATACGAAATCAAAGCTAAATTCTGTCCACGTCAATAAATACTTTTACAAAGCAATAAATTACTCCTGTCACTTAAAAATGAAAAGACGTCAAAAACATTTAGTGGTGAAGTCAACCTTAAGGGGCAACAAATAAAGTACTTTTTCCTATTATTGCCTTGCGAGAAAATAAGAGCTCACTTCTCAAGTGCGCTATTATTTGCCGAGACACATTTTTTAGAGCCGATCTGACATCTAGTTGTATTGTTGATCGAAGGTTAAAACCCACCAACCCGCATTCTACCTATGTGCTGTGTCTACGGGACGTACGTAAAATAGAATAAACAAGTAACTATGTGTCTATAAAACCTTTTCCAACATAAAATACTACTTGGCCTCATTAAAAACAGAAGCGTGCATACAAGTGCATTGTTTCCCGGAGCAGGAGTTAACGTAACGCGAACAAATCTCCGGCCGGTCGTTAACGCCGAGTTTACTGTGTCCGCACTCACGGGCTGCGGGCTGAGCGACTTCCGAAGTAATGAATGCTTTGTAGTGTTGCTGACTTCTGGGAGTCGTCCGCGTTCGACGATTGCAATTGTTTTGTAGTAAATATTGATAGTATTGCCCTTGCCTTATTCGGAGAAGTTATTATGTTGGTAGTGTGAACTAACTATAGTTGGCGCACCGACCAAAGTGAGTCGCGATCTACGATAATAAAAGCCTTCAACTGGGTCTATTTTGCGCTAATTCCTGCCAGTTATCTGAGTGGCGCCTGCGCAAGTCCTAGTAGTGTAAGTGCTAATTTATTTATTTATCTTTCAAACTTTTCAAACCATCACTTCACAAGGTAACTAAATCATTTAATTAACAGCATTATAATACATTGTTTTATTGATCTTGTTTAAGATCTTGTGCATTCTCCATGGTAACGGATGTGCTGGTAGAGTCACCAGCATTAAGATGTGACTATCGACGGCCTGCAAAAATATCTGATCATTGGTGGAAGGCATTTATTATATATGCCTATATATATGCCCTTACCAATGATCAGATATTTTTACACATCATATGTTAATGCTGGTGACTGTACATACACCATAAAAACTCTTTTTTATTTAAATACAACCGTGCAAATAAACGCAAGCGTATCGCGTATCGGTGAAAGAATACTACACCCTCTCTCTTCCCTTGGGTGTCGTAAAACGCGACTAACGGACTAAAGACTGCACATATTTCCAACAGCATCGAACGGCGATAGGCTAACCACCTGTCACGCTGAGCACATGTGCAGTCTCTATTCGGTGAAAAGTGGACTATGGTAGAGGACTGACCAACCCTTCGAGGATAATAGTCGTAATATGTATGTATGTTATAATACAAATTGTTTTATTGTCTTCTCAATTACTTCATGTAAAAAGGCAAAGTTGTTCATTCAAAACCAGAAAATGACGAAAGACTGGGTCATAATACGTTGTTTATTAGCCTGCACCTATTTATTGAAATTGGTTGGTTATTGGTTGGTTTCTTCATTATATCGGTAAGTACTACAGTATGAAAGTTTTAACAATTTAATAAACTTGTCTTTATTGAAAACCCGCAAGGACTGAAATATGATTTTATAATAATCGAAAACACTTAACGTATTAAGTACTAGCTACCGAACTTAGCAAGTTAAAAAACTACTTTAAGACGACCTCATTTTCTCAATGACTATACGGTTCCTTTAAACGTCAGCATAAGACAGTTTAAAAGATAAACGCAAGAGCAGTTCGGTACAAAGTGTTTTATTACAACACAGCTAGATTAAAACTTCAAAACTGAGCAGTCTTCCATTCCAGTGCCGAAATGAAAAGTCCCGACGGGAGCATCGATATAGCCATTAGTTTTCATTGTCGCGGCATTACTTGCTCGCTAACCGCGACTTGGGTCAGGCGTTTTTTTCCAAGTGGAAATGAAAGCAGTGCAATATTGAAGCAGACCGAGCCGTGGCTGAGGTGCAAGTGACGGGGACCTATTTTTTATAAAATGATAGCTAGGTTTTAAACAATATTTTAATTATTTATTTTATCATGAAGTATTTGTACAAGTGCTTAATGCACTTAAAGGTTTTTGAGGATGGTATGCAGCATCACGCATGTACTGATAACTCCAAAAACCTCAGTACATTAAGTAGCGCTTCGAGTAGGGTAGAAGAGAAGAGATGGCTCATTTTTGATAAAAATTAATCCTTCATTTTCTGTTCTACCTTGATAAAGTTATGTCAAAGTAAAAATACAAAGAGAAGGAAAAGGAGGTACAATTTGACCAACGACGACGTACGAATTAGCAAACTCAGAGAGAGCTAACAAATTCGTACCTTGCCTATGTACCCACACATAATTAATAATGTACATACAAAAAATAATTCTTTAATTCCCATTTTTGTACCACACACTTTGACATTGTTGTTTGTGAATTCCGCTGCGGGCCGCAGGTCGTTAGTACAACTTGACATTTTCGTACAGAAAAAGAAGGATTACTTTTTATCCGCTTCTAATTTGTGAGAACTTTTTGCCGCCGCCGCCTGTGTTGGCCTTTCATCTTGTTATGGAAGATGACACGGGCCACCGTTTATTTCTTAAAGTATTAAATCCGGTTGCCTTTTGTCCTGATACATTTGTACTGATGTTATAAGATAAACTTTTCTATGAGTTCTTTAATAGTAGTCAAAAAAATAATTTTCAAAAGCACTTTTAAAAACTTTTAAAGAGTTTGTTTGAATAAAGAATTTTTGGCTTTGCCTTAGTCTAAAAGGAATGCCTGCCTTTATGCAGGTTAGCGTAGCGTTATTCCCCCATATTTGCGATTTCCTAAATTGCTGTTCTGCAAGTTATAGTGCAACTCTTCAAGATTTTTAACTACTGAAGAACTTAGTATCGGTAACTAAAACTATAGAAACACATCAATGTCAAAAACATTATAGTTATCACTTTAAATGGTCGGCTGTTACGTAAAGTGTCTCAGTGCGCGAGTGGCTATGACTCCAACAAGGTGGTCCAACGATCTGGTGAAGGTCGTGGGTATCCGCTGGATGCGAACAGCGCAATACCGGTCGTAGTGGAGATCCTTAGGGGAGGCCTTCGTCCAGCAGTGAACGTCCTCTGGCTGATGATGATGATGATGATGACCGAGTGGCGAAGCGTTCGGCCTGATATATCTAAATATTATCCTGGGTTCAATACCCAGGTAAGGCCTAGTGTGTTTTGGATTGTTCGAGGCTTAGCCCGGGTTTGTGATGACCAACCACCATTTTGGCAAACATGGTGATTGAGAAAATACCTACCCATTAATTTAATAGGTCGATGACTTATTTTTAATAGTAGAGGCCTTTGAGTAACAGCGGTAACTGTAGGCTATTCTATTATAGGCTGTGACGGGTTATAATTTAAACCATCATATTACCCTTATCTAAAATTGCCTATTACACTTTTTGCTTCTCAAGGCTTTCATTTAGCGTAGTCGTTCCCATGTGTCATTTCGCGTATGCGAATATGTGTCAATTCGCGTATGTCATTTTGCGTAGTCGTTCCCGTGTGTCATTTCGCGTGTGAGAATATGTGTCAATTCGCGTATGTCATTTTGCGTAGTCGTTCCCGTGTGTCATTTCGCGTAAGAGAATAAGTGTCAATTTGCGTATGTCATTCTGCGTAGACTCTATGTGTCATTGTGCGTTGGGCTACCAAAATGGGTTATTATGCGAGTAACCCAAAATAATCAGATAATTCAAAACTTAAACCAAAAAACAAAACATTGAAACCTGCCAACGAACTAAATAAATAAACATCAATATTTAGGCCCGGAAATTTGAGTCAGCTGGACATGAAGGATAACGGACAATTTAAAATGTCTTTCGATAAAGGCCAAATAGAGAGTCAAGTAGGACCAAAAAACCGGGGGTCGCAAATAAAAGCTTTTCTCGTTACATAAAAAAAAAACACGGATTTTTTCTGCAAGTCTATATCATACTGAAAAGCTGTAAGTGCCTCTTTTTGTTTTTGTGTAGTTTTAATTATTATACATTTTTTTACTGTCATTAAAACTGTTTTTTTTTTAATTTTTGTTAGTAGGTAATATTATGTTTATTTTTTTTTATTCTTTATGTATCACTGTCGTTTTTTTTGTATGTAAAACTGTAGTTCACTAAGAAAATGCTGTGTTCAGCTATAATCGGAGTGCAAATTTAGCATATATGTATTTGATATTGTTTTTATGTGTTTGTTGTAATTTGTATTCTGTTGCTGTACCTAAACTAAATAAATAAATAAATAAAATCCTTTAAAATTAAGCTTAAAGAGCACTTTCTTAGACAAATAGTACCTATAACATGATCATATATATTATATACATACCTATTATATTATTATTTATATATATTATATAAGTACATATATTATGTAAGTTTTTGTTTTGTTATGTATTTTATTTTTATTTTATTTGTGCAGTTGTTTAATTTGTGTGCCAGTATAGTATTAGTATTACATATTCTATAATAATATATTTATAGGTCTAGGTAATTTTGTCTTTTTTTTTTGTTGCACTTTGTGTCACCCCTCTAACATTTTCTCGCACACTCTCTGGGTTGACTGGAAGAGATCTCTTTTAGAGATAAGTCCACCTTTGCATACAATGTCTCTTGTCACTTTTGTTAATGTGTTTCTGTGCAATAAAGGATATAATAATAAAATAAATACTACAACGATGGTATTTTTTTTATTTTTCTATCTTACTAGCTTTATTTATATCTCACTAGCCCGCCCGCGACTTCACCTGCGTAAACACTTAGGATCCCGTGACGAATTTCCAAAGCATTTATTTCACACATACCTAGTCCTGACAATTACCAACACAACAAAAAAAGAATTATCTAAATAGGTGCAGCCGTTATGAAATAATGCGCGTACAAACATTTCGGCAATTGATGTTTATTAATATAGATTTTTTTGTTATTAACAAGTTTGTAGTTCACGAATTAACCTTTGTTATGCTTAGAGGGTGCCGCACGATCGCAAAAACTGACTTATGTCTCTTAACCCTAGATTACTACTCTACGTCGCAGAGGCGCTTGCGTTTTTTATATATTGCTCTCTCTTTTTATCCTTCGCGCGTATCGCAATGACGTTCAAGGACATCTCAGTAATCGGCAGCATGTGTCGCAGGACGTTTGTTGCGTTACGATAAGTTTGCTAGTTTTTTTGATATTACTACCCTTGGCGCTCCAAAGACGTATGAGTAGCTTGTATGTAAGTTTTGCGCTATTAAATAAAATTATTTTGTTAGTGTTTTTTTTATTATTAGTTACTACCAGTGTGTTTTATCTTTTTTTTAGATACAGTTTGATACTTCAGCATCATGACTAGTAACAGAAGAGTTACAGATGATATAAAATAGCTGATTGGCTAGAAGAAAGCGACCATAACAGTGATGATAACTTTTCGGGAGGTGACTCTGAAATTGAAGATCATGTAAGCAAATATGATGCTCAGGACGATGTAGAAGAAGGATACATAGAAGATGAAAATATAGAGAGCTCCAGTGAAAACAGGGCTGAAGAATCTGTGCCATCTTCTGTCCCAGGAATTAGTGAGAATTTGAAGCCATCCAGTTCTGATCGCCGTATCCTTGTTCCGGCACGTCGAACATTGAAGGGCAAAAACCAGCACTGTTGGTCTACTTCTAAAGGTGAAAGTCATAGTAGAACCGCTGCTACCAACATTGTGCACACTTTGGAGGCCCTACTCGAATGTGTAGAAATATAAACGGTTGAATACTGAATGGATGCAAAACAGACTAGAAGCACCTACGTTGAAATGCAATGTCCGGGATACTATCGAAGTTATCCTGAAAAAACCTTCTGTAGACTCTTCTGTAGGAAATGAGGGTCCACCACCGCCAAAAAAAAATTAGATATTGCTTTTATTGTACATCTAAAAAGCTGAGGATGTCCAAAATAACGTGCGCCAAGTGTCAAAAACCTATCTGCGGTGAACATCAAGTTCGATTGTGTACCAAATGCATCTAAAATATTTTTTTGTTACTTTGTTACTTTTTTTTAGTTAATTACTTCATAATTGATCTTTTTTTGGAGTGTAGTAGTAGTAGTAGTAGCTTTTTCTAAAGTGTTTTTTATTAAAGAGAAGACTGTTTGGCTTTGCCTAAGATTCATATTAGATTAAAGATTTTATAATGAAAAATATATATATATAATATAAAATTGTGTTCTTTTTTTAAAAGTAATATACACAATTATAGAGACAGTCAAAACATATCAATTATAATTATAGTTTTTGAAAAAATCATTAGTAAATATGATGCGCCTCGCGGGCGTATGAGTAGTTTCTTTGTATGTCGCAACATGAGTAGTAGTGTAGGGTTAATGTACTTCAAATCAAAATCAATCATATTGCTATTTATAATTAGAACAATTCTGTTTTGAAATTTCAGACCTAGTAATTTAATTAGAGCGTTGTTTTTATTCTGCGAAATGTGCAAAACCATCACGCGCTTGAGTTAAAAATTGAAAATTTACTTTTTAAAAAAGGGCTGTGCCCTGCGGTGTATCAATACAAATATTTTTATGTAAGAATTATTATTTCATGCGAAAAATAAAGAAAGTTATCGAAAAAGTATGTTTTTAGGAGACATCAGATTTACGTATTGTTTGTTATTGTTTAAATAATTTGTTTCAAATTTCAACAAAGCCATGACCTTGTGCAATGAGCAGGCTAAGTTACATAAGTTCTTTCAATGTATTTAACTTATCAGCGTATAGTACAAGAGACTTTTAAAAATACGTAAATTTTCACAATTTCGTGCAGGACCCCGTGCTATAGGCGTCGACAGACAATTTTTAATAAAGTTATACCACTAACAACTGCAGTACCTACCTACCTACGTACGTTATGAGAGGAAATGAAGCAATGGATGTGTGGATCGTAGAATCTGGAAAGCTACCGTGTAGCGGTGAAAGAATAACACCCCCCTCTTCCCTTGGATGTCGTAAAAGGCGACTAACGGACTAAAGACTGCACATAAACAACATAGAGCGGCTATGGGCTCACCACCTGTCACGCTGAGCACATGTGCAGTCGTTATTTGGTGAAAAGTGGACTATGGTAGTGGACTACTTTTGCGGACCTAATTACCTAGTCTCTGACGAAACCTTTGGGGTTAATAGTCGTGATTACATGTATGTTTATGTATGTCTCTGCCTATCCGTCCGGGTAACAGGCCTGATGTAGTATGTATTTATGTATGTAAATCTACTCCCACTTCATAAACAGTTATAACATAGGATAAAATGTTTACTAGAAAAAATTAACCAGTCTCAGGAAGCTCGAGTGGGATTCGAACCCACGACCTTTGGATTGCCGGTCCACTGCTCTAACCGCTGAGCTACCGAGACCCCAGAAGACTCGCTGAATTTTTCCTAGCAGTTTTGATTTACGCTGCAAGCCAGCGGTATTACGTCACTGTGAAGTCTACGCTCACAGTCGAAAGAAATACTATTGCAAGTATTTAACAATCGATAAAGACGTAATTGCTAAAATATATCTTTGCTATGCTATATAAACATAAGATAAAATGTTTACTAGAAAAAAATCTTTTTTTTTCAAAATTTCAATAATAAAGATAACACCTATAACAACTAAAAACTTCAATCATCTCTCGCCGCCATGGGGATTCAGGACCACCATAGTCAACTACCGGCCTACGGGTTCGATATAGCCAAGTAAAGTAAATTCTAGCTTAAATAAAGAGTCATTAAGGACCCACTGCTTAACCTCTATCAATGAAATGAAGTCCATCTCTCTATCTGTCCATCGAAACATACTTTGGCCGATCTGGGAATAGAACGCGAGCGCTTAGTCACTCGACCACATACATACATATAATCAAGACTATTATCCCCGTAGGGTTAGTCAGAGATTAGTTAGTGAGGACAACAAAAGCAGTCCTCTACCACAGTCCACTTTTCACCAAATAGCGACTGCACATGTACTCAGCGTGACAGGTGGTGAGTCCATCGCCGCTCTATGCTGTTGGAAGTATGTGCAGTCTTTAGTCCGTAAGTCGCCTTTTACAACACCCAAGGGAAGAGAGGGGGTGGTAGTATTCGTAATGAGTCGCTACGCAACACATAGGTGTATTGGGTGTATAGTCACCCTTAAACCAAGCAACAGCGCCAAATGACCGTTAATTTTTCGGTTAGATTTTTCCGACGTGCTTTATTAACCCCGCCCCAAGGCTCTCGCTCTCATTACGAGGCAGTAAGAGCTCCGGGGCTAATGGTAAAAACCCAACTGATTACACACGACAGCTCCGCTACAGTCAACCGGTAGGCGGTGGGGCAATTTGATATAGCCTTAAGCATTAATTAATATTGGGGGATATACAGAGGATTTCATAGTAGGTACGAGTGTATTGTTTTATAAATGGTTAAGTACAAAATACAATTGTATAGGAGCTACCTCCGGGACAGCGAAAAATAACAATTAGTAAGTATATAAGAGTCGTTTGATTTCAAAACCAGCAAAGCGAAACTTAAAAAAAAACGACTTATTTTTTTTTTTGGAAAGACGAATAAAATATAGTCATAAGCTACTTGTCAAAAACGGCCATATCCGATTCAAATCAAGCCATAAGTATCCAACTGAATAACAAAACGTGCCAAGTCGCCGTGAGCCAATCAGAGCGTTTGTTTGTTCTAAGATGGCTGCCGGTCGCGTCATTACTTTATGTCAAATTAAACCAACTCCAACTGTATGTTTTGTTCATATTGAGCCAAATCCAGTGGACTTGGCTTGTTTTGTTACGAATTGACCAAATGCAAAAAAAAAAAAAAAAAATATTTTTTTATTTTCTTTATTTGGTTCTCCAACAATGAGTACATTTGTTTTAAACTATTTTACATATTACATAACAAAATAAATAAGTGCTGAAAGTCTCACTACATATAGGAGAACACAACATGCACAGTTACATTGAGGCAACATATACAACAATAATAATAGTTAAATAATAAAAATAATAATTTTAGACTACTTACCTGCTTTATTTTCTCAAGTAAAATGTTAGAAAGGTTAGAGTATTGATGATAAAGATTCCTGTTGAAATAACAATGTAGCAATAAATCGTTTTGATCAAACCAACAAAAAAAAGATTTGCAGCTAAACAACCTGTTTGGATTTGGTTGGTTTTGATATCTAGCGACTCAATTAAGTTTTGTATGGAACAGTGTATTTTTTTCAAAATTTCAGAGTTACTTCCATACTAAAATTGTTGTTACTTACTAGGATGGTCTAAATGTATATACCTACCTATTACAAAGCAATCCTCATCATCACCATCATCAGCCTATAAACGTCCTTTTTGACTAATTATTTATTAAGCAAACAGATAGCTTTAGTGAAATGTAAATCGAAACGGTACAAATTTAAAAAAGGTAGAAACAAAAATGTAAAGTCATCGGTATGTAAGTATTGTGGGAGAACTATTTGTTTAAGTTATTGTGTGTTCTTCGCAAAGCATATATTTGCAATATAACAGTTGATAGTAACACTTTCAGTTGTCCGCGGTTTAAGTACTACCCCTTTCTGACTGACGTCGTATAAATATTTTTTAAACATAAATAAATCTTATTTATCGCTAAAATAAATTGATGGGCGGTAGCCAGCGAGCGTAGGAATATTCTAAATACTAGAAATAAGTATAAACTTGTAATTCCTAAATTTCGACTTCAGAAAGTTTATGGATCATTTATGGGACAAACTGTCATAATTTACAATAAAATCCCGAACGATGTTATAATTTTTGCCCTTTGACAAATTTAAGACACATGTTAAAGACAGACTTTAAGAAAAGGGCTATTACACTGTAAGCGATTACATCAATGACAAAAGTGCATGGAATTAACATTCCTCTAGTTTCGCACATATTGTTCTAATGCATTCATACTACCCGAGTAAAACTTTTAGATTCACTTTTGTTTTTATCTTTTATTTTATTATACTCGTATCATTGTTTTATGATTATTGATTGTATAATTTGGTAACGACATATTGTTTTGTAAATGCCGTTACTTCTATATTATTATAAAGCTGTGGAGTTTCTTGTGCCCGTTCTTCTCCACAGCTAAAAGACTTCCTGAATGGGTGGGGTGGGTGGGTGGGTTCCTATGCCTATCCATCCATCCATAAAAAAATAAATTTAGACGATTCAATATGCTTATTTTAAGCTTACTGAATAAAGATATTTTGATTTTTGATTCCAACGAATCGTGATTGCTGTCAGTCCATTACCAGCGACTAGTTGCGACTAGTCGTCGAGGTAAATGTTGCGTGCGACTAGTTAAAAATCGGGTATAAAAAGGTAGGCTGAGTATACTTTCACTAAACAGTTGTGCGATAACCGCCCCGTTTCAATATATTATTTTCCTTTACTTGGAAATGTTTAATAAAGGTTTTCTGTTCCATTTCTGCAAATCGACAGACACGCGCCAGTTTCCACTCACACAGGACCATTTTTTTCGCGCCGTTTTATTGCTGTCGCTCGCAAATGTCACGCCTTTTTGGCGGAACCGCGCATGCAACGGGCGGATTTAGTAAGCTCCTGACGCGGTTTGAAAATTGAAATATATTTCCACATCCGTGCTTTGACTAGTCTGGCCTGTACGAGTTCTGTATAAAAAACGAAAAGCTTACACTATTAAATTTGGAAACAAAATCTTTTTTAACTATCGCAGGTACTTTTTTTTAGAAATGTTTTTCACGATACGTTTCGAAAAAAACAAGTCTTAAATAAATACTACTTTATAAATAAAAATTGTTCGAATTCAAAAAATATTTTTGTTGTTGTTAGCCTATTTTGTCCCACTGCAGGGCAAAGGCCTTCCCTCCTTCTTTCTACGTTTCTATGTCCACCAAATCAGGCTCAATTTGGCTTACTAAGTTGATTAAGTTGCATGGGTTGCTGCTTCAAATTTTACATGGGTCGGATATAATAACTAAAGTTTGGTTGGTACCTGGCGTGACATTTTAATAAATTTCCTGTATTAAAGTAAAAAAAAATATAATGTGTTCCCATGCTTCCGAAACTTAGAGTATTATATCAGTAAGTAAAATTATTATTGATGTTCAGTTCGTAAGAATTTTTTTATGAGGCAAACGAGCACGCGGGTCACCTGATGGAGAGTAATCACCGCCGCCCATGGCCACCACCAAAACCAGTGGAATTGCAGGCGCGTTGCCGGCCTTAAAGAAAGGAATAGGCTCGTTTTTTGAAGATCCCTAAGTAGTAATGGTCCGGAAATACCGTCGCCGAGAGCTGGTTTCACAACATTGCAGTTCGAGGCAAGAAATTTCGTGAAAAACGCACAGTAGTAGACCGTCATCCATCAATGTAAAGTGGATAGAATGACAGTCAATTGCGTGTAGTGCGGTAAAGAAAATCAGTGGCAGGGATCAAGCCGAACAATTCCTCAGAACACTCCTCATGATAATATGCGGTATAATATACAGAGAGATGCAACGTCTCTGCAAAGAGCCAGTGGATCGAGCCGACGTGAAATAGCTACGTCGTCGTCGACAATTCGAGCAGCTCTGCGTTGAATGCGGTCAAATGGAAGGAGTTGATACTGGGATGCTCCAGCCCAAAGATGGGAGCAGTATTATGCGGCCCGATCTGTGCTTTGTACAGTTGTAATCGGTGGGCCCGGCGTGAAATACTGACCTGCTCTATTAAGCACGCCCAGTTTTTCGAAGCTAATTTAGCTTTACCTTCTAAAACATTCTTATAATATTAGGGCCGATTCTACTAAAGACGTGTAACTCTTATACCGGTGATAAAATTACACTTTACTCGTATGTCAGACTGATATCCTGGACACATTCACCCACATACACATTTACTCACGCTCACACTAACACTCCCCCTCACCCACTCATACCTAATGTCTGTTCAAATGTATTGTCAGACTTATCAAATAGATTTAGACTAAGTACATTTTTATTTGTTTTTATGTTAATTTTATTATGTTTACTTTTATTTCTTAAATTCTTTTCCGTAAATAGTTGTTAGCTTCATAATACAACATAAATACTTGTTAACAACTAAAACCGGAGTAGCGGGGGCACTGGTGACCGGTAAAACGGGTTTAAACTAAAACCTTTCGCAGGCACCAGTCTCTTACTTAACGGGTATCTAAAGATTTGTTACATTTGTCTATTTTGTCAAATATTGTACCACCTATAAGTGAAAGAGAAATAAATGACTTCTTATCATACATTATCTTAGACTGTCAGATTATCTGACTGGCATTGTTATTTCAAACTACTTTCAGTATCCTATTTAGTTGGTATAAGTCTCTTCAAAAACGAAGCTTTTTTGATTTTAGTAGCATTATACTTTCGTTCAATTGGTACCGGATTGGTAATACGCAGTATAACTTAAGTTTGGTTTACTTTAATAAAATGAAGACCAATTAAACCCAAATATTAACATTGATATTAAATTACTACGGTAGTAGTCACTCTGGCTTAACATGTCTTTTGGTCAAAACCATCCTTAAACCGTTGAGGATCGTAAAACCAGACACAATTAAAAATCAATTGATTTGCGACCGCCGGCGGTCTTATGATCCTTGACCTATTAATCAATTTCAGTGATTACGATGAAAGGCTGAAAGAAGTTTACCCACTTAAAACAGCGTCATTTGCAGTCAAGAATTAGCCAACATTCCACGACGAATAATTTATCAAGCATGTGAAACAAGAAGAACAAACACACAGTGAATTGCGAGCCCTCGTTAATTCTCCAATTTATTTGTGGTTTCACTTTTAGCGTTTCAGAAAAGTATCGAATACATTACAATATCTTTTGTTTATTTAACACCAAGTTTTTCGTAGTTGTCAGTAAACCAGATTCTTGGAGAAGGCCTTTGTCCAACAGTGGCCGTCTTTCAGCTTCTTTTTTATAGGGAAAAATCTGATTGCTGCCTTTGTCCATTTTACAGTGTAACTCGGGTTATAGAAATAAGCACTGTGAGTATATCAAAAGTTGCATTGCTAAGGTTGACCGCACATTGGCTACCTGTCGTTTGAGTAACTTGATGCTAATGCTGCTGTAGCGAACTTACTTACGTTAACGTTACTTCACCGAACGTAACATGGCTAAAGAACAATGTAGAGGCCAAGTAACTATTATTGTATACAGCATTATAATATATCAGCATCATTTTACGCATTCACTGAAACGAAACCAATGATATTGTTGTAATTTTCGTATGGAGAGAAAAAAATCCTCCTGACTTTCTTGCCAGTTCTTCTCGGTTAAATATCCTCCCATAATCAGAACTCGATTAAGTAGTTTTTAATTTTTGTTTTTTGTTATTTTCAACTCTTATAATTTTTACTTCCATTAATGCATGTGGAGACTCCACATGCACTTATTGACGTCAAAATTATTTTAATAAATAGTTTGACTTTGACGTCATCATCATCAACCAACAGCTTATAAACTCCACTGCTGGGCACAGGCCTTTCCACATATAAAACTAAACACACAACTGAGAACATTGGGCCATAACCCACCACACTGGCCCAATGCGGTCTGGTGTATTTTAACGACTGCCATCTTACGACACCGACCGGGATCAACGGCTTTACGTGCCTTACAAAGCACGAAGGACCTCGAGATATTTTTAATTTGACCCGCCATTGTGAAAGTTGCTAAACAGAGGGCCTACTCTCTTTCTCCGAATCGAAATTTCGGCCGATATTAGTTTGCTATTTACAGCAGTTTCCATTCCTTCCTAAAGGGGATAGGGCAGCTTGTATGGACGTTTGGGCCATTGTATTAAATTGTGTTACAGACATAACGATTGCTGCATTTTGAAGGGAATGATGTTAGCATTACAGATGTATCATTATTTTGCATGTACAACTCCGCAGATTAGAGTTAATGAGGATTCACGTGAGTTGCTTGCCTCGATGTCTTGTTCTGCTTTTACACTATTTCTTAGTTATTTGAGTATTTACAAGAATTTGAAGCTTATTTTTTATTGATCTAGATTAAGTTCTGTATTCAGGGGTATAATTTAACATAAAATGTCGTGAGAAAATAACTATTTAGAAAGAAAAGCCGGCACAAAATATTCTACAATGCATAGAGCAAAGAGAATGAATGAATGGATGACAATCATATTGACAAATGACATAATAAAGACCTGACATGACATTTCAATAAATCGACTAAAATTAATATTTTACTTTTCTTTTTGGATTTATTATCATGTTTGTTAATTCAGATAATCTACAAAATACAAGAACTAACGGTAGTGGTATATTCATTATTTTAAATTAAATACTGTTTCAATAAGTATTTGCAGTTAGACAAAAGTATATCGAATCCGATAAATCGATTTGTTACTGACTAGATGTGTGTTTACAAAGTATGTTTAAGTGTTATTTTCGAAAATCCGTTTTTTTTTTATCTTGGTTTTGCGGAGTGTTACAGGTTTATTTTAGAAACCAATAATAATACAATAAGAAGACCTTATTTTATATACCATTTTTATTTCTGTAACGAACAACTTATTGTGGCCCAAAATTACCTATCTCCTTTCATTAAGAGGGTTTACGTATTTCGGTTTCCCATACAAATTTCCAAGTCGAAATTTTTAAAGACCAATAAACCAATTTCAATGCAACTTTGCATGCTAAAGTAAAATACAGGGATCTAAATAGTTTGTTGAAAACATTTAAAAAAAAGTTTTATTTGGCTGAGTTATTGCGATTTAAAGTCTACTATAAAAAGTTTAAAATCGCAATAACTCAGTTAAAAAAAGTTTTTTAGAAATGTTTTCCTCAAACTATTTAGATCTCTATATTTTACTTCAGCATGCCGCGTTTCATCAAAATTGGCTTACTGGTTTTTAAAAATTTCAACTTGGAAATTTGTATGGGAAACCGAAATACGTAAACCCTCTTAATACAAAATAGGTTTGGCAATTAGATCACTAATTATCAGAATTTTGTTTAAAATTTCAAATATAATAGAAAGTGCTATAAATAGCACAAGAAAATCTCTCTCTGTGACGATCGCAAACCGAACGCCTTAGCGCCATCGAGCTCATCAATGTCTTTGACCTAAATTAATTAATAACATACATATACTTACGACTATTCCCAAAGGGTTTGTCAGAAACTACGCAATGACGACAACAAAAGCAGTACGCTGATACAGTCCACGCTTCACCAAATACCTACCAACTGTACATGTGATGCACATGCTTTTCAGGAGTAGCGCATACTTATTGCCTCTGCTCAACACCTGTTTAAGTATATGATTTGTAAAAATAAAGAAAAAAAAACTGATATTTAGTCAGAAAGTCCAATTAAGCTGATAGATGACAGCACCCAGCCGTATAGAATAAGAGATGATGAATTAAAAAGAGAATTAGGAATGAAAGTGCGAGAAGAATAAAATATAGAACTGTAGTGAAAAAGAAAAATAGAACATAAGCCTCCCATTCTTTGGGAGAAAATCACAAGCAAATAGAAAAAAATAAAAAAACTGTACATGTGGTCAGCTTGATGAGCTGTTCGCCGTTTTATGCTGTTGGATGTTTAAGCAATAGTCTAATCACTTTTTACGACACCCAAGAGAAGAGACGAGTAAGTGTATTCTTTTTGAGCATACACCATACAGCTGTTGAGTTAATAGAAATAACATAAAATCTCGATGCACTTTCCCGCTCACACTGGGGCTGTACAGAAAAAAGACAAGCGCACCGCTGCCAGGCAAGCCGCGTGTGCCAGCGCGCTCAGGTATTCCGGTCTGTTTTAGAATATCACCATTTCATTCTTTTGCAGCTGAGTTTTACCCGCTAATTAGCATTCCGGCAAGGTGTTTGAGTTAACTTAAAATGTTTATAAGCGGATTTTTCTTGTAGGTTGGTGGCGGCTCATTATTAAAAGAATACTACCATCCCCTCTCTTCCTTTGGGTGTCGTAAAAGGCGACTAACGGACTAACACCCGTATTCACAAACATTACTTGTCTAAGCAAAGTGGAAATGCTATGCGAAGTAAGACATTTCTCATTGCGTTTCGTATGTCAAGCCTGGCTACCTTAGATATGCATTCATTTTAAGGGACGCATAGCGCCAGTGGCCACTCAAGTACTGCAAAGAGGATTTAATCAATAAGTACTGTTTATGAATAGGTTTTTGAGACCCTGTGCGTCCCAGCGCACTGTGAGACCTCATAGTTATGTTTGTGAATACGGGTGTAAATACTGCACATACTGGAAGTATTGATGTAGTTTTATAGAGACCTCATAGATGGCGGGACGTACACTTTTTTAAGTGAAAAGCATAATAAGTGTAAACCTAAAAGTATACTTTTTTATGTGCTTTTGCTTTTAACTACAACCTCTATGCCTAAGTCTCTGACTAACCCTTTGGGGATAAGTCAAAATATATGTATGTATGTATACATCTAACAGCATTGAGCGTCTGAGCACGTGTGTAGTTGTTATTTGGTGATATTTGGACTGGAGATAGTGGACTGCTTTTGCGGTCTTTGCCTATAATATAAATTCACGGCACGGCCTGTAATATAGTCTCTTGACTTGACTAACCTTTATCCTTTGGGGATGATTAAATACTCTTGAGTGGATAATAGAGTTACAAAATACGTATGTTTTTTTTGTTTTCGGTGACAGTGATTTTGTAATCAGAGGCCACGTTTTGATGTTCTTTTTAGCACTATGAGAAAACAATAAAATTCTGTCCTAGCTACAAAAAGGTCAATAATCCCCTCACCTGATGACGTCAGCGCGCGCGCAAGTGCTTCTTTGATTTGGGTATGACGCGGCGTAATTTGATACAGGTACTTGAGTAGTGTTAAGTGGTTTTTGTGGCCTTCCTTTTTTAAACACCACACATATTGTATATCGTTGGATTCCTAGAAAAATTATCTTCAATATTATGGCGGTTTCATTAAAAAATATTAAACAAATATTTAATTATAAATATTTTTTTTTATTTATATATTTTTTTTATATTTTTTATTATATTTCAAAATTAAACGCGATAAGGGTATCTTTTTCTTCTTTATATGTAACCTCTTACTACATAGCAATAATAATATATAAAAATGTTTACAACTTTTCATAGAAAAATGTAAAGAAAAACAACAATTTCCGCATCGAGTTATTTTTTTTTTTTTTTTTTTTTTAAAAATAGATCTTTTCGAAGTAAGTCTGTTTTTATTGACGTTTATTCACACTAGACAGCTCGTGCAGCCAACCGATACAAGCCGCAGACACTAAAAACTGAAACCGAAGTATAAAACAGACTTGAAATACATAGGCACTACGTGCCTATCATCAAATAAGCGATAACATTTTTAGGCACGTCGTGCCTAAAATCAGGTGAGGGGAGGGTGATATCGGTTGACCAATTTTATTTATATTCATATTGTATGTCTTATTATTGTTAGACCCACGCTCCTTGGACGTTGTTGTAATATTTTATGTAGGGACCAATATTTCTTTTGGACACGATTAATAATATACTTTATTTATGAATACAAGATGAAGCACGTTGAAAAGAGGTTTTGTGATGTTTCGATTGTACCGTCTGTTTTTTTTCTCTTAAATAATGGCTTTGTGCGATCAGCACATTTAGCCAGTGTCAAGTTTTTAATAGTAATTATTATTTTCTTTACATTAAGTGGATGATAATGAGTGATAATGAACGTTTAATGGTATATGATTTTCCCCCCAAACCCCTCGAGACTCAATAAAGCTGTGGGACTTTATTGAGGTCTCACACGGACTTCTTGAGAGAATTTGAAAAGTGGTGTTGCACTGTTTTGTTTTATTTGCCAACGCACGTTCACGAACACTTAACAGTAAATAATCCACCATTATTTCACATTAATATTCGACAAAACACAAATTATAGAAAATAATACAAAACTGCAGACATGACGCTTCACTTTCCCGCCAAAGAGTCCTTCCGTCTGTTTAAATAACATCGAAGATTTTTTTTTTACTATCGTGTTAGTCCACATTGTGGTCTAAAGTTCAAATCAAATAATGTTTATTACGTTGCACACAGTTAAACCAGTTAGTTGTAATTATTGTTATTAAAGAAAAATAGAGAGTATAATACTAACAAGGTGTCAGATTATTTATAAAACATAACATAAATACATACATATAATTACGACTATTATCCCCGAAGGGTTAGTCAGGGACTAGGCAATGAAGACAGCAAAAGCGGTCTTCTACCATAGTCCACTTTTCACCAAATAGGTAACGACTGCGACGACGACGCTGTTCGGTGTTTGTGCAGTTATCCACCCAAGGAAAGCTTCAAATTAAATCAAATCAAATTAGTTTATTTGCTAAGAATAGGTACAGTTAGTCCGTTAGTAGAATTTGATGTCTACGCGACACGGTATATTATTCGGTCTATTAGTCGACAGATTATATATGAAATTATTATTTGATAACAAAACATAAGTAAAAGGTATTTTTAAATTCCGATATCGTTTTCTAATGTAATTTCAATTTATCTAACGTTAAGCAAGAGTGTTTATAGGGACGCAATATTATTTGGTGTGTTAATTCATTAACCTAACAAGCTTATTAAATTATATCAAGTGGTACTCGTTGGCAAGAAATCAAATCTCGTACCACTTCAATTTTGATCACTCAAAATTGATTTATAATGCTAAGGAACTGTACTCACGAGTAGTTATTATTACAGTGTTAACAACTATAGCAAATTACTCTCTGTTATGTCGTGAAATTGTAATTTGGTGATTTAGTCCCAATTTTTATGGAGGTATAGGTTTAAGTTTAATTAAATAACCCCTCGGTGGCCGAGTCTCTAGGCAGCGTAAACGTTATATCCGGAGGATCAGGGTTATATTCCTAGCAATTTTGTTTGTCATGGTACTATATAAAATTCTTCATGTTTCCGCACAGTTGCATCTATTGATGATGATGATGATATTAAGACTAAATCAGATTAAAAAGTTTTATAGTTACTAATGGAAAAGAAACGTTTACAACATCTTGCCCACGAGACAGTGATTCAAAACAATTCACTTCTCATAACAAAAACAAGTGACAGATGTGGTTACCACAAAAAACTCGCTCACAAGATGTAGGGTGCGATAAATCAAAACGTTGTTTTATTTGTGTGAGTTCACAACTTTCATAAATCATCCCTACCAACTTACCTTTCAATGAACAAACGGCGTCAAAGTTTTCGCTAGTGGCTTTATAAAAACAAAAAAAGAGAAAACTGCCTCACGTCAGGTCACCGACGGTGCTAACAAACCGAAACGTTGGCGCTAGACGTGAGGACAAACATTTTAAGAGTAAAGTAAGCGAAATACTGAAAACAAATGTGTTAAACAGCTTATCCGTGGGAATGTCCAAAAAATATCGCCTCTATGTTATCTTGGAGGATTGGTTTACTGGGTTTGGTCAGTGGCAAGGTTTGTTAATATCTATCTGGCTATCACCATCTTAACTTAATTTGTTTTGAAAAAATCGACAATAAAACTGTCTAAGAGGGACATCTCCACATAAGTTTGTGTGCACAGTACAGTGTCTAATTATTAACGTCTTCCTTACATCTGAACACGCTACCCCAAAGGCACTGTTCCGGAAACTAAATTACTACAGCCAATTTCAGTTTGATTCCAAACAATGAACCGCAAGATATTAGACGAAAACAAATGTTAGAGTACAGCTGAAGAAACTGACATTTATCTAATAACCCAATTTGGCCATTGTTTTCCTCATCCGAAACATAATCCTAGGATCATTGGTCACTACCCGCCAGTAGCTTGCCCGTCGAAGACTCAAAGAAGGTAAATAAAATTACAGTGAACCGCTCTCCGTTGTGGAACAGTCACGCGCGACCATGTTAATGGATTACGTGACTCCTGCTCTATGGGAAGAGCTGGCAAAAGGAATAATGAGCACGGATGCGCCGTAAATTGCATGTGCGTTTTTTATGGAATGCAAAGGAAATAAATCGAAGCGCTTTTCTCTTTCACATTACTTCCCATTGACCCGATGAGAAAATCGATCACAATTAAAAACACAGAATTTTAGGTTATACACCTAAAGTACTCAGTGGCTCTCTAATAAAAGAAGAGTAAAGGAAGAATAAAACAGAACAATTTTAAAACTGTACAAAATGTGTATGTTTGGCATGGCATATATTTAAACACTTTGTATTTCATATCGATTTCTTATTTTGAGGTAATGTTCCTTCTCTGTGATTCTGTAGTTAATAAACTTGTTTATTGTAGAAAGGCCTGAGTCCAGCCAGTGGGACGACTATAGGCTCATGTTGGCTAATAGTCATTGGCTCAATGCCATGCTAGGGCATTGCTGGGCCTGCCGCGATAATGCAGAGCCTCTACTATGTTCGTCAAGAGTTTTCCGTTTGAACCGTTAAATGGTCGTTCTCGTAGTAATTCTCTTTAAAGGCGACAGCCTTTGACAGACGGAGCCACCACAATGTTCTGAAGATCATCGCTGACAATCGGGATTGTCCACTAGTAGAACACCTATGCCGGCCTACCAGATCACTCTTTCAGGTCAATCTTTTATGCCATACTGCAAAGTAGCAAGCAAAAAGGAAAGCGGCTAATTTCTGCGGTAGATGGATGGATGTGCTTAAGCGTCATATGGAGCTATTTGAAGTAGGTGCGTCACAATGGGACTATGGCAGAGGACCGATTAATGTGAAGGCAAACTGTCTGAGTATGAAAAGAGGCGCAACGATGAGCTCGACAATAAGCGGGCCGAGACCAAACCCGGCCTATAACTATAATTATGTGGGAGGTGTGCAAACTTGCAGCTTATGTGCTCGCACATTGAAGAAGAATCTGATTGGTGACGATGAGCTGGTCAATAACAAACTTTTTAGTTTGGAACACCGACGCAAAGTGGCTTGCTTATTAGTCTTCTACAGGTTACACTTCGGAGAGTGTGCTCAGGAGTTACATAACGTCATACCTCCTTCCCCGTTCCATTATCGGACTACTAGCCACTTACCAGTGCACGACCGTATATACAATATGGCTCCTACCGTCCACTCAATCTGACAGCTGTCCGAAAGTTGGCCGACGCTGACCCGAGACTACCCGAGCTGACAAAAAAGCTTAGAACTAACCCATTGCTAAAGCTATATCAAAACCTAAACTACGTACCAAATGCTTAGAAAACTCAGTATTTTAATAAGTTAAAAGTTAATTACGAAAAGCTACAACAAAAATGACAAAAATGAAGATTCCAAGACAAAAAACAAAAATATTTTTTTTATATCGACATTTAGAAGTCGTTATTACTTGGAAGTCACTGTTTCAAACTATAAAGAATCATATCATTTTCGATAGTTAAAACCATAACGATTGTTTTGATGTGCACATTATTAGGAAGAACGATGATTACGAAGAGTAATTAACACATTATTAGCACAAAAAAATCCTATGCAAAATAAATGGCGAACCGTCAAAATTGTCAACAATTTCATTTTTTTACTAAAGGTACTCGTACACTATGCCATAGTTTCAATTGCTCTACGGATCAATTAATATCAATAGAGCCACCTCAAATTTTCTTGCGGAACTACGAACTAGGTGTAGTGAGCAACAACCTTAACAAAGAACGTTGCCGTGTTTATGGCGCTTGGTCAGAAAAAAATAATATTGGAATGTCACTGTCTACAAATGTAAACAAACCATATTAATCCTTAACAATAATTAGTATGCGATTGTTTTGATGTGCACTTATTTAGGAAATACGGTGAGTAGAAGAGTATTTCGACATTTTTAAAAACGCTTACGTTGCAAAATTCCGTTTTGGCGAACTGTCAATTCTCGCCAATTTCATTATTTTTTTCTGTGAAATTATGTTTGTCATTAAATAGATTTCTTTTACTTTTATACTGAATTAGTAACCACAGAATCATCTCAAATATTTTAATGGGCCTACGTAATACGTGTTTTAAGTAATTACACTCACCGTGGTCGTAATGCGAGTTTGCAAAATTAATTTAGGCTGAGTTACAGAAGTTACCAAGGACAGGAGGGGTTATATGTCACTGAGTTACAGAAGTTACCATGGACAGGACAGTGGCTAGACGGAAGGAGGGCTTTCATCCCTATGTTGTCGATATTCCACCCGCCCGGACGAAGCGATTTGCTTCTAGTTTCCTTATTAAGACAGCTAGGATGTGGGATGACCACCCTGCGTCTGTTTTTCCTGAAAGCTACAACTTGGGCGTCTTTAAGGCAAAAGTAAACAGGCATTTACTGACTGCGCGTGCTCCTCTCACCAGGAGAGGGCGCCACCGTCCACACGTTCACATCGTATCCGTGTTTGATAATTATTTAAAATTATGAAAGTTGTTAATTTTGTAGTAAAAACCTCTTTAAACTAGCTTGTTTTACCTCGATTTTAAAGTGGCAGTGTTTGCAGAAAGAACAGTGATTAGATACATTAACAACAACAATTATTCGTGAAGTAGATTAATTAAGTGCAATTACAAAAATACAAAATATTTGTTTAATGCAATCATAAACAAGCGAATCAGTGCCACGTAATAGTGGGAAATCAAACGTAATCCCCTAAAAAACCGTGTAATTAACAGTTATTTAGTAAAAAAGTGCAACATCAGAACCGTTGACATTTTAAATCACAACAAATATTACACAGCTGACTTGAATGTGCAACGATCAGATTCACACACAAACCGGTTTTAATTTCAAATATCTGTCAAATACCCATACGCCTATTTCGGCAGTATTTCTAACGCTTGGTTGGCTCGGGTCGACTAACGACGGACTCAAACCTCACAGTTCAAGGATTCCGAGTTCAATCCTCGGGCATTAACAAAATCTTCTTGTTCTGAAAAACTTGAATTTTAAAGATTGATTCAATATTTATTTGTTTAGTAGCGCTGTCTAGCGTATTAGAACAGAAACAACATTGATTAAATTGATTATCATGTCTGCTGCTTCGAAGAGCAATAAGAGCATTAAAAGTACAAGTAACGGCCGCAAGATGGCACTACAAGTTGAATGCTACAAGTGTAAAAATAAAGTTGAGACTAGGAATACAGTACTGTGCTCAATATGCAAAAATCACTTTGAGTATGATTGTATTGGGTATTCCGAGAAACTGTTTCGCCTCAAAGACACGATTACAAAGAACAACTGGAAGTGCAAAGTATGTGAGCAAAAGTTGAAGTCTCGTTCTACACCCACACTTAATTGTACTGACCCTTCTCACATTACTATGAGGAAGAAGCGTTCCACTCCTATATCACCACTTGGCACTGACGTCGTATCGAGCCCTTCACCACAAAGCACGCCTACTAGCACTAGCACTGCATCGCAAGTAGTTGAACCACACGCCGTAGTTCACGTTAGTCCAAATGAATCTCGAGCGCGGCGACGAACGGTCTCTTGTAATGATGTATCGTCAGAAGAAGACTACAATTTATCTCAGTCAATCGACCATACTAAAAGGAGCCTTCCTGATTTAACATCTGATACGGAAGAAATTGCTGAATTAAAGCAGAAAAACGAAACATTAATGTTAACTCTAAAAGGAGCTGAAGTCGAAATAGAAAATTTATTGATGGAAAATGCAAAACTTAAAACCGAACTTAAGCAGGCTAAGAAATCTATTGAAGCGTATAAAAAAATAGGAACTTCTTATATAACACCAAAGTCTACTAAATCAAGTGCTAGAAAAGGGAACAAGACCATACAAGACACTAATAGAGAAAAAGTAAGAAAATTATACAAAGAACCTACTACAATAGATACAATTACTACTACTACAAACGACACAAACAAGAAAACAGCGGCCGAAAGAAATTTTGATCACGAAGCGATTACGAGTGTCACAGAAGAATTTAATAAAAATACTTCTGAATTTATGGCCAAAAAAAATAAACGTACAAAACTATGTGTTATCCACTCTCCCGTCCACGGTTACTTCTGTAACCCAGTGACATATAACCACTTCCGTCCACGGTTACTTCTGTAACCGAGAATTTTGCAATTTTGCAAACTCGCATTACGACCACGGTGAGTGTAATTACTCAAAACACGTATTACGTAGGCCCATTAAAATATTTGAGATGATTCTGTGGTTACTAATTCAGTATAAAAGTAAAAGAAATCTATTTAATGACAAACATAATTTCACAGAAAAAAATAATGAAATTGGCGAGAATTGACAGTTCGCCAAAACGGAATTTTGCAACGTAAGCGTTTTTAAAAATGTCGAAATACTCTTCTACTCACCGTATTTCCTAAATAAGTGCACATCAAAACAATCGCATACTAATTATTGTTAAGGATTAATATGGTTTGTTTACATTTGTAGACAGTGACATTCCAATTTTTTTTTTTCTGACCAAGCGCCATTAACACGGCAACGTTCTTTGTTAAGGTTGTTGCTCACTACACCTAGTTCGTAGTTCCGCAAGAAAATTTGAGGTGGCTCTATGGATATCAATTGATCCGTAGAGCAATTGAAACTATGGCATAGTGTACGAGTACCTTTAGTAAAAAAATGAAATTGTTGACAATTTTGACGGTTCGCCATTTATTTTGCATAGGATTTTTTTGTGCTAATAATGTGTTAATTACTCTTCGTAATCATCGTTCTTACTAATAATGTGCACATCAAAACAATCGATATGGTTTTAGCTATCGAAAATGATATGATTCTTTATAGTTTGAAATAGTGACTTCTAAGTAATAACGACTTCTAAATGTCGATATAAAAAAAAAATATTTGTTTTTTGTCTTGGAATCTTCATTTTTGTCATTTTTGTTGTAGCTTTTCGTAATTAACTTTTAACTTATTAAAATACTGAGTTTTCTAAGCATTTGGTACGTAGTTTAGGTTTTGATATAGCTTTAGCAATCGGTTAGTTCTAAGCATTTTTGTCAGCTCGGGTAGTCTCGGGTCAGCGTCGGCCAACTTTCGGACAGCTGTCAGATTGAGTGGACGGTAGGAGCCATATTGTATATACGGTCGTGGACTGCCTTAAAGTTTTAAAGGAAGCAGAGCGATGTTTTGATCAAGCTACAATTTGTCATTTCCTAACTCCAAATGGTGGTATTCGGCAACTTCTAAATGGCTTGGAGAATAAACTTCAAGGTTTTAGTTATAATGATTATTGTGTAATATTTATAGGCGCATCTGATTTTGAAGAAACGAATAATTATCGTAGCTTGGTTGTTTTTTTGCGACATAAGATACAAAAGGTACAACATACAAATGTTATACTGTGTGCACCAACTTTTAAAATAAGTAATAATGTCAATGTTTTTAACAAAAGAGTTGAAATGTTCAATAATTTATTGTATCTGGATAATTTAGCTAACGAATATGCCTATGTATTAGACTCAAATCTGAATCTGAAGTATTCATCCACAATGTTTCATAAACACAACGGAGTGTTAAACAATCGCGGATATTCAACAATTATGAATGACTTAACACTTCTTATTCAAAGTTTATCCCAGCAGTGTACAAACGCTTCAGAATATACTGACAATGTATTGAATGTGACGTCCGATACAAAGGCAAAAAATGAGTTTTTTCGTAACTTCAAGTATACTATGTAATGAAACTTTCACTGTGTTACACCAAAATATACAGGGAGCTCTGAACAAAATTCCATTTATTGAAGCAGCTCTTACAGAATTATTAAAAACAGGCAAAGACATACATGCGCTTTGTTTAACGGAAACCTTTATCAAAAATGGTGACCAAAACAATTTAAAAATACGAAGTTTTTATCTTACAGAAGCTTTCTGTCGTAACAAAGAAAAAAGGGGTGGCTCATGTATTTTATTAAAAAAGGGTGTTAGATTTAAACCACTTAAGATATGTAACGAATTAAGTACTCTCTACATATTCGAAGCATGTGGCATCGAAATAGTGGATCACAAAATAATAATAATTAACATTTATAGAGTACCTAAAGACATATATGAAAAACCTTTTTTAAGTAAGTTTGAAGCACTATTACACTACCTAACAATAAAAAACCCAAAACATAAAATAATAATATGTGGAGATTGGAACTTTAACATTCTAATTACAACAAAAAACGTTTCAGAGTTAATAAGTCTTCTGAATAATCATAATATGACAGCACACATAAAAGTTTCCACTCGCAAAGCATCTTGCCTAGATCAAATTTCGAGTAACATAAGAAATGTAAACGCCGAAATACATTTATTGGGTCTTTCGGACCATGAAACAGCTCAAACCATTTCGTTTAAGGTCAAACAGTTACCGAGTAAAGAGCAGTATTTTATTGAAAGACGTGACTACAGAAAAGATAACTTATTTAAATTTTTAAACAGTCTGAGCTGCTTATCTTTTAAAGAGGTAATCAAAAGTCACAACGCAAATGAAGCGTTTAGAGAATTTCATGAAATAATTGATTTATTTTCAAAACTTTGTTTTCCACTTGTGCGCATTAAAGTTAAAAACGACTCAAATACATTGCGATGGCTTACCAACGGTTTGAGATATTGCTGTGTCAATAAAAGGCGATTATACTTAAAATATTTGCAAAATAGTAAAAATAAGACCTCAAATAGAAGAAAATATTGTAAATATACTAAAATATTAAGAAAATGTATAAACAAATCATATCAAATATATAACCAAAATACAATTATTAATTCAAAAAATAAGTGTAAAGCCACTTGGAATATAATTAATAAAAGTGTTGGTATTGACATTAAAAAAAAACAAATAGAAGTTATTGAAAGTGATGGTATTAAATACTCGGATCCATCTTTAATTGTCGAATTATTTATTAATTATTTTATTGGTTTGACGAACAAATCAAATTTTAATTTTAGCAACATTAATTTTTCATCTATTCCAATTAATTTAAATACAATTTTTTTACATCCTGTTGACGAGCATGAAATTTTTAAAATTATAAGGTCATTAAATAATACTAATGCAGTTGGTTTCGATGGAATAAGTACTAAAATTATTAAACTATGTGCATCAATTATATGTAAACCGTTGACTCACATAATAAACGTCTCTTTTGAACAAGGCTATTTTCCAGACTTACTAAAAAAGTCGATTATCAAACCTCTTTATAAAAAAATGACAGAACCAATATGTGCAATTATAGACCAGTAACACTGATACCAGTATTTTCAAAAATAATAGAAAAGGCCTTTCTAAGTCTTCTTAGTTCTGTCGATAGACATGAAATACTTAATAAGCACCAATACGGATTTCGAAAAAATAGCTCTACCACTCTAGCCTGTTTCAATTTAATGAAAATAATAACAGAGAGTATCGTTTTAAAAACACCCGTGTGTGCGATATTACTAGACATGAGCAAAGCTTTTGATTTTGTTAACCATAATAACTTGCTTCGTAAATTAGACAAGTATGGCATAAGAGGTAAAGCATATGATTGGATACAAAACTACTTGTTCAATAGAACCCAATGCACAGAAATTCAAACAATTTTAAATAAAGTACAATTAACCCATCAATCTGAATTTAAACTTAATAATTGCGGAGTCTCACAAGGCAGTATCTTAGGGCCGATACTCTTTTTACTATACATAAATGACCTTCCTAATGCGATTAAGCACGACTGTATAATGTATGCTGACGACACGACGTACTAATAAAGGCTAACGAAATGGCGAATTTTAACGAGGACATTAATATGCCAATAAATGAAATAATTTACTGGATGAACAGTAATAATTTACAAATAAACATTAAGAAGACTAAAATGATGCAATTTAAAACATATCAAGCAAATGAAATAGAGTTGGATGTTAGATATAACAACGAAAAAATAGAAGCGGTCCAATCAACTACTTTTACATTTAGACTCATTTTGCCACTGGAAAATTCACGTCAATAACGTTTGCACCAGAATCGATAAATTTGTATTTGCTCTTAGACGATTAAGTAATATTACTTCCGTAGAAGTAGCGATTACAGCTTATTATGGCTATGTTTCTTCAGTATTAAGTTATAGGCTCTTAATATGGGGAAATTCTGTAGAGATGAATAAAGCTTTTTTGTCTCAAAAAAAATGTATAAGAGCAGTTTGCAGAGCTCATTACCTTGAACCCTGTAGACCACTATTTAAACGTACAAAAATTTTGCCATTGCCTTGCATGTACATAAGACAGATTTGCATATTTGTTCGAGAGCACCTTACATATTTTAAAAAACACGGAGAGGTCTATAACAGATCTGCAAGGCATAATGAAAAACTGTATGTACCGTTGACTAGAACAAAACTTCACAATGGCAATTCTTACTGTATGGCTATCAAAGTCTTTAACAAGCTGCCAAGGGACTTAAAAGACCTCCCAATGCCACAATTTAAAAGAAAATTATCGAAATATTTATTGGACAAATGCTATTACTCATTACATGAATTTATTTTATAATATTTAATAATAATATAATAATTATTGTATTTTATCTAATTTTGTTTGTTGATGTTAATAATTCGATTCGAGTAACTGCCTCCGTGGTCCAGTGGTTAAGGCGTTTGTCTTATGACCCGGAGGTCGCAGGTTCAAACCCCGCGGGAAGCATACTTTGTTTAGTTGTTTCCAGTTTGGTCAGGATATTGCAGGCTTGAATCACCTGATTATCCGAAAAGAAAGATGATTCCGTGCTTCGGAAGGCACGAAAAACTGTGGGTCCCGGTCGCCATCTGGTGGCCGTTATATAAACCACGTCAGAGGCCGTGAGGCGGTTTACTCAGAAAATCTGACACTAGGTTGTGCAAGGTCGATTGACCTTGTAAGCCACTCGATAAGAAGAAGATTCGATATTGTTAATTTAATGTAATTTGATAATTCTAATTTAGTTTAATTATGTTAATTTAATTTAAAAATGTCAATTTTATTTTTTAGTTTTAATTTAATATGATGTTATTTGAATTTACTTGCTCTATGTGAACAATTGAATAATGTTAATTTAATTGTATATTTACATGCCAGAAAGGCAGAACATACGCCTCAACTGTTTTTATAACACCCTATTCACTATGTTCTAGTAAATAAAACTCATTTCATTTCATTTCATTTCCATCTTCGTCCTCATTATTACTTTCCAACAGGTAAAATCAGGGACAAACGCGCAATCAGTCTCCAATAAAAAAAAACATTCAAGGCAAAAATTGCCTATGTCAGTTACTTGAGAGCCCATGAACGTCACTCGTCATAGATCCTAAGTCGCTGTGACTGAATACGCTCGGGGATTGATGATGATGAAGTCACTTTAGTAATTTAGTACTAACACTAGTTTTATTATTACTAACACCAAATGGATCTTTGCTGTCCGATATGAAGTCCCTATCTACCGACCTCAATAGATAGGGTATCGCAACTGGAACTACGGGTCCGGTTGTGTTTTCAGAGGTACTACGGGGTTCCGGTTCTAGCCCCCCGCTGGTCGTGCCTTTAACCAGGCGCCTCCGGCGGGATCCGGACATGGGTTGGACTCGTAGTGGCATGTGGTTAGCTGTAGAGCTTGGGAATGTTCGTTTGTCCTGGTATTGTGTGCCAGGACTTCCAAACTCGTGCACAGCGAGCGGGGCCTAGTAGCGGTCTCTGAGGGGCCAGAAGCGAAAAGTCCTGCGGGGAACGTGAGTTTCCCTTATAGTTGGCAGCTTTGTCCGGTGGTTTTCATTGGACATTGGTGTTGACATCTCCGGTACTAGTCTGGATAACTAGTAGAGACGGCCTCCTAGATGCCGTAGGTCTCCGGTCCAGCCAGCCGCGTAGGACGTGGGAACTGGCTAGGCTCCCGGATGGGTTCCGAGAAGTGAGTGTGCTTACTACTCCGCTACCAAGGTGGACACTTGGGAGTCGACTTTAGAGTCGACGACCCTAGCAGTGGCAACTGCAAGTTGTGCCCTTCGTGCAACGAGAAGTGAGCGAGCTCGACAGCTCCGGCTACCTATCTGGACAATAGGCAGTGAACTACACGTGTTCACGGGGATACTCTCCCGAGACACTAGTCTTATGAGTACCGAATGAAGAGCGCGCTGCGGCGGGCACTAATTTGGCGTCAAGACCTAACGTTGGTGGTCTCCTGCGCGAGTGTTCTACTGGCGCAGGGACGTCTGGCACTTCTTGCATAACCTAACGGTTGGTCTCGAGGTGCCAGTACAAATAAACTTAGTGAATTAAGGAGAGGGGATGTCCGATATGAAAATCGTTTTTATGTTTTTGAGTGGAACATTTCAACACTCAATAATAACTGAAATTGTATTAAGAAACTTTAGTTAGAATAGTAGCTACCAATAAATATTACTGAAACGCTAAGTGATGAAAAAATGCAAACAGAATACTTAACGATAGATACGAAGATGAACTAAAAGCGAGTTGTAGCAGAAAGGCATCAAAGATCGAACTATTTTCCTGGCTACTTCGCCAGACTGCAAGTTAATATTAAGTTACTAACTAGGGCAGTCTATATACAAAGAGTGGATCTAGTACGTTTTTATTTTACTACTAGCGACCCGCCCCGGCTTTGCACGGGTTACTACCCGTAGCCGTACCTAAACAAATTATAGCCTTTAACCTTCCTCGATAAATGGGCTATCTAACATTGAAATATTTTTTTTAAATCGGACCAGTAGTTCCTGAGATTAGCGCGTTCAAGCAACCAAACTCTTCAGCTTTATAATATTAGTATAGATAGGAAAGAGAATGGCTTTTATCTTACCAGATGGCATTTAAATAATTCCTACTAGATACCTGCTAACGTACTACAGAAGCTACCGCGAGAGAAGAAGAAGTATCAGAGAGAGAACTGAACTATATTTTTAAACTCATAAATAATAATCAATTGCAAGGAATGTTTGTTCGGGCACCACTTGAGATCATCATCATCATTATCAGCCTATAAACGTCCCACTGCTAGGCACAAGCCTCCCACGTGGACAATGGCACGTGGGGATATTGGGCTATAACCCACCACGCTGGCCCAATGCGGGTTGGTGGGTTTTAACGACTGTTATCTTACGACAACAACGAGGACCGACGGCTTAACGTGCCTTCCGAAGCACGGAGGAGCTTGAGATGTTTTTATTGGTCACCCATCAGGCGATCCAGCATTGCAAAAGTTGCTTATTTAGTTATTTTGTTTTGTGTTTTATCATAAAAATTACAATGTTATATAATAGTAGTTGTGACTGACTGACTGACTTGGCTTTCATAATACGGCAAACATATTTAAACTCCTTTACATGTATTTTCCTCGCACAAATTACATTTTACTCAAAATCAGTACACATTCATATTTTTTTTATTTTCCTTGTCAAAATATATATAAAACACCCGCACGACATCCGCACTTCCAATCAAGAATCATTTCCAAATTGCAATTTTTATTGTAGCACGAAATCAAGCAAGATTTTTGATGAACAAATGAACGAAATTATATCATCTAACGATGATACAAACGAGGCGTGAAGGCGTCTTGTGGGCCGGCAGTTGGTGGAAGTCACTTGCCTGACATTTTCTCAAACAAATCGTACTTAAGGAAATTAATGATTGATCCATAGTCTCTGTCTGTACTGTATCTGTCTGTATTGTCTGAGAAAGTGAATTTTTCGTCGGACCCTTAAATGTTATGAATTTTTCGTCAGACCCTTAATAATAATTGTTAATGTCTCATTCATGGATTTGTCAAAAGTCATCCCACTGAAACAAATCTATGTAACTTCCTTGATTAAGTGATCGATGACATGGACAAGGGTTAGTCGAGCGGGAGCGATGTTCTGGGTGTCGTGTCCGGACGACATCACATCGACCACGTAACGAAGATGCGAGAACGCCTAGAGGGTTTTAATGTGTGGGCCTCTCTGCCTGTCCTGCAGTATGCGTTAGGGGAGGGAGGAACCTAGCATAACTTGGCTGTTCTCAGACTCTAATTAATTTTCTTCTAGAGAAAGTAAGGGATAGTAAATGAATTTCGTATAATGTTAAATAAGTTATACATAAATAAAATTGTTCAATTTCTAATAATGAACACGAGTTTTCATCCTGACTACGAGTACGGATTCTTTCAATTAGAAATTAGTAGCAGAATATTGTGTTAATGTTTTCATTTTAAGAATATTAGTTAACAAACTGCTACTTTCATCTGGATTTTTGTAAAAATGCTTTAAAACCCTTTCTGCAACTTCATATCAATGAAGTTGCAGAAAGGGTTTTAAAGCATTTTTTAGGTATTGTAACATTTGTATCGCAAATTGGGAAAATGCTCCCTATCTGTAATCAACGCAATACAATATGGACAATTTCAACCGCAAAGAGAAAATGTGAACAATTTGAAATAACAATACTCCGTAAATAATACTTAACGATGAGCTCGTTGATAGTTCATTGTTAAAGTTCTGAACTAGATCTGAGCTGGCTGTTTGAAAAGAACTAAGTCATATTCTCATACTTACCTCCGTGGGAATCGAATAGATTGTATTAGAAGTGTGATATGCTGCTAGTTAGTATTAAATTTTTAATTAGCAATTTGAAGTAATCGTTATTGAAAGTAGTTATTGTTAAAGTTGTATTGGGTTTTGTAGTCTTAACTAGTTTCTTTTCCGTTTCTTTACTTGCCATGCGGTAACCTATCATAAATTCGAAACTTTCCTGTACGAATTTCAATTGTTCGAAAAGGGTATGACGAAGTTTTAAATACCAGATCGTTGCTTCTACATAATTTTGTTAATCCATAAACTTATCATACATACGTTTCATTTTCCAGAAAAACTATTAGCCGATTATCAAAACTACTTTTTTTCCTTTGGAAGATGTTTTGTTTACAATAAATTTAATATCTAGAAGTATTAAAATTCGAAGTAACTTTTACTCTAAAATATCATACTCATACCCAGTTTTTTTTTGTTTTTCATATATTCATATTATTAGGTGAATAATCTTAAATGTCTTTTTATGTTTCCGGTAAGATAGTGTTTCAAATAAGATTGTGTTTCAAAAGTCAGTGACAGAAACGAATCGCGGCAAAACCGACTCCACGTAGTCTTGTCTGCCCTACGCTAGAGTGTAATTCAAGCCCGCGTAGGCGCGGAGGGGCGAGGCAGACCGCCGGAGCCTCGCAGCGCCGGAGCCGCGACAGAAACCATGCCTGCTGCATGCTTGGTTGCATGCTGCATGCTTGCTGCATACTTGCTGCATGCTTGGTTGCTTGCTGTTTGCTTGTTTGCATGCTGCATGCTTGCTTGCATGCATGCCGCAGCTTGCTTGCAAGCTCCAAGCTTGCTTACTTACATGTTGCATGCTTGTTTGCATGCTGCATGCTTGCTTGCGTGGTGCATGCTTGCTTCCATACTGCATGCTTGTTTGCATGCTTAAACGTTACTACGATTACAAGTTGTTCGATGATATTATGGATTTCAATTATTTGAAACGCTGTATTTTAATAATATTGGAAACGTGTTTCTGGAAAATAAATCGTCTAGCATTAATAGCTACGGCCAAACGTTGAGTAGGATTTTAAAATATAGAGATTGTGAAAAAAATTACAATCGATAATCGGCATTTCAAAACTTTGTAAATTGTGTTTTCAGTAAAAAGAAAATTATGGAAAACAAAAAATTACAAAACGTTTTCGGCCAAATGAAATTCGTACAGGCAAATTTCGAATTTATGATAAGTAACCTTGCCATGCTCCTGACGAGAGATTAAATGTGATTTCATGTCTCAAACTCTTAAATAAGATTTATTGATTGCTATCCTCTCAGCTGATGATGTTAAACATTTACAGAAAACAATCATAATTCCTTTTCTCATTTCTTGCAAGAGCTGAATGCATTACTTTACTACAAAATGTTTCGCTAAATGAGTTGTAATAAAAGTATAATGTGGTTCAGATGGAAAACGGGGTCTTTAAAAAACAAGGCAAACAAATCATTAGTACTCGTGGAGCGGCTTTGCAGTTACAAAATTATAATGGTTTATAAAAATATTTTTGAATACTTACGTGAGAATATAAACTGAGAATTAATTTAGAAAATTCTTTTTCCTGCATTAGATTATAATATAAATACTCTTCTATATTATTTGTAGCTATTCGGAAAGGCTTCGTTAGTTAAATTCATTTCAAAGCTTTATTGTAAATTATTTTCAAAGATAATATATTTAAGAAGATTTTGTTTGTTTATTTGTAAACAATTTATTTATTTTTAAGTCTCCAACCTACGAGTATTAGGTAGGTATAAAAAGGATTGGAAAATACCTACCTTTCATATAAATCTTCCGCATCCTTAGGATGTCTGGAATATATAGGGACTAGGGTTAAGGACAGACTTTTAGAAAAGGGCTATTACACTGTAAGCGATTACATCAATGACAAAAGTGCATGGAATTAACATTCCTCTAGTTTCGCACACATTGTTCTAATGCGTTCATAGTGCCCGAGTAAAACTTTTAGATTCACCTTTGTTTTTATCTTTTCTTTTATTTTATAATTGTTTAATGATTATTGATTGTGTAATTTGGTAACGACATATTGTTTTGTAAATGTCGTTACTTCTATATTATTATAAAGATGTGGAGTTTCTTGTGCCCGTTCTTCTCCACAGCTAAAAGACGTCCTGAATGGGTTTTTTCCTATTCCTATCCATCCATCCATAAAAATAAATTAAATTTAGACGATTCAAAATACTTATTTTAGGCTTACTGAATAAAGAAATTTTTATGTTTGATTTTTGATATAGTTTTTAGTGATTATGCCGCCCTTTGTATACTTGAAAACTTTGTTTTTTAAACGTTTCTAAGGGTTCGTTTCTAATAACTAAAGCATAGGAGGAGTCCAAATGAGACTCGTATAGTTGTCCTATTTTTTTAAATGGGCCATAAACATTGAAAGAAAGGAGACAAAATAAGTTGCCAAAACGTCAAATGTCTAGCGAAAAAAAACAACCGGTCACCATTTATGATACCGAATTCAAAAGCGACCTATACAAATGTAATTCGAATGGTGACCAATCGGAGTGCCCACTCAAATGTTATAGCACTCCTTCTATGCTTTAGTTATTATTTTGAGCCAATACCCATTAATTATATTGATGACTTAAACAGACTGAACTATACAGTTATGATTGTCACTACGCCCCATCAGTTCGTAAGTCTACAGGGTGCGAAACTTTGTACTAAAAAGAACCGTCATGAGACTCGGCAAGAGCGCTTTTGTTTTCTCCCTTTTTTAAAGTAGGTACATATATTTAAATTTTGTGAAAGTATAGGTATGTATGTTTGCTTACCTTATTATATTCTTACAGTCTTTGGATAAAATAAGTCTTGTAAAATCATGTGACCGCTTTAACATGACATGATTTTTATAAATATTTATATAAGCACTTCAACAATTATATTTGTTTGATTGTTGTTTACAAAAGTAAGGGTTCTATATAAATCGGAATAAGGAAATGTTTCCAAAACTTAAATAACAATGACTTAACAGTTTTTAGAATCGTATCATTAGCAAATAAGTGATGAAGGGCAAAAATAAAGTGCTAAGAGAGAACTTATTCATTAAAATCTTATGATTTAAACGATGACCAAAATTACTAAACTACAGCGGTCGTTTCTTCGTTTTGAAAATTTAAATGCTAGTTTAACGAATCAAATAAACCTACGTATTAATAGCCGACACAGAGCAAAAGCTTAGTTTTATAATTAGTCACCAAAGCCAGTGAATCATTCAAACGTCCTGGCCGACTTAAAGGGAATTCATATTTAAATATAAATCGGGCGCAGGGATAGCAGCCGTTAGTTTTTGTTTTAAAACATTTTACTTTAATAGAGTGCTGCTCACAGTTTAACGTTAGGAGCTAATTATACATTATCTTCAATTGACATCTCTTTAGATACCACCAAAATGTGTGTGGCAGTTAGTGTTTTAAGTTGTAATCGCTCGCCACCACCCAATATGAAGAAATTGAAATAAAATTATTAAAAGTCAACCAACACTTTGAAGCTTCTTAAAGTTTTTTTTACGAATATTTATGAAATGGCAATAGATATCAAGCGCCATGTAACCCACACTCAAACGTACTTTTTGAAGAGGCAAGGACACACGCTCCACAAATAAATAAATATGATGTTTCGCCCCAACTAGAAGGAGTGAGTTGTAGTAATTAGGCTATATACGGTCACAATGCTAGGAAAATGTTAAAACAATTGAAATCAAAATAGGCTTGTGTCCACTAAGAATAAATCGGATGGTTTGGCGGTTCTAGTGATTATTTATGTTTTATAGAAACAAAATATCTAAAATATTTATTAAAAAAAATTGGGATTATTAATATTTTTAAAGAAAAAAATCGACAATAATACGCATTCAGTCATATGACATTAAACGGAAATCAGACGCCGTGACGTCACGCCATGCCAAATGTCATTTTATTGTTGTGACATTTCTATAGAACAAGCCTCGAACGAAACGGATGTTTTGCACGGCGTGACGTCATTTACTCAACATGGCGGTCTTAAACGTTTTTGCGGTAAATTTAAATTGGAATATAAAAACGCAAAATAAATATTGTAAATGATCGATTTTTTGAAAAATAATGTAATCTTATGATAAAATAGGTAAACAGGTATCGTTTTAATATGATTTTGAAATTTAGTCAACTAGCCTATTAAAATCATTATTGGTAATAATAATTTGACTGGAATTTTAATTTGGCAGCCCTAGGCCAGTCCCTCTGCTCATGACACCGATGTCTATTTGTTCGCTCTCAAGGATTCTTGTTTAATTCATTTCCAATTAGTGACACTGGCTAAGTACGTACTGGTTAAAAAAATACGACAACATCAAGTCGATTGCAACCTACGGAATTTCTGTACTAAATAGTGGTAAACATTTTTTTTTATATTTTAGCGTTTTATTAACGCTTAAATATACTTAAGTAAAATTTTAAACACTGAAAAAAAAAACTTTCGACGGGTGAAAACCAGACCTCGGTAGCCAAGTGGTTAAGGATGCCGCTCGGAATGCGGTAGGTGCGTGATTCGATTCCCGCCTGAGTTTGTCGTCTTTTTTCAGTGTTTAAAATTTTTACTTAAATAGTGGTACTAAATAATACAGGAGTGCTAGAGGTGTTCCTTTGACTAGAGTTAGGTAAAGATGACTACAACTTTTATTTGACAACGTAATCGATAGTTGTGTTTTAACGCTACGAGTTATTTATTTGAGTATTATTAAGAAGTCAGATCTTCTGATACTGCCGAATCAACAGAGTTTTGTGAAGAAAATAAATCACGAATCAGGCAAACATTTCTCCTAGTTATAAAAAATATTATTAGAGAAATTTACGCGTCCCGTACAAATCATAACCACAAATCTTTTTTTAATATGCCGCCCTCGGAGGAAGCAGAAAATTAAATTCTTATACAATTAGAATCTGACGGAGTTTTCAGATTAGTTGGTCTTATTCCATTCAGTCGGGACCGATTTATAACTCAATTAAAATGTCATTGAAAACTCGCTCATCATTCGATTCGACTGGACTAATCCTGACAGATGGAGAGCTGGTGACGTTTTATTTTGGCTGTTGTTCCGTTCAGATTCAGGTAATGATTACTGACACATTTCTGGTAAATGGCACTTAGGGAAAATTTTGCTCACTTTCTTCTAGAAACAAATGCTAGCGCTCTCATTTCGACATAGCGACATCGTTATTGTTTTTATACCGACCGGATGTAATCAAATTCCCACTATATCTAGGTAGAATACTCATTAACAAGGTTTTCTGGTAAAAATTTACCACCAGCTGTGCGCGCGGCTTCATTCGCGTTGACTTTACTGCGCTACCTATGATTCATATCTTTTTTGTGGGGAGACAAAACTTTTAATGTAGTATATTCAAGCAATCTCCCTAACAAAGGGAAGATATCCGTTGGGCTAGATAGATGCTCATGCTCAGGAACTTTAGTCTTCGCTTATGACTATTATTATGTTAAGATTCATTTGCATCCATCCGGTAGTTACGGCGTGTTTGAATGAAAATGTTTTAGCTTTATAACGCTAAAGAAGTTACACGTAAGTAAGCAATTTAAGTTGAGACTAAAGTCATGAGCAACTTCATTATAAGACTCAAACCAACTCTAATAAATTAATTATACTGCTATTTCTAACATTTTAGAATTGAAAATCCCTTGACTTGTATGAGAAATTTGAACAAGCTGTTACAGTCTAATTATACGTCTTAATATGGCCAATCTTCATACTTCTAACGCCAATTACATATCCCTTAGATATCTCTGAACGTTTGTTGGCATAATTTTATAGCCCTTTTTATGGGGAGAAGAGCGCACGTGCGGACATTTATAAATTGGGTGCCCGCCTTTGGGTATGTTACCCTTACAATGAAATAACGTATGGAGCAAAATTATTTATTATTATTACTCTTTGTCTCGTCGTGTGTTGAAAATTTTAATGTTTCGCTAAAAGCTAGATGGGAAATTGTGGTCAGCGCAGAATGTCGTGCGAACTTTGTAGGGTGCTTGTACACGTGTTATTTTAAGATGTGCTATGTTGGCCATTTTAAAGTGGTTTTAACTATCAACGAGAATATGTGATATAGCGGACATAAAGCTGTACTTGACGATGCAGCTTATTTTTCTTGTAAATAATGTTTTATTCACAAACAACTTGATGCTTCAATCATAGAAAATTGAATGTTTTAAATGTAATAAGCAGTTAAGACTAGTGTCACTACTATAGAAAAAAACTCGAAATTTGTGTAATATGTAGACTGATGGGTGACCAATTTAAAACTGACTTATGCTTATAGGTGCATAGAATGGCACGTTAGTCGCTACCGCCTACAGTTAGTCCCGGCCACTATTGTTCTGTGGTCCCGACTATCAGCGACCTATAAACGTCCTAATCAAGGGCACATGCCTTTTCACATGGAAACACTAAATGGGGATATTGAGCCATAACCCACCACGCTAGCCCAATGCGGGTTGGCGGTCCCGGTCGTTGTCATAAAATAGCAATCGTCAAGGCAACCAGTCCGAATTGAACCACTGCTGTCGAATATGACTAATGTTCTAAAATTCATATTATTGGGTCTGAGTCCAGCGGTTGGATTGAATATTTAAAAAAAAAATCGGTATTAGTTTTTGTAATTGCTGCCACTTATTACTTTTGTAATTACGAAACGTAGATTAAATTAAAACCTGGTTTACTCTGGCTGTCGCTGTCTGCCTTTTTTAACAGAAAAGTGACAGGTTTAACCCAATTTCAACTTTAGTTAGCGTTTTGAATTATGTAGAATCATGTTTTATTAACTTGCTACTACAAACCGTGGCATTAAAAGTTCTGCCGTAACCAGAATACTGAACTCGTCCATCAAATTTTGATTTGCCATTGTGTACATTTAACACACCTATAATACTGCATTTATCGCACACATAACTTTAATCCTGCAATCTCGTCAAAACATAGGGGTATATATGAAGATTGAGTTTTTACGGCTTATAAATCTCAAGTAGCAACGCGCAAATTAATTTTCTAACATGAGAGTTCAAACTCGAGAAAGTTTTAAGTCTTAAAACTGAACATTTAAAACTTTTCAATTAGAGACCGGTAAAGATTTTCACAAGTATCCGTTTCAAAGATTGTTTTTTTAAGATTTCTTCTCACTTTTTGTTGTTTTTTCTTACAAGGACTTTGTGTTTATGCATGACAGAGATTGCTTGATAGTTTTTAAAGATTAATAAATTAAAAGTACACCTCACATGTCTTTGACGTTGAGGATTACAGGACTTACTTCTGGAGCCATAAAAACATGTTATATGACGTGATTTCATGATTTGCTATTTCCTGTACCAATGATAAACTTGAAAGTGAATAAAATCAGTGTGTAATCAATTTTGGATTTGGGCATAAACTCGTAACACCAAAATTTTATTTTAACCGGTCATACCGCCAAAAGGACTATTATTTGTGACGACCTCCTTGGTCGAGTGGTTTGTACACCGGTTTTCATGGTGTCGCCATCTCTGAGGTCCCGGGTTCGATCCCCGGTCGGGTCAATTTAGAAATTATTGTTTTTCTAAATTGTCTCGGGTCTGGGTGTTTTCTATGTATAATAGATAGATAGATAGATAGATAAATTCTTTATTGCACATACATGTAGAACAATTTTACAATATAAAACTTAAATCTAGTATGAGCAAAGGCGGTCTTATCGCTGAAAGCGATCTCTTCCAGACAACCTTTGGTTTTAGGACCCAAGAAAGAGAAAGAGGAAGTGCGCAAGTACAATTAAACAGAATTACACGATAGTTAATTAGTAAAAACAGGTATTATAATTATATACTTATAAATATATTTAAAATTAGACGTACATATATATATACAACGATATAAGTATCATACATACACACATACATACATATATATTAAATAAACTATTACATGTTACTAGCAGATGACTTAGCTAATAGATGCTTGTGTAGCATAGATTTGAAGATAGAAAGTGTCTTGGAGTGTCGGATTTCGTAGGGTAAGTTATTCCAAAGAAAAGTAGACTGGACTGTGAACGAATCCTTAAAATAACCTGACCGGGTAAAGGGAGCCTTTAGTACATTATCCAATTTTGACCTGAGACCACGGTTGTGATCCTCCCCTGGAAACCGGAAACATCCTTTAAGGTAGGAAGGAGTACGAGGATCATACAGTACGTTAAAAACGAGAGTGAGGATATGCTCCTCACGGCGCAACCTAATAGGTAGCCATTCAAGCCTATGCCTGTATTCAGACACATGGTCGAACTTACGCAAACCGAAGATAAACCTGACGCAGAGATTTTGAAGGCGTTGTAGCTTATTAAGCAAGTCCTCATTAAGATCAACAAGGCAGACATCGGCGTAGTCTAAGATCGGTAGAAGGAGAGATTGCGCAAGTTCGACCTTGGTCTTCACAGGAAGCAAGTTCCTCCACTTCCTAAGCGAACCAGAGGCAGCAAACACCTTACGACTCATCTCTGCTACTTGTGGAGCCCAGCAGAGGGTACAGTCGAAAAGGACCCCTAGATTCTTTACAACATCGCAGTAGTTTATTGAGATACCGTCAAAGAAGAGCGAAGGGACAGATAAATTGTTTAACTTGGCTGTTTGTTTTGAGCCCCCGATGATGATAGCTTAATAAGTATGTATTTAAATATTTTAAGTATGTTTATCCGTTGTCTAGTAACCATTTAACGAGTTTCTTCGAAGCTTCTCTTGGGCTAGATAATTGGTTTGATTGTAGGAAAGATTTATTTATTTATTTATTATTTCAACCCGTCACAAGTTGATTTATATTCTAATAAGACACATTGTAATTTTGTAGCTACTGGGCACACTGCAAATCTGTTCCTATTCGTCCTCCCATCAAACAGTTCTAAGGTCACATTAATATTGCTTTTAGCAATATGACCGGTTAGAACAAAATTTTTGTGTGACGTGTTGATGTCCAAATCTAATTTTGTGGTTAAAATAAAACAGGGTATAGTGGCTATGTTATGGTTTTTAATGGTTGCTATTTCAATAAAACAATTTAATTCGAACACGGAGGTAGTCCTGTTATTTAATTTAAAAAAGAGTTTATTGCTTAATAACGTTATTTTTTTATACACTTTTAAACTTTCGCGTTCCATTATAAATACACATTTAGAAAGGGATTAACGCTAACTACATATTATAGGCCCGTGACCACGACCGGTGCAACTCGGTCGAAACGTCGGGTATAAAAAGGTATGCGTAGTATGCCTATAATATGTAGTTAGCGTTAATCCCCGTCTAAATGTGTAGTTATTTTTTTAACTTCAGTTTGGAGTCCAATTGACCAAATTCCATTTGTTACTTTGGGTGCAAAATTTTAAAAATCTATAGAATAATTTTGAATTATCAATAGTTGGTTTGAGATAAATGCCTAAAATAGCATAGGATAGCGGTAAATATTTGCAATCAAAATTATTAACAAAATAACTTCAATGGTATTGCGTTTAGAAGATATACTATTATTCGTCATCGGCCAATCATGATGAGATCAGGTGCACAGGGGCTCTACCGCCACCTCTTAGAGCAGTTACTTTAATCTTACTATACAAGGAATTTGCATAATAAGACTAAAGTAATACTGCTGTAAGAGTTGATAGTAAAGCCGTCGTCCAAAATGAACAATAGAAATGACCGAACGGCTGACCCAATGCTTCTTGGTTGACAAAGACTTGTTGGTTGATTTTATTAAAGCTGTCGTATGACAACAACTGGGACCAAGGTCAAGTCAATCATTAATTGACTTTGCCGAGTGTATACTTGGCAAGGTCAATCAATGACTCTCCTTACTACTGCTACTCTATAGTCTTCTTAGTCGGGCACTCCTGGCAGAGTGGTGGTGACTGTCGATGGACAGGGTTGCGGTTCGCCGTCGCCACTTGCTTTCAGGGCAGCCGCATGTAGCGTCTCCACCTTTGTCGACTTCCCGCGTTGCAAGTACGCTGTACTGCGGTCGACTGCGTAGTATTCCCTGACGCGATGGTTATGATGGCTACTATGGTCGACTCCATACTAGCTCTACATGATATTAATTTGGTAACCCATCCGTTGAATGGGCATTACTAAAAGTTGCTTAACTTGCAAGATGGCAACCCGAACGCGTAGTCAATGCGCTATCAAACTCCTCAAAATTTACGACGTTAATAAGTTCAAAATTTAAATTAGGTAATTCATACGTATCACCATGATGACTCATGCTACTGAGAAATTATTAATAAACACTTAATTTTAGCAAGTTTGCTTATCGTTGCCCCATAGAGAACGTAGTCCATCTCGACGGTTTTAATTTACGTAGTAAATATTCTTAAAAAGTTCGCCTAACAACTTTCTGCGGCGCCGCGGCAAGTCCAATCTCAGCATAATTTTTGGGGAACCAGAGAAAAACTTCACTGTTCCACTTACGGAAGTTGCTCTACAGTTTTTGGGGGGTTGAGACCCGAGGTGCGGGGCGCTACGCGGAATGACAGCGAGCCCGAGTTCTGGTGTTATACCGCCAGTTCTTTTTACGCCGATTTGCGTAATGAGTGCGCTCGTTTTAGCCACTCTTGTTATATGTATACTTACTGCTTTACTACCGCGTTCATTTAAAAAAGAACTGGTTAGAGGAGCTCAATAGGGCTGGTCGGTTTGCGAACTTGCCAGATAACCCCTTGTCTATCACGAAGATTCCTAGGAATCTTTAACCTATAGCAACCTCTAGAGGTTGCTTACAATTGAATTTCTATTATGTCTCGTAGTAGCGCTCAACCGTGGCTCAAGTTCTGTGATTAAAATACCGCTAGAAAGCTTTTTATAAAACTAAGACTGCAAAGAAACTCTATATTGTTAGTATTGGTTTTTGTCACCTCATAAGGTGCTTAGGCCTGCAGCAATAAGTTTTATCAGCGCCGCGTACTAGCGTAACAAGTGAACAACTCTTTAGTAAAACTGGACAGTTGTACGATGAGAGGCACTCTTTGAAGGGTGAAAATGCCGAAAACATGCTTTTTTGTGCTACGATAAAATGTGCTTAACTTTGATAAATGAAACAGTTACTTTTTATTAAACAGTACCTACAGTAACAGTTACATAACAGCATTTAATTTTTTTCACGATTTGTCTAGTCTCAGTCTCGGCTCTCGGTCTCGGCGGAGATTTTATTTTATTCTCGTTCTCGGTCTCGGTCTCAGCCAAGAACGAAAAACAAGTCTCGGTCGAGCCTAAATGTCTGGTATTACGACAGCTGAGATCTTAAATAACTTTCGCAATACCGTGTAAATGGATGGGTGACTAAATAAAGAAAAAAAAACATCCGTAGCCCCTCCGTGTTTTAGAAGGTACGTTATGCCGGTGTTGTTGTCGCTTAAAATTAAATTAAATTTGTTTAAGTTCACACTACTTCTGTAGTCATATTCTTAGCGAGTAAGAGTATTCTTTGGAAGCTCGTTAATATGGTAAGATAACGGATAAATATACGTAAACATAAAAAAACACCCAGACCCAAAATCAGTTTAGAAAAACAGTTTTTCTCTAAATTGACCCGACCAGGAATTGAACCCGGGACGTCAGAGATGGCGCGACGCCAGACCCGGCATCTAACCACTAGACCACAGAGATCGTTAAAATGGCAGCAGATAATTAAAACCCACCAATACGCATTGGGCCAGGGTAGTAGATTATAGCTCAATCTCCAAAAGTCCATACCTATGAGAAGGCAGGCCTGTGTGACCTGTGACCTGTGGCCTGGCCTGTCCAAACTAGCGGTCGGCGACTGAAATCCCACAAGGGGCGAAAGTTTGTGTGCTGAACATAATTGAGGATTTGCGTAGCTGATTCATGTTATTTGTGAAGGAATGTTTATTCCATAAGTACTATTCATACAACAAGTTATTCTTAATTTGGATCTAAACCGTTGCGTGACTGTTATAAAATATTTATATACTTATTATTACTTTTCCAAGCTGTGTGGTGGCGGTTCAATATTAAAACAATTAAATTATTAATTAAATTAGTTAGTTCAATTCATTATTAAATAATTTAAATAATGATTTAATGAATACTACCAAACAACCTCTTCTTATCTTGGGTGTCATAAAAGGCCACTAACGGACTAAAGACTGCACATGCATCCAACACCCTCTGCAGCAGAAGGACAGATAAGCAAAATCCCGGAATAGCAAAAACACAGATTAGCAGAAGGACAGATTTGCAAGGCAGATAATGTACTATCGGCGTCAAAAGATATACATAGCCTATTAACCTTAGTATCATTTTTTGACCTCATGTAAAGTAAAGTAAAGTAAAGTAAAGTAAAGTAAAAAAACGTTTATTGCTTCTTATTGCATTTTACAAACAATGAACAAATAGAAAAACAAAACAAACAAAGCAATTGGAAGTAGCTCAGCATGTGTGTAAGGTAACGAGAGCTTCATAATTTAAAATATAATTACAATTACAAACAACGATAACAAATTATTAATTTGCAAATTGGATACGTATTACAAATAAAAAAAAAACAACAATTAAACAATCATATTTTGTAACAAATTAAAAAATAAAATAAAAATGTTGACAGGTACTCTTTTGTGTTGTTGTAATGTGTGGCGTGTGCGTGTGTGTTGTGTTATGGAGGACGTGTATATGTAAAAAAATGTCTACGACTGTACAAAGTATTCCGTTAGGGGGGGGAGGTAATGATTTCCAATGACCCTGAACATGTGTCCCGAAAAACCAGAATTTAACGAATTTCAAAACTATTTTAATAACCAGTGGATCCTAAACATCACAAAGGACATTCTTAGCTATTTTAAAGAAAAATTTCGAACAACGAATGGTGTAGAGGGATAGCACCGGAGGAGTAATACAAAAAAACCTGCGAAACCTTCACTCTTCCTGTTCATTCAGCTGTTAAAAAGAGAAGCATACTTTCAAGATCTCAAGTTGAACGGCAATAGCAAACCACAACAATGTTCTTAACTTAACTACACATAGGATAAAAAAAATTGGTTGCCTGTAAAGTAACGGTATACGGGCGAAAGTTTTACGTGACAACGACTTTGAGTGGTAAAATAATTTTAATGTGAATATTCATTCGTATAGTAGGAAGAAGGATGAAATAATATGGAAGGGACGCGTGCCTTTCACTTTTTATGTCTGTCTCTCTCGCTCTTAGGCGGGCTAACCATGCCCGAGTGGAAGGGACGCGTGCCTCTCACTCGCTCTCATTGTGAGCGCATAACGTGAGCGGAGCGTAACGCAGTTTCTTGAAGTGTCACCCGGCAAACCAATTTATAAGACGTTGTCACGTCAAAAATTGATCAAGTTATCACGGGTTTTCTGCAATAGAATGTTCGATACGTTTGGCTAAAGTTACATAGACGAATTAATTCGTCTAGAACTATTTTTTTTTTTTAATCCACAACGGGTAAGCGCTTGGCCTTCATCTCACCTGATGGTAAGTGACGATGAGGCCGAAGGTAGAAGCGCGCTTCACCCGGAATCCGCAACCACTGAGGAACTGGCTATCTTATCTCAAACTGCCGGAACACAACAATGCTATAAACATCGTTGTTATGGCGACAGACTTAGATAAGATGGTGGTAGCTAGCCAGGCGGACTTAACAGCCCTACCATCAACCAAACCGAGCACACAAAGATGTACCCCCCGCTGGGAATCCAACCCGGGACCTCTGGGTCTAAAACCAGTGGCTTAGCCACTAGACCACAGAGGCGGTTAAAATACTTTCAAATAAAATTTTACGAATTGCAACCACCTATTCATTATATTTGTTATCTGTGTGGGTCTGTACTTAGCCTATATGCAAATCTGTCCTTCTGCTAATCTGGCATTTTGCTATTCCGGGATTTTACTTATCTGTCATTCTGCTGCAGAGGGCTTGGACTGTGCCAGTGCACTACTTCCGCGGTCCTAATTGCCTAGTTTTTGACTCTGACTAGGCTGTCAGGCCAATCAGGCTTTGGGAATAACAGTCGTGAGCGTAGGTATATTTGTATGTAATTTTCATTAGTCCGTTAGTCGCCTTTTGCGATACCCTGGAAAAGATATGGGTTTGTAGTATTATTTTAATAATGACCCACCACCACATAGATCCTTTTGAAATGTAAATTATATTATAATGTTTATTTAGGTTAAGCTATTTAAAACGTTGTAGACATTTTACTCGCCCGCAGGAACAGCGAAAGCCTTTTTGAACGTCAATAAAATTTAGGGTGACGTTTTGATAATGTAAACATTAATTTCCGTTTTGAGATTACATTTTTTCCCCATTTTTCGGTTTGGGTACAGTCAGCGACGAAAGTAGATGAACATTTTAGCATTTGGAAAATAGCTACTAGTATAAATTTAATTATTTTACGCTATTAGCTAGACCACGATAAGTATTTTTTATTATGGTACTCGTTATTATGGTAAGATAACGGATTAATATACATAAACAGAAAAACACCCAGACCCGAAATAAATTTAGAAAAACAGTTTTTCTCTAAATTGACCCGACCGCGATTGAACCCTCAGAGATAGCTCGCCGCCAGACCCGGCGTGCTAACCATTCGCCAACGGAGGTCGTCTTTTTTAACAAATTATTATATAAATAGCATAATGTACTCCACTGTCGTAGAGCTAGTAAAACGCCTACATCTTTTAAATTAAGGCATAGCTACAATTTATTAGTTTATTCACCACTCTTGCCGAATGCGAGTAGGTGACCACAAACCCAGGCTATGCATAGAACAATCCAGAACACACTTTGCTCGATTTGGGAATTGAATCTTGGGATCTTCGTATATCCAGCCGAGCGCTATTCCTCTCGGGCACCGAGGCGTTGTAGACTTGATTTCGACACTCCGAGGCAGTGGTCCAACTGCTCTGTACAACAGTTGGACCATGGGTCTTACTAAAGGCAGTTGTCCAAATTTAAAAATAGTTGGACCACAGCACCTTTTGATAGTTCCGTGGTCCAATTCATTTTAAAAATATCTTGCCAACCATAAAAACCTCAAACTGCAACTTTACGTGTGTATGGTTTAGGTTTATTGTTATATTGAACCTCTTTGCAGTAAATAGGTACCTACGAGCTGGCTGTTATCAATTATGGTACATACTAATTGCATTTGTCAGTTGCCCTGCAGTGGGACTGTCCAACGCTGACACAGGATGTACTTTACTTTAGTGTTTATAAATAACGGAGCTAAGCACTCGGCTCAACAACCGGACGTCGAACGTCCAACTCCCAGATTGGGCAAAGCATGTTTCACATATTTCGATGCAGTGCCCAGTGTTGTGATTATCAACCCATATTTGGCATACGTTGCGATCTTGCCCGCTAAGCCATTTTCGCAATGCCGGGTCGCTGGATGACCAATTAAAAACATCTCGAGCCCCTCCGTGCTTCGGAAGGCACGTTAAGCCGTTGGTAACGGTTGTTGTCGTATGGCAGTCGTTTAAAACTCACCAATCCACATTGGACCAGCGTGGTGGGTTATGACCCATTATCCCCACGTGCTATTGTCTACGTGGGAGGCCTGTGCTCAGCAGTGGGACGTTTATAGGCTGATGATAATGATGATTTGACATGCGTGGTGACTATGCTCAATACCCATCAATCGTAGCAAAGAATAATTTCAACGATGGAGACCTTTGAATAGCAGTAGTGGTACAGTATGTAGATAAGATAAGAGAAGCCTCATTTGTCCCGCTGCAGACCAAAGAACTTTCTCCCTTCTTCCAATCTTCACATTACATAGGTATACATACATACATCCATATAATCACCGAAGGGTTAGTCAGAGACTAGGCAATGAGAACAGCAAAAGCAGTACCCTACCATAGTCCACTTTTCACCAAATAGCGACTGCATATGTGCTCAGCGTGACAAGTGGTAAGTCCATCTTCGCTCTATGCTGTTTGAAGTATGTGCAGTCTTTAGTCCGTTAGTCGCCTTTTACGACGTCCAAGGGAAGAGGGAGGGTGGTAGATAACCGTGTCACGTAGCGCTGAAAGAATACTACCACCCTCTTACTTCCCCAGGTATACCTTATTATTTTTAATTTAAAATAACTTTTTTTTAGTATGTTATCTAATCTAAGTTACCAAACGCTATCAGCTGTGACAAAAGCAAGCAATCCCAGCGTCGCTCGGCGGGCTTAAGACTTGGCTCCGTTTCAAGTTTCACCCCGCCCACGTGTTTATGAGGTGGCTTCATACTAAAGTCAGCACTTTCTATAAAGTATACTGATCAATACGATTTTATGTCAGCACAAATGTTGAATGTTATAGGTACGCCAATTTTAAATATGGATTCACATTCATGCGCTGAAAGTTTGATAGTTTATACATGTTTATTATTAAGATGAATGATACGAACCAAACGCCTGCGAACTTATCAACTTAGAATGAATTTTAAACTCCTTAAAAAAAACATCACCATTATAAATATTAGATATTAATTTAATAAAAAACCGTTTATTTAGGATACAGAAAACCACATTTTAAATATAATATTAAATTTGTATGGCTCTGAAAGTATCTTACCTAATTATACAAATGTCTATGACTTATAAATAGATGCTTATAATATGAGACAAACAACAAATGAATAAAATGAAACAAACAATTGTTTGTTTTTAACCGACTTCAAAAAAAGGAGGAGGTTCTCAATTCGTTCGTTCCCCGATTTCTTAAAGACGCTTAGACCGATTTGGAATATTTTGATTTTGTCTGAAAACGTATACCTCCCAGGTCAGGATCTGATGATTGGTTCCTGGAGAAATCGAGGGAAGTCTTTAAATATTATAGGCACACCAATAGCGATTTAGGTATTATTTGCAATAACCTAAGCACTTGTCCCTGGGAAGCACCATTTGGTGAAGTGGAACTGATGATGAAGACCACAGACGGCCACCGGAACTACTCAATACTAAATATTTTTGGTGTTTGCTATGCGATTATAAACTTTAATGTGGTTGCTAAGCAATTTATGCTCGCCACTATGAAATATGCATCATGGTCAAGTGGAGCTAATGGTAAACCACCAAGAGAACTCCATAAAAATTAACGTCCCTGCATCGAACAATACAATATTTTGTACAAAATGATAAGCAGTTGACATTAGGATGTAGTAAATTGAAAAAATACTAACTAAGCCAATAAAAGTTACAAATAAATAATATTATAGTATTACTTACTACTACCACATTTTTTTTATTTTTCTTTGTAAACGTTTACACTAAAAAATTAAAAATAATCCAAATTTAAAAAAAAAAATAAACCGACCTCAAAAAAGGAAAACTTAAAATAACAAAATAATTGTGTTGTCTTGAATAACTAAATTTAACCCCTACAATTAAAATTACATTTACATACAATTGAAGATGGTGCCAAGCCAAATTAAATGAATAGGAAAATATTCCAAAAATAATACGCACCGTACGTTAGTGTTTTCTTCTAATTAAGACATTTTCCAACTCATATCTTTAAATCTACCTTTATGTTTTTCCATAGCGCTAAGCAAACAGCATAATAAAATTGTATTTAGGCAAAACAGGAAATATTTTAAGGCTTGGCACCGACTTAAAAGTATGTAAGGTAAGGTGGGGTAAGAGGAACATAGTTTACTGATATTTTAACATTATGAGCTCCAGCCAGTTAATACACTGTTTAATTTTAATATTAGTTACTGGAAAATAAGTATACCTAATGAAGTTAACTTACTATTATTTTGACATACAAATCGATTCCTTCAGTATTTACAGACAAATCTGTCAATAAAGTTGAGTCTTCAAAATGTTCCACTTACCCCAGATATAGGGAAAGAGGAACAACCTAAACTTTTCATGTTAAAACTGACCTTTTTTGATTTGTCTTCACATATTTTAAATGTGATTGTCAAGTCAAATAAATTGAGAGTTAATCGCAGTAAAAATATGGTTTAGTTTAGCGTAATATCGAGAAAATTAAAATTTGGGGTAAAAGGAACATATATGGTATGGTCAGAGGTGGCAAATTCACAAACGATTTTTAAAATAAAAACTAAAGAATTAGCTTTTAATGAACTAAAATCAGTTGAAGTGTATTAAAAAAAATAAGTACCTATATTGCCAATGAGCACATATTACAATATAACTAAAAATAACATACGTCATTATATTTTACAAACGAATCTTCTAAAATCTACAAACTTTTAAAATCAAAATCATAAATATTAACTCTGCTTGCACTGAATAAGTTGAGTTTAGATTCAGAGATATAAATTATCATTCATAAATTTAATTAATACTTTATAGTGTTCATATCATTTAAGCCGGTTCATTTTTTAAGAAATATTTTATTTTATGTATATTTATTTATACATATTAAATATTATTTTATCTACTTATTTTATTTATTACAAATACAATTTTTTTTAACAATTACCTACTAAAAATTGGTACAAAGCAGGTGGGCTAACGTTTTTTCTTAATAACGAACGATATTTAAGAGACACCTTTGCGAGCAACGCCGCGGGTAAAAGCTAGTGTATTGTACATTAAAACTTTCCAGAAAAATCAAAATTATGCATGTGAAAGAATCACCAAAATCCTACAGCAGTTTTTGAGTAAATCGCGAACATACATACGGTTTTTGATGTCGGATAAAAATAACCTATTATCATTAATATTTCATCGCCTATAAAAAGGTTTCTCGCCCATTAAACCGGGAAAGAGGAACATATGTTCCTCTTTTCCGATTATGGTAGTTTCTCTTACCCCACTTGACATTTTTTAGGTTAAAATTTTGATCACAATCAAAAATCATTATAAACACGTGCTACAAACAAAATTAGGTCGGAAAATAAAAGCTCAACATGAACGTTGCACTCTTCAACAAAAACAGCCTTCTAACAAATCGTCTTATCGTTTTTTTAGGCATATATAAAATCTACCACCCAGTCGTGGTTTTGTAGTTAGACAACAGATTTTTTTTTCTCTCTGTTCAACTGACTTAGATGTGTCGTAGCGCCGTCTGTGTTAGAACATGAAAACTACACCCGAATTTCTGTTTTAGCGACAGAGTAGCCACAGAGCTAGGCTTTATAGTTTTATATTTACGTGATGCTGTTCCTCTTCCTCCCTCGTCCCTCTTACCCCACCTTACCTTAAGTATAATTTTAACTGTAGGGATTAAATTTAGTTATTCAAGACTACACAATTATTTTGTTATATTTTAAAATGAAGTCATATGTGTATGTCTGTAACACGTACACATAGTGTAACTATCACCTCGGTGGCTGAGTGGCTAAGCGCTCCGCCGGATAACCGGAGGTTCTGGGTTCAATCCCAAAATCGGGAAAAGTGTGTTGGGGATTATTGCATGCTTAGTTAATACGCTGTACGCTGGCAGCGCTTACGTGCCTGTACAAAGTCCCAACGGCCCTGTGTTGGCTGGGACGTGTACCATTTGCACGTCATGAGCCTATGTCCTCTAGTGGCACAATAGGGACAGTAGGGCGTCGAGCGTGAGGAAGAAGACGAGGACGATGATGAGGAGCAGCTTTGCTGGAAGGCCGAGTAAACTTGAAATTTCTTTGCAACTTGAAATTTCTAAGGGCTGTGGCCCAGATGATATTCCTCCTAAGTTTATAAAACTGTGCTCCGAAGAACTGTCTTTTCCACTAGCTTTAATATACAACAAATCTATAGCATCTGGCGTTTCCCTACTCGTTGGAAACTGCTTACATTATACCTATATTTAAAGCAGGGGACAGAAATTCATGTGCTAATTACCGGCCAATTAGTATTCTTTCATGCTTAGCAAAACTCTTCGAATCACTTATCTACACTCATCTTTTTAATCATTTTAGTAAACTCATATCTAACAATCAACACGGATTTGTCAAAAAACGATCTACACTTAGTAATCTACTGGAATATAAAAGTTATCTTTGCAGAGTTTTCGCATCCGGGGGCCAAGTTGATGCTGTGTATCTAGACTTTAGTAAAGCCTTTGACAAGGTCGACCACTTTTTGTTATGTCAAAAACTTGCACACTATGGTATTCACGGGTGTAATAATATACTTTAATATTATAAATATTGTATACAATATGTCCAGGGAAGTAGTAAAAAAACTTTAGGAGCCGTATCTACAATATATTTCATCGACGAAAATACCCCTTATGGGGGTCAATTGTGCTTTGATATTGTTGTTGAAAAAGTGTCCAACCGCAAAACTGCATTCGGGGCTCTTTTTGAAAAAAAAACAAATACTGAAATAAAATACTTTTTCCTTACGGCAATTAAAAAAAAGAGGTAATTGATAGCGTGTTTTTATTGTAATAGCTACCCTATACTTTTGCCTTTAAAAAAAACACCAGACACGAGCCCCTATACGACGTAGAACTGAAACCGTCCTTAATTTTACGAGTAAGGCGACTTTTGTTAAAATTAAACCAATAAGTAGTCTGTGCAGCCTTGTGGGGTTTTGGAATTGACCAAGGGGTATTTTCGTCGATGAAATATATTGTATATACTACTCCTAAAGTTTTTTTACTACGTCCCTGGACATATTGTTATTATTATATAAAATTATATATAATATATGTAAAATTATAATTATAACGCAAATTTTGTTGCGAATAAACTACAAATTGAATAAGTGTTAAAAAAATTACTTATTGAAAAAGCGGGTTATAGCCCTCTGCTCGTGGAATTTTTTTCAACACTTTTTCAATTTATGCTTTACTTTACTTTACTATGCGTATATTGTTAGTCCGCTCGGCTGGCTTGTTGTGTCACTATAACAGCAATGTTCACAGCATTGTTGCGTTTCCCCAGTTTGAGATAAGACGCCAGTTTCTAGGTGGCTGATTCTGGCTGAAATGCGCTTCCATCTTCAGCCTTATCGTCACTTACCATCACCTCGCCTGAGAGCTTATTTATTATAGACAAACAATATTATGAGAAGGAAAAGATGGTTTGTATAAACGCATCGATAGCGGAGTGAAAAAGTGCTCTTTTAGTTAAAAATAAAAGTATGACAGTATTATATAGCAGAGGGATACCTCTGCTAGGAAATAGTCTCCATAATCCAACGACCTTTGTGGTCATACCACATGAGTAACTATTTATTCATGTGGTCATACCACAGAGGTTGACCACTGGGTCATATCGTCGTTTCTGGCGTCGCCCTTTCTGTGGGACAGGGTTCAATTAACGGTTAGGTCAAAGAAATTGCTGTACGACTCGGGTGCGTTTCTAAAGCGACTCGGGTCTGGGTGTTTTATTTATTTATTTATTTTATTTATTTATTTAAAACACATACCAGCTTACAAAAAGCTTCCAACACACTAGCCAGTCACAATAATAAAATATACAAAAATTTTAGCAAGTACAAATCAATTTTTTTTCTATGTTTGTATGTTTGTTGAATGTAGAAATATTGTTTTTTTTACGTCTTGATCCAACATTACGGGTCGCTAAGCCAGCGGAGTGGAAAGTAGTATTTTTTAATAAACTTTAAAGCGAATGTTAAGGTAGGTTTCGATCCCTTAAATAAACTACACTGAAAGAACAAAAAGGTTGATTTTGCACGGGTTGGCGACACATTAGTTGAATTAACAAAGTGATGGGTTAAAGCAACATGAACAAATTGTTGTTTTCACAGAAAAGTTTTTGTTGATATGAAAACAGTTGTTTTTACCTATTTGTACATGTTGGCGTAACAATTCATGCATAATTCAATAGGTAATTGTTGATTTTAATGTTCAAGTTGTTGAAATAACCATTTTTAAAGTTAAATTTACAAAAAAAATACGTTAAAACAACAAAAGATATATGTAATAAGTTCAAATTACCGTAACTGATCAACAATACAGTTTTTGTTCATTCAACAAAACTCAAGAATAGGTGCTATATTAACCCTAAAATTTTGTTGAAATATGGTAAACCCAACTAATATTTTCTTTCCGTGTAGATAATCAATCCCATACTAAGTTGTAGCAGAATAGTGGCCGCTTTGACCCATATAATTGACGTATACGTCAAACAAAACACATGCACGTCCGATATAACGGACGTGCATGTGTTTTGTCAGAATAGCAATTTTTAAAGGAGCACTTTTTCATGTAAACTTTACCGTGTTGCGTAGCGGAGAAAGAATACTACCACCCCCTCTCTTCCCATGGGTGTCGTAAAAGGCGACTAACGGACTAAAGACTGCACATACATTCAAAAACGTAGAGCGGCGATGGCTCACCACCAGTCGCTGAACACATGTGTAGTCGCTATTTAGTGAAAAGCGGACTATGGTAGAGTCCTGCTTTTTTCGAGGATAATTAGTCGTACAAAATGCGATGCCAAAAAAAATGTGGAAATAGTTAATAGGAGAAATAAGGACCAGTTGATAAGATGGTATAAGAAAAAGCAAGACCACACTAACAAAAAATTAAATATAAAACAAATGTAGTAAAAGAAGTAAGAGAGGGTATATTAATAAAATGTGACAAATAAGTATCTGTTGAAAGAAATACACTTTTAAAAATTATAAAACATCAAAGAAAGAAATGTATTAGTAAATAAGAAAATGCATATATTTTAAAGAAGCAATGTAAAATATAAAAGGAAAGGAATGTAAGTAATAGAAAATAAGAAATTATGTATATTTAATATAAGAAGAAAAATGAAGAACAAAAGAATATAATTATGTACTAGAATAAGAATATTTGTAAAAAAGTGAAAAAGAAAAAGAATTTAAAGATAAAAAATTGGTTGCCTGTAAAGTCGGTATACGGGCGAAAGTTTTGCGTGACAACGACTTTGAGTGGTAAAATAATTTTAATGTGAATATTCATTTGTATAGTAGGAAGAAGGATGAAATAATAGTAACTAACTGTGCTCGAGTGGAAGGGACGCGTGCCTTTCACTTTTTATGTCTGTCTCTCTCGCTCTTAGGCGGGCTAACCATGCCCGAGTGGAAGGGACGCGTGCCTCTCACTCGCTCTCATTGTGAGCGCATAACGTGAGCGGAGCGTAACGCAGTTTCTTTAAGTGTCACCCGGCAAACCAATTTATAAGACGTTGTCACGTCAAAAGCGGAAAGCAGCAATAAAAAAAAATGCGTACCTAGGTACTGTTTTTGTGCGGTTTTGAGAGAGTTGGTTGTACTCGTACATCTAGTTTTTAGATATGTGATCGAAATATACCGGTTAATAATCTGGGTTCGATACGAAGCAATGCTTTTTTGCCTACATTAACTAACTAAGTGCAATGAACGAGAAACGTTCATGTCCTATTGCAGAAAGTTTATATTTCTCTTCTACATAATGATGGTAATGTCATCCATGCCGATTTCGGCTGCGGCGACATTTTTCTGCCTACTTTTCTGGTGAGCTCTAAAGTGACTAATATAACCGATTTTGGCTTTAAAAGTCCTCGCACAAATACTTAGTGCACGTAAGAGTACCTTTCATATAATTGTACTGTATATTTGCAGGCGGTTTACTTTTCAGCTGGTCACGTTTTTGATCTAGATCGAGGTGCAGACGTTTTCCCGCACTAGTCCCCTCAACTCTGGCCGGTTTCCTGTCAAGGCTTCCCAACGAGAGGGCTCAATCATGCACTTTTTCATATTTCTTTTCTGAGCATCCTTATAACGGAAGAGTTGGCCACCGCGTTTGCGTTTGCCATCACGGAGCTCAGAATAGAAAATGCGCTTCGCTACTTTCTCGTTGGACATTCGCAGTTGTCGGCGCATTAAATATGCTTCCATTCCGCAGACATTAGCACGTCGAAGAACATCAGTGTTTAACATACACATAATATATAGGTACATATAATTACGAGTTTTATCCTCGGAGGGTTAGTCAGAGACTAGGCAATGAGGACAGCAAAAGAAGTCCTCTACCATAGTCCAATTTTCACCAAATAGCGAATGCATATAAGTGCTCAGTGTGACAGGTGGTGGGCCATCGATCTATGCTGTTGGATGTATGTGCAGTCTTTAGTCCGTTAGTCGCCTTTTACGACACTCAAAGGAAGAAAGTGGGTGGTAGTATTCTTTCACCGCTAGGCGACACGGCTAATAAATAAGAAGTCAAAATTTTTTTTCAATCTTGGTAGGTAACAAATGTTACAGTGTAATTTTTCAAAAACGTAAGTACATTTTTGTAATACGTATGAAATAGTTGCATCGCACTAATATTTATATTCAACCGAATGATTCAATTCTGCTGACCGCGAGCTCTCATCTGTGACGGCCGCAGCCAATTCCCGCATTAGCGGGTTTTGCAGTTGGCTCGCTGTCAACGTTTTCCTTTCGCCGTCTCTATTCGATTTAGATGTTTTCTGTAAATTCCGACTGGAGCGCTTTGAGAAATTTCTAAGTGCACTGTTGATAATCTTATTGTTTTTATCGAAGTTTTGTTTCTTAGAAACCACTTGGTAAAGTAAAATGAGATTCTATGTCAACCCACAATGTGTTTACAAAATATACTACGAGTAGATTCAACGCTACCACGATTCGCTTCGAAATATACGGTAGCAAGAATTATATCAAATTGGATTAGTATTGATGATAGAGTCATTTAGCAGTGCTTTACACAAGTCTTTATAAGAGCCTCTTTTGCAGTGAATAATAAGTATTAAGTAATCATTGACTGACACTGACACTGACACTGACACTGACATACTGACTGACAGACAAGAAGATAGCAATATCATTTTATTGAATTATTCGCGTTACGTGAGTTCTCTAGGTAGGTACTTGAAATTGATAGACATTCGTGCTAGACTCACGGGTATACAATGAATACTTAATTTCTTAAAAATTCCTTATAAAGCAGTAACTCGAACTTTTCTCGTTTTGGCTGCTAAGTTATATAATATTGATATACATTCATAAACACACACGACTACTACCACAAAGGGTTAGTCAGGACTACCAGCAATGAAGACGGCAAGAACAGTCCACTGCCAAAGCTCAGTTTACAAAATAACAACTGCAAACATGCTCAGTTTATCACGCCGCATGTGGTAAGCCTATCACAGCTCTATTCTGTTGGATTGGGTTAGTGGCGTTTTTCCCCAGTTTCATTTGCACCCGAAAATATAAAAAAATTAATTACTATGAATCAGTTTCGTTTTCACCCGAATATTTACGTGTGCCATGCCATTCTCATAGATCTGCCTAACTAAACTCATACAAAAAAAGACAGGTAAAGGTGAATACAAAAGTGTTTTAGTCTTTATTTACATTAATGTTATTAATTATTTTATATTAAAATGTACAAAATTACATAAGTTAAAGTTAAAAACTAATTAAAAATGCACACATATTTATACGGGATTTAACGCAAAACTACTTAGTAAAGGCATTCTACGCATACCTTTTATACCCGACGTTACGACCGAGTTGCACCGGCCGTGGTCACGGATGGACTGCAGCAGCTGCTGTCGCGGTGTATGGATGTGTAATGTTTGATATAAATACTTATGGTCTAACGTTCAGATAATATAATTTCCTTTCATATAATTTCATTTGATATAACGACTAACTTAATATAATAAACATTTAATATTATTTTAGATTCTATAATTTCATTTGATATAATGTACTTTTGATATAATAATCAAATGATATAAAACATTCCTCATGTAAAAAGCAAGCAGTATGCAAGCAAGCAAGCAGCATGCAAGCAAGCATGCAGCATGCAAGCAGCATGCAAGCTCCGGCGCTGCGGGACTCCGGCGGTCCCACACGAGCTTATCGTCGCAGATGGCTTTCGCTCACCACCGCAGCTTCGGCTTGTTGGCCGGCTTCGCCGCCCAGCCTCAGCCGCGGCGGCGTGCGTTAAACCCACCTGCTCCTCAGCTCGTGAGCCGCCTCGTCCCTCCG